>OZ026604.1:13972043-13989543 GCA_964020085.1 Micromussa lordhowensis
AGCCTGCGTCGTAGACAGACAAAACCGCCGGTTTAGTCCGTCCTGTAGACGGACTATACCGGGGATATTGTGACAGGTCCGAATGCAACGGAGGCTATTCTTGGTTTTCACGTGACGTCATCAATATTCTAAAATGTAAAATCACTGAACCCCTGAGTTTTCAGCTTTCTTTGGTCTTTAAACATGCTAAATATATTTACTTTTGAAGGTTTTCAGTTCAATAGCAACCTTCGTTTTTATAGTAGGGCATTTTGAAATTCGGTGTTTTCACGCCACAGGATATCAAAGATGGCCTAGAATGTGTCACGTAGGCCTGAAAAAAATTACTCATTCAGTGATTCTTAGCAATCTTAACTGTTGTGGTATTGTAGAAAGTGTTAATGTGAATATCTGCTAGCTCAAAATGGCGAACGGGTCGATTTTTATAGCAGAATTCAATTCCAGATGTTTTCATTGATTTCCGGCCGCCATTACTGTGTCCCTCTCCAGGACACAACTATCATGGCGTTTCCATACTGAGCTCTATAAATTTGTGTAAAACGTTTTGACGGCTAACTCAAGTACGAAGCATCGCAAAGATCTGAGACTCGGCAAAGTAGATAAGCAATTAACCTCCTATAATATCACCAATTCTTGACTGTTTTTATGCAATAGTTTTGATTTTATTTTTTCGTTGCGTGACAGTGAAAACCAGCAATAAAGTCCCTGACAGTGCGAGTTATTTTGCGATTCGTATCGAGCTGTGAAGAAACACTTAGAACCTATCATTTGACTGCACACGATTGTAGAACGAGTAATATGAAGAATCGCTTAAAACGTATCATTTATCTGCACACGTTCAAAGAACGAGTAGTACATAGTATGTCTTGTATCATGCCAGGGTTTGTTCCCTAATATAATATTCCGCTCTTCGCTTTTAAGTCCCAGACAGCGCAGCTCGAGTTATTTTGCGACTGAATCGCTTACAAAAGTATCATTTGTCTGCACACGTTTATAGAACGAGTAATACATATTATGTGTTGTATTATGCCTAGGTTTGTTCATGTTCCGATCTTAGCTTGGTGTTAGTTCTTTTGTGATTTGTGTCGAGTTACTTCCAATCGACTTTCATTGAGTCGAGTCGACACGTGTTGGAACGACTCGTGACGACTCGGTCGAGTCGTGACGAGTCGTCAACATTTTGAACACTCTGACATCCATCAGTTTTACTTCCGGTAAGCACGATATCTGCTTCCGCTTGCGACTAGACTTTCGCTAAGTCGAGTCGTCAGTGCTCTTAGACGACTCGAGTCGATGCGGGTGTATTGGACATGGATGGTGTCAATATAATTATAATTGGAGCAGAGAAATAAGACCTGTATACAATTTGTACTTACCGTCATCATGAAACACTACTTAAGCAGTTTGTACGAACAGAAACGTCCAAGAAAGAGACAAAGTACTTCGCAACAGGCAGTTAGCGCTAAACAATTGAGATGTTGGGCTTTATAGCAGAAAAATGGACATGAATAGAGCGTGACTGTTGTGTTAAAATAGCACAGTGAAGCACACGAAACCAAGTAACTCTTGGCGTAAACGGTCACTCCTAAGGGCAGGGAATCACGTATATAAATTACTAGCAAGGCGAGAACGATCTACTAACGCGTAAAAGAAAAAGTTAGAAAAGTGTTACAAAATTCCGTTACAAAATTATCAGTCCTCAAGCACGATTTTCCTCATACACTGTCACGCCACATCTATTTTTTTGTTCTAGTGCCCAGTCTTCTGGTTCACTGTGTCGTGGTTCCGGTGCACTGTGTTGTGGTCACCCTGTCGTGGGTGCACGTCCCAAATCTATATGACCAATAGGCACGTGGGCTCTGGGAACGAGATTGCCTCCCTCCTGACTAAAAGAGTCTATTGTTATAAAACCAAAATAAAAATAAAATTTTCCTTTATTAAGTACTGGCCCTGAAGAAGACTAGCTCTGCTAGTTGAAATATTGGCCAATAAATTTTGCCCTTCTGCTGTAGTACCAGTCAATTTGGTTTTATAACACTTAGAGTGACGTCTGGTACGCGCATGATCCGGCAGTACAAGCCTAGCAGTTGAATTATTCGTTGCGTGGTCTCCTGCATCCTAACCTGTAGTCTATTAGCGGCTTTCATGACCCAGAGTCCTTTGCTCGCTATTCCAATATGGCGGACACGAAGGCTAAAAATGTGGGGAAAGAAGATAACGCCGTCCAAACCGTCTGCAAAAGAACTGGATGTGATATTTCTTACCTCTATTGGACAAAAACAATCTGGAACTGTTGAAGAGGTTCACCAAAGAGCAGAGCTGTTTCGAAACCAGCCCAAACTTGCAAACCGGCTAGAAAAGGACTGCCAGGGTGCATTCCGCATATCGCTCGCGCCGAAGTCACGCCGAGGGCTTTGAAAATGTACGCCAAGTAGGGTGCCACTGTACCCCGTATTTTGGCACTGCACCGCCGCAAAAGAGGGGGGTAAGAGAAATCCCGCAGACTAGTTGTTGAAGCCATGTCCATTCTCGCTATTAGAAGCAAAAGCATTTCCTTTTCATCTTTACGTGTTCATTGGTCGTGCTTTATTTCATCTAGCCATCTCTAGAAATCGAGGGCATGAGGGCCGGCTAATATTGATTAAGGTTTTCGCTTATCGTTGACAAGGAACTTTGAATTTCCGTTGTTAGTGAGGCCGCCAGTTACGCTTCAATACGCCAACATCTTGTTAATCGCACGCCGGTACGCCGCAAAATTTCAAAACCCACGCCGAAGATCTTCGGCGTACCCTAAACTAAATGCACCCTGGAAGGACTGTGAAGCGAAGAAGAGGAATGATAAAATTTTTGGACGTGAAATACGTTGGGATGAAGTCCCTTCCTCACAAGAGCGATGGATGGTTGGTCCCTTCCCAACTTTTACCGAAGATCAATTGTTTCAATACGCTTCACCAAAACTGCCAGGGAGGAAATCGATGCTGGAGAAAGGGGAAAGATTCTTCAACAGCCGAAAGGTAAGAGTTCAGCGTATATCATGCAATTATTACAGTTGAAATTTAGAGCTGTATGACACCTTTTGATAGCAAATAAACATCTGGACTAGGAGGTTAAAAACAATAAAATAACCTGGCACAAAATCCTGTATAAAGTGTATTCGTTTTGCGTGTTGTTTGAACAATTCAATGCGCAGTTGAATGATTAAAGTTGAAACATTCTTCTGACAAATGCCGGTTTACGTTCCAGATGGTGTCATGGAAACTGTGTGAAATTGTATCTTAAACTTATCACCTGCATTCCAAATTTCTTTTATTCACTTTTTGTAATGATTCTACCCTAAACAGATGGTTACGATGCGTGTATTTAATAGTGGAAATGGAACTTGGATCCGTGCTTGGATAAGACAGTCTTATGGCTCTTTACAAAGACCAGCTTACGTAAAGTTTGATCGATCTGGAATCGAAGTAGGAGGCCTATGCTCTTGTACAGTTGGGCGTTCAGGTCTTTGTGCTCATGTGATTTGCATATTACACCAACTTATTCATGTGACAAAGACTGGGAATTCGAAGCTTGAAATACAGTGCACAAACCAGCCACAACAATGGCACAGGCGAGGGAAAAAAGGAAACCTTAAACAGTACACATCAGTAAACAAGGTCACTGTTAAATCATCAAAGTCTCAAGTCTCAAGGGAAACTAATACAGCTAAAAAGAATAAAAGTATTCCCATGAAACGAAACCTTCATGAAAAGGTGGAGCAAATGTCAGAAAAACTCAATTCATTCCAAGTTGAACGCCATTTTTTATTGACCATTGGACAGAACAAAACACTATGCAAAGGCGGTTTGTATCCATTGCTTGCTGATAGATATATTACACAGTCTGCTGAAGGTGACCATGATTACTGCCAACCGCCATCTTCTTCAGTGGATAAGGACCCGGCTGCTACAAGAAACTTTGACCTCCCTGATCCATCAGTTATACCTGCGCAGCAAGGTACTCTGCCTGCAACCAGCATACTTTACTACCCGGTACAGCAACGATCAATCCAGTGGTACCATCTAAGAACAAACAGAATTACTGCCTCAGTAATTGGAGATCTTCTAGGCATTGGTTGAACAAGCAAATTTGAAGAGTCTTGGGCAGTCCTACAGGGCAAACAAGTGGAGAAAAAGAAAAACTTCTTAAACTTTCAAAGGGAAATTGAATACGAGGACAAGGCACGAACGCTTTTTATTGAGCAGTCTGGTAGGTGTAATAAATTATTTAATGTAGTTCACATGGGCTATTTGTTTTGTATGAGGGGAAAGGGATATAAATGTAAGTAGCTTTTAAAAACAACTCACAATATACAAGTGCAAAAAAATAAATTAACTCCTAGGTGATGTCAGAAACTCTTTCTACAGCTGTGCAATCATTTCAGAGCTATTCAAGTTGCATGCAAATGTGCTAGATACTCTCATACGTTGTGCCTTTTCTAGACACAATAACAACGTTATTTTTAAAACTCCTGATTGTTATGGTGAACTATTTGCCAGAAAACAACCATACAACATTTTGATTCAGAAAATGCTGCACTTTCAGTATTCTACATCACATAAACAGTATTTTCACTACACTGGCTGAGTTTATTCACCTTCGATAGTCTTATCTTGAGAGAGGTCACTCACTGGTGTCTTATGTATATGTGTTTTTAATTGTGATTTTATCTAACAGGAATTGATGTCTCTGAATGTGGAATTTTTATCAATGGTGAAATTGGTGCAAGTCCTGGTGGCCTACTCTCCTTGAAGAATTATTTACTGGAAATCAAGACCAGGAGCTTCAATGCTACAGGTCCTTTAGACCATGTAGAAAAGTATCAATATGTACAATGCCAATTTCAACTGCACTGCTCTGGCCGAGAATACACTGTCCTGATGTCGTACAATCCAGAAAGCAACAGTGCCAATTATTTTCTTGTTAAAATTAACCCAGAGTTTGTTTCAGTGGCACTTGCTTGTTTACTGTCAATTAAGTCATTTACACCTTTAAAAGTATCGCAAAGATGGGATTCGTCATGTCCCAAATTGAGGTTGCTGTGGGAGCAAAACTCAAACAAGATCCCTGATTTCAAGTCCTTACAACCATTGAGAGGCTGGATTGGGGAGCTGGTCAAAGAAGTTAAACTGACAAGTTTAACAACACTGTTTCCCAACCATTAAATAATTGATCTGCAACGTATGTAGGCAAAGGAAAGAAACTATCACTATTGCGTATAATGTATGCAAATTTGTTGTAAAGAAACAGTTACCTTTATTGACATCAGTACTTTATGCTCTCCACTGCTATTATTCCTTCTAAATTGTGCAACCTTCATACCTCATTACATTCAGGAATGGCTGAAAACATCTAAAAATAGTGACAAAATTTTCTTTTTCCAATCCACACAGGTACTTAAACTTGCTTTCTGTAATAGTTGCCCAGTCAAATGACTTGTTCCTCATTTCTTCTTTCATCTGGTTTAACACTGTCTCCCGCCTGTCTTGCTCTGTTTTTAAATCTGCCACCTCACTTTTCAGGGCATCCTTTTCTCGTTTAAGGTTTTCATTCATTTCCTCCAAGAAATTGTTCCGATGTTTAAGATTTTCAACCTCCTCCTGTAGCTCGGATATCTGATTTCGAAGAAATATTTTGTCAGCAGAGACATCTCTCTTTTCATGTTTCAGTGTATTCAATTGTTTATTTAGCGATCGTACGGCTTTTGACCTCTGGGCGCTGCGGTCATAAGGTGACTTTCGCCTAAGCTCCGCTGCGCTAATGTTGTCCGGGATTCTTATGTCAGGCAGATGTTTTGAATTCTCCCTTCCTTTACTCCAATGACGAGAGCAAATGAAGGCACTGTCCCATTTCACACCATCTGTTTTGAAAAACGCGTCATACTCCTTGACACTTCTTTTAGGGATTCTGTAGTACTTTTAAAAGACCAGAAATCTTGGATGTGTAATTGCTGGTACAACCGGCTACAAAACAGTGCCAATGTTTTGGCATTCTTCAAACTTTTAGTTTTCTTTTCTGTGGTTCTTTTCGCTTTAAAACATAGAAAAACAACGACGAAAATGACCTCAAGCTATTTTCGTGGAGATTCCCCACAAAATCGTCCGCCATATTGGAATGACGTAAACATCACGTGACCGTGAAGTCGGTAATTGTTCACTCGTCCAATGAGAAGTCGGATCGATTCCTGTATTAATCAAAACTATAACAAAATTCTCGAACGCGATTGGCTATCAGCAGCCTGATTTGAGCATTAATTGGACAGTTGCACACGTCATGCATGTAATTGGACAGTACACGTCATTTTGCGCACGCTGTTTCGGTGCACTTTGTCGAGTAAACTGCTTGGTTTTTCAGCATTCATAACAACGTTTTAATATCGTTCAGCGCTCAGTCGATGCTTTGTCCCTTTCTCGAATTTTGTAAAAGTTTTGATTAATTGGTAACAGGACATCTTGTCGTCCAATTCAGTCTGTAATCATACTTGTGATTAACAAATCGGACTCCCGCTTCGCGGTCGTCCGATTTTGTTAATCACTCGTATGATTACAGACCAAATTGGACTCCACTCGGTCCTATTACCATTATTAATAAGCCGCAAAAGGTTTTAGATACGGACGCCATCTTGAAATTTCATGCTCACCTGGCATTTGCGCAATGGAGAATGTTGTTAAAGGGTTGGTCTCCTTTCAACCAGCGCTGATCTGTTTGGAGCTCCCTGAACTTACAAGTTTTATTCTAAGCCGGAAAAGTTTCAGCAAGCTAAATGGGTTTTTAGAAGTCACTAAAAAATGCTGGAAAAACGCTGAGTTCGAGGTAAGTGTCAGGTGATGCGCTTTTCTTGACGACTAACTTTGTTCTGTTCTCCACTAAATTTAATCCCGCTGAGTGTATTGTCACTTACATGTGTCGGAACGCTTTGTAGAACTTTTGGAGCATACGATTTTCGTGCGTATACGTTATTTATGTACATATTCGCTCAAACTAGCACTGGTTACATGTGTATCGAAACGACTTGTATCGAAGCCCCTCCACTCTGTACCACTATTGTTTTCGTTGGTCGGCGTTCTTTTAAGAACGAAACATAACACAATAGATGCTATTCTTATTCAATGACATGCAAATAAGTGGAGGGGTATTCAGCAGTTAAGCCTAGTTCACAATTTGTGAATCAAAACTTTAAAACTAGGTAGAGGATTGTATTCACCAAGTTTGAAGGATGTAGCTTTGCTAGAAGTCGCTGAGCTAGTTTTTGTAATTTTCCATACATTTGTCTGTAAATTTTTTTCCCGCGAACTGCATCTCCCAGCCAAATTTACAGACAAATGTATAAAAATAAAAAACCAGGAAAGATTTATTGCTCGACGTTTCGGGGTCATCTTGACTCCATTATCAAGAGACTAAACAAAAAGCATGCAAGAAAGGAAAGGTACAAGAAAAGCATAAATTACAATAAGCGGCCTAAACAAACACCTTTGCACGGATGGAATCCATTTGCACGTTCAATGTTGGTTTACGCATGCGAATATATAGCATTTCTTTAACAAGGCAATCAAGTTTGCTGCTACATTTCGTGATGACGTGACACTATAACCTCGAACACAATAGTGAAATACCTGAACGCTTCATTGAACAATTTCACGTCATCACGAAATGTAGCAGCAAACTATATATTCGCATGCGTAAACCAACATTGAACGTGCAAATGGATTCCATCCGTGCAAACGTGTTTGTTTAGGCCGCTTATTGTAATTTATGCTTTTCTACCTTTCCTTTCTTGCATGCCTTTTGTTTAGTCTCTTGATAATGGAGTCATGATGGCCCCGAACGTCGAGCAATAAATCTTTCCTGGTTTTATATATGCCTTTGCGTCAGCAAATCTGTACTGATCAAATGTATGAAAAATTAAAAATATTAACTGAGGGACTTGTAGCAAAGCTGCATCCTTCAAACTTGGTGAATACAATCTTCTACTAAGTATATTAATGTTGCGATTCAGAAATTGAGTAAAATTTAATGCTAGAAGAAGTTATTTGCTATCGGATTCCCATACAAACACTATAATTTCTGACCGCTTTGCCTACCTGTCAAGATGGCATCGAAAACTGTGATAAGACGTATTCAAATAAAGCTTTCCTTTTTACTTTACGTGTTTAGCGGAAAGTGGCCGACATATTTATTAGAATTTCTGGAGCAACTATAGAATACAGGGCCATTTTATGAAATATTTTATCTGAAGCGGCTTGGCGGCTCGCCAGTCCCGTTGAGTGTTTAAAGAACGAGTAAGGTATATAAATTTTTATAAAAAACTGGATCATTGGATAATGCAATTGGAGAGTTTTCATTGGCTGAGCCATCATGGTATACTGTATGAGCCATTATACCATGATCTACAAAAATGGTGAGCATATGCATGATTTTTTGGGCCTTTTTGTTTTTATTGTAGTCCAGTTTTCTATATTTTGGGGGCGTTTTTAATAAAACAATTATTTCACTCGCGCTTGTTGGATATGAGATGATTATAGCCAACTCAGCGCTGTTCGCCTCGTTGGCTATCTATTATCTCATATCCAACCCACGCTCATGGAATAATTGTTAAATAGTGGCTCGGTGGCTCGATGGCTTGCCAGTCGTATTGAGTGTGTAAAGAACGAGTAAGGTATATAATTTAGTGGCTCGGTGGCTTGACGGCTCGCCAGTCGTATTGAGGACGTTCGCGCCATTGCTACTGCGCATTTCTAGTGCACACGCTATTCATTGGTCACGCGTGTGCCACGTCATTTTCAAGCGCGCGCACCGATTCGAAAACTCAACAAAATATAGAGCTGATAAACTTTGCGTTAACTTTGTCTGCGAATATTTTTGTTGGATGCTCGGTGACCCCCACCTTTTTTGGGCAGATCACTTTCTTTTTTGATTCTTTCCATTATACTGAAAAACAAAAAAAAATCAGCTGTACATGGAAGTTTTAATTATTTCTCATATATGTACTATTCAAATAGGGTCGAATTGGTGCATGAATACAGGTGTGCGTGACTTAGAAGTTGCATTTTTTAAGGCTTAATCTACCTGATTTATTGACATATGTAGCAAAGATCTATCAAATAGACCTATATACAGCACGCATTTATGCATATTGAATTTTCCTATCAATAAAGTACATGACACCATAAATAAACCATGTTGTGATTTTATTAAAATTCTGTTTGAGTCATGCACAGAGATCATTAGATTTTAGCTGCGCTAACTTGGTTATCGAACGTGCGACAACAGATCAGATATGTTCTGCATAGCAAACATAGCTTCTTGTAACGCCAGTGTTATCCTCGGACAATCTTGGACAGTATAAAATGGAAGAATTATCCCCCATCCCCCCCCCCCAAAAAAAAAAGCAATGATGAAGGCACGAAGGAGCAAAAAACGTGCCATTTTGGCATCATTGAAATGGGGGGATGGGTGGTCCAGATGTTCCATTTATTTTGTCCAAGATTGTAGCTTCTGTTTTGTTGTTTTTCTTTGTATGGCTTACAAGCAGGCATGTGATGCACATACTTCTAGTGCACATTCCACTGAGTAGAATTTATTGTGCTTTTGGTTTGTTTCACTTCCTTTGTTCACTGGGTTTCATGGTTTGTATTGAAGATGTTTTCCAATCTGTAAAGTGCAAAATTGCTTACATTGGACAGTTGGCAGATTTGATCATAGTGGCATTCATGATTGTGTGCTCTTGTTGCATTCTCAGTTTTTGCATTACTAATTACGACATTGTATTTATCCAACAAATCTACTTTGGAAATGATAAAATAAAATGTAAATTTTAAACCTTGTATTAATTTCCTTTATTATTTTAACAGTTGTCCATAGGTTTTCCTTTCTGGTCAGTGTTCCAAAGAGGGAAGATTGTTTTGGAGAAAAAGGTTCTTCAATGCCACCCTGACATAGAACTTACAAACGCTGAGGAGGAAGCTGTGAAGCGTCTTATTTCTGTATTTCAAAATAATCTACCTGAGAAATTAAAAGATGTTGGAAGAAAAGAGGAAGCAAATGAATTCAAAACGAATGTTACCATTGCACATAACTTTCTTGGACCTCTTGGTGGAGAGTGTGTTTTAAATGATCTCCACAAAGTTGCACTGTTTAATTTCAAGAAAACCTGTCCGAAACCCTCATGCCAGGATTGTAAGACGATAAACACTGCATCTGCTTGTGGTATGGAGGGCCTTTGTATGGGTAAGTAGTGATGGTGATTTGTTTCTCATAAATGAGTAAATCTAAAAAATGAAAACATACTTGTACATGTAGGTGGTACTTGATGATTTTTCACCCTCGGATGCACAAGGTGGAGGAAGGATGCCACCTCCTCCCCCAAAAGGAAATTTTGAAAAGAGGATTTTCGTTGTCATGCTGAAACTTTCTGTGGCTGTCCATTCATCTTTTACATTTAATGTATTTTTTGAATCACCATTTGAAGATTTATCATTTCACTCTTTCCTAAAAGCCAGTGATTGAGATTTTGAAGAAAAGAACAGTTGTAATAAACATAGAATATGATTAAAATGTAGTCTTACTTTGATTAATCTTAAGCCCCAAATATTGTCTGGAAACGTCCAAGCATCTAAATTTCAAATTTTTTGGGAGGGGCATGCTCCGAGACCCCCTTTGGAAGCTTGTGCCTTCGGTGCTCGAAAAGTAGGCTGCTGCCTACATTCCCAGTGGGGACTTCTACTTTAAAACTTATTGACAGCACTGGTCCTCTCAGAAAACCTTTTTTCTTCTTTTGCTGACTTAAATCATTAATAATGATCTGATCAGAAATATTTATGCCCGTTGTATTCGACAGAAATTGTTTGCAGCCCTGGCTTTTTTTGCATAGTAAAATGAAGTTCTTATTTATTCTTTTACATGTACCATGTTGTTTTTCTCAAAGATGTGGCTTCATTAGCCTGCAAGCAGGCTCTCCATATGGGCTATTCCGAGTTTTGCTTTTTAATAGCTAGGGGGCGGGTGAGAGATGAGAGCCCGCAATGACCCTTGTACGATTTGAGTTCTGCCTCCTTTTCCGCTTGACTGATCTTTTACCCGCGTCATTGCTTGACTCAACGAAAATAGCCACGGTCACCCATAGCAACCGAAAAACACAAACAACCCAAGCCGACATTTCGGTCAAAAAATCCGAGAATTATTACCTGAAAGCTGAACCTTTGGGAACATCTTTTCTGAACTTTCCTTACGTGATTTAGACAAAAAAATGACCTCGGCGGGCTAGAAACGAGAACGAAAGGAAAAACAGAGCAGACTGCATAATTGGCTTGAGCTCATAATGTGCAGTCCCAGAAAATATTCCTGCTCCCCCACAGAAGGGATTGGAATTTCCTGGGGGGTGAGGGGTTCTGTAAGGCCAAAGCATTTAAAGAAATGTATGAAGCTTAATTTGAATTTCCAGAGGGGTGGGGGGTCTTAAAAAAATCCCTTCCATGGGGGAGGAATGGATATTTTGTGGAATTACACAATTATTCTTCGCGAGTTGTTCAGCATGGAAACTGAAATAAAGCTTGCTTTTGGATATTTTCAGCCTTAAAAGCCAGCAAATGATCCCAAATTACTCTCTGTATCCTTGCAAATGTCCTGACTTCCATCTCTGAAAGATTTTGCCCCAATTTTGAGCAAATAAACATTCCTCCGTGACCCGTCGGCAACCGAGGACGGTTTTCGACTGTGTCTGGGCTTTCGAGTTCCACTTATTTGACATGTGTCAAGTTGAATTGGACAATCAGCAATTTACGTTCAGAATCTGAACGTACATGTAAATGCTCAAATCTTACAAGGACCATTGCAGGCTCTCATCTCTCGCCCACCCCCTAGCTATTCAAAGGCAAATCTCGGAAAATTAAACCCGTACGGCGAGCCTGTTGGCAGGCTATGGCTTCATTAGCTACATTACTCTGCAAATTTGAGTTAAAAAGTAGTCTCATATGCGTGCAGGAAGGTAATGAAAATAGCAAGAACAAACAAGAAGAAATTGTACTGTACAATGTATGTCATGAACCTCATCTCAGAGATGAGTGGAAGAATACCCTGATTTGGAATGAGCCCTCAATCATAACTCAACATAGCCTCGCACAAATTATTGTAGTGAAAGATCATTGCAGGTACCATTATGTACTCAACTTAAGCAGTTGAGAAAAGAAACCTGAAAAAAAATTAGGTTTGAATGGGAATCAAACCCATGACTTCTGCAATGCTGGTGCAGTGCTCTACCAACTGAGCTATCAAGCCAACTGGGAGCTGATCACATGGTGACATGGTTATGGGTTTGATCCCCATTCAAGCATGTTATGCCATGTGTTGCTTTCCATGAAGAAAGACAAACATAAGAGAACTCCTCTGTTAGTTGTTTATACACCTTTGTTGTTATAATCTCTTTCCTGTCCTTGGCTGTGAAACATTTCCAAAGGTACAGTGTATTTGGAAATTTTCTTTGGTATTTAATAAATTGACATCAGTTTTTCATGCGTCTGTCCTGTTATTGGTCGTGAATTTCATCATAACATTGTCAAAGCAGTTGTGGATCCACAAGGCAATAGCTGAGTGGATCTGCTGGCTGACTACTTTGACAATATTATGACGAATTTCATTGTCAGTAACAGGACAGATGCATCAAAAACTGACATCAATTTGTTTTTTATGATAACAAGTTGTCAAATTGTGGATCTTTGTCGTTGCGACAATGCGTAAATTATAAATTCATGAGTCTGTCCACCTATTGACAATGCAAATTAGCCAATGAGCATGCAAGAATTTCTGCAGTTATCATAAAAAGCAAGATAATGTTGTGAAACTTGTTTTCAATTTTTTTAAGAGTAGTTTGCACAGTTTTTTTCAACTGTTAGGTAGTGAGCCACTTTAACATGCAAAACACCAAGTGGCTTCGAGTCCCAGGATGGTGTCTTTGGTCCTAAAGGTTTCAAGTCAACTCTTTCTATGCTTTTAATCTTTGTACCATTACAGTCACTACCAGCATGATCCACTTGCGGAATTCAGTATGCATTTTACTCAGAAATAGTTACACCACACTTTAAGTAAAATTTCTAGTAAATGTCTTCAAGAGACATTGGCTGACAATAAGTCTCAAGCAGTGTAGAATTTGCATTTGCAAATTATGCTCTGCAGGTCAAATCATCAGTACTAATAAAAATTAATGTTAGTATTATGTATATGCATGCAGGGTAGAAAAACTGAAGAAGATTGATACATGTTCAATGTACTTTCATTTGATGTATATATTTGTTATGGCATGGCATTCTCACTTATTAAGGTTTTGTCGTCCATTAAGATGTCTTAAAACATTACAATCGTTAAATGACAGTGTTTGCTCTGATGCAAAGTTCCTGATGACCTTAAAATAAAATTTACCATGTGATGTTCTTGTATGAACCAAACAATTTCAATCCAAATAAAAATGCAGATTTTTTAAATAAAAAATACCCCCCATTGTACTTTGTCCCACAGGCCTGTAGAGAAATTGCACTCTAATTTCTGTGTGCATAATTTTCACCACTCATTCTTTGATTATTTTGCAAAGCTTGCTGTTAGTAGTGAATGGAATTGTCCACAGTAGGCTTTTTTCACAATTGTGTGCTTAGATACCAAATAAATAAAGGCGCTGTGTAGCACTTTGTGTTAACCCGGCTTGGATGCAAAAAATGTTCATAAAAAAGTGCTCAATTCAGTATTGAATTACTGAATTGAGCACGTTTTTATGACCATTTTTTGCATCCAATGCTTAGATACCAAGCCTTTTAGTGGAAGTGAGGCTCGCAATGACATTGTTTTCCTTCAAACCCTGTTGCTTTTGTTATGCAAATCCTTTAGTTCTTATGCGTACTAGTTTTTGGTCTCTATCATGTCAAGGTCACCCCAAACTTTGCTGACATAAAGAGGTATGGTTTGGTTAGACATGTCACAGAAGTGTAAGATTGCCTGTTCTTGCTAGGATATTGACTACCACCTTTCAACATATTTTTGGCTGTCCAACTCCTTTACCTGACTCTAAAAAAATTAATCTGCTTTTGTTTAAAAGTGATCATGGCACTTTAATTTGAATACAAGAATTATTGTCACATGCACAGCAGTCTACCTTTGTTTTCCATGCCAATTTAGTTTTTTCATTTAATTTAGTATTTTATGTAAAGTAATAACTTTTGAACTTTGTGTAATTCTGAACTAATGTTTCAATGTTTTGTTTCATAAGGGCATGGGAATGCATGGTATGGGGAACCTGATATGATGGTCTCAGTTCCAGGTAAAATTTATAAATAGTGAAATTCAAATGACATACTGTGAGATATTGAGCCAAAGATCCACAGACTGACATATTTGGGGAGCAGGAAGCACTCCCCTCCCACTAATGTGGCCAAGTTTCAATTCCAGCCCGGTGCCTTATTTGGGTTGAGTTTGGTTTTGGTTCTTGCCTTGCTCCAAGGGTTTTTCTCTGTGTTGTCCCATTTTCCTCCCTCTACAAAAAGCAGCATCTCCCAAATTCCAATTCAACCATGATAGAGAACCCGCATGAAAACCAGCTAAGGCTGGTGTGGCTTTTTTCTCTAAATACTGTCTTTTATTTTGGTCCCGAGTAATTTTGAATTGCTTGTATGTTAAGGAGGCTCAAAAAGGGTTCCTCAGTGTTTAGAGTGTGTGTAAAACAATGAAGTTTTACAAAATATGCTACCAATCAGAAGGAAAACATTTTGGCATCTGAATGATTTTCTATTGTCAGGTAATTTGTGAAGGGTGTTTCTGATGTTATATGTTTTATGTTATATCTGTTCCCATGGTAATGATGCTGCACTACAAAAAGAGCCCCCAAAACATAGCTTTTGCACAGGAGGTAATTTGGTGGCCTGCCATTTTTTTCCCAATTTTATAAAGCCCTTCAGATTTTCTCTTGTCTTTTGGGAAGAAGAGGTCCCTGAAAAATATGAATTTTGCGAGCGATTAGTGAGCTCAACTTGGGATCAGTGCACACTCGTACGCAAAATGGCAGCCTTTGTCTGATACAGCTTTGCTGTTGATGGAGATAAGATGCCGGTTGTTTTAACGAAACAGTGACTGTCATTGCACATAATTTTATGGCGCCTTTATCTTCCTCATTATTTTAAAAAATGTAAAAGAAATTAATTTCATTTGTTCGGACAGACACAAAGATACAGCTGTCATGAGTGGAAAATGATAACGTGAAAGATGTGATATAATCAACATGCCACAAGTGTGGCACAAGAAAAGATCCCAGTCCCTAATGGCATTCAAACCCATGACCTCTCGAACACCAGGCACGAGTGGTTTATGGATATCACATCTTTCACATTACATTGAACTCATCAAAATGTGTTCTGATGATCAATTTGAAAAAGAATTGAATATTTCCTACAAATGTTGTTCCTTTCACAGTTATTTGTGATAGAGCTGATGATACATCCGACAGTGATAATGAGTCAGCTGGAACAGAAACAAGTGTAGAGGGTAAATTTGATTGTAAGAAAGTGTACGACACCTTTGGCCAGACAGTTTCTACAGCAATTACGTTTTCCCATGTTCAAAAACTGAAAAGTAAAACTGCAATGGTTCCTACTTTAAACGTTTGGCCAGAGGGTTTTTATGTCTTGATTTACGATTGTGAAAGTGATGTGCTTCTTTACTCTTTGAGAATGACGTGGAGTTTACATTCTATTGTATATCTGTGGGTCATTCTACATCATAGTTTATTCTTGAATCACATGCCCAACCCAGGTCAAGATTATTCTTGCGGATACTTAAAAATTGCACGTCGGGAGGAGTGTGGTTTACCTTTTGTGGATAACTTGCTTGACCACAAGCATATCAGCAATCCAAACTTCAAAGTTGAATCTAAGGGGGAAAAGATCATGAATGCTGATTCGTACGTTATGCTAGAATCTATATGCCCAATCGCCAGTTAATGGTATGTACGCTTGTACGAGGTGTTGTACGTATATGTTAAACAACAGATAATGCTACATTCGGGTTTGTTAGGAGAGCAGTTTTATAAAAAAAGTAGTGTTGAATAAAAGCAAAATCACGGAAAGCTAACAAAAGGTACATAGTGATATTGACATACATATTATTCCTCCACAAATTGTGTGTAAAATGCGAAAGTTTCAAGGAAATCGGGTACGAAATGGCGATGTCGAGAGCGAGAGCGATAGTACATGATTCGAGTTTATTTATAGAGCAGTTTTCAATTGAGTGTCGAAAAATTCCACACTGATTACGTAACTCTATAGGCATCCGTGTAGTTCCTTTGATTGGTTGTGGCTGTGCGCGAGAAATGGACCTTCCCAGGGCTGTGTCATCGGTATGAACCTACGTTTTTCTACGGTTCGAGATGAGCTGAGATTGGCTCAATGGTCTAATTAGTAAGTAATTGGTTTGGTTTTGGTTTTACGACACTCAATTTAAAACAGCTCTATTTAGCAATTCTTACATGTACCATATATATATACAATATATATATACAAAATATTTGACGGGAAATCGGTAAAACTTTGGCCTGTTTAACATAGCCTTAAAAGTGATTCGTGCGTTATTCGTACGTTATGCTAGAATCTACCTGCCCAATCGCCAGTTAATGGTATGTACGCTTGTACGAGGTGTTGTACGTATATGTTAAACAACAGATAATGCTACATTCGGGTTGGTTAGGAGAGCAGTTTTATAAAAAAAAGTAGTGTTAAATAAAAGCAAAATCACGGAAAGCTAACAAAAGGTACGTAGTAATATTGGCGTACATATTATTCCTCCACAAATTGTGTGTAAAATGCGTGTGTGTAAAAGTTACTGACTTTCCTTTCAATTTTTATATGATTATCGTCATCTTCGTCAGCGCGCGATTTCAATTCTTTAGCACCATTTTCATAAATCCAGACATACTTTTGGCCTGTTTAACATAACCATAAAAGTGGGATTCCAATGGATATAAACATGCGAATAAAGTCCAATGTCTGACCAAATACGCATCTATAGTACAACCATTTGACGGGAATCCCTTAAAGGGGCATAGTCACGCTATTTGGCAACTTTATGAAAAGCTAGGAGGTGCCTTCCCATCAATTGAATTCCAAAACTAATGATCTAGTTTTGTAATTAAAGACTATTTGAAGGCACTGAAACTGTTTCCTGTCGCCAACCTCGTTCCCAGGGTCTCTCATCTTACCGCCTAGGGCGTTCTTGTAGATTCGTGGTTTGAGAGATTTCCAGTGGCTCTGGGAAGTCACTCTAAGTGAAGGTGTGAGAAAATATTCGAGGTGTTACAATCGTGAATTAATAAAAAACAAAGCAAATGGAGTACTACCATACTCACTCAGGATAATTATTAACGGCACAATCAAACTGATGGTTTTATTTTTCTTACTTCTTGGTTAGTTGAAGATATAACGCCTTGATTTTCGGCACC
>OZ026604.1:13997043-13999543 GCA_964020085.1 Micromussa lordhowensis
GAGAGGTGCGCGCCAAAGCGCAAGACAGGAATCGTTGGAGAGCACATGTGGAGGCCCTATGCGCCACCTTGGCGCCAGGGGACAGGAACAGGAACAAAGATAAAACCAAACTATATAAAGCAAGAACAAAGCTCAAGACAGTGAAAACGTCGAGTATATTTCCAAGATGCACTGTAACCATGATCGCATCTTTATTAATGAAAACCTCACAGGACACAGACGCCATGTCATGGGTCAAGCAAACAAGATGCGGAGAAACGGTTTACTTCTTAGTTGCTGGTCCTTGGACGGTAAGATATTTGTAAAAACGTCGCCTGAAGGAGCCCCCACTAGGATCTTTAGTGATGACGATCTTACAAAATTGTAAATAACTGTTTAGAGGAGATTTCAAATACCGTAAACGAAATGCAAAATTTGTATCTTCTGAGGGAAATGAGATCGAACGGGGAGGAGGGAGGGAAGCCCGTACTTTTTCTCTTTGCTTCCTTTCCTTTGCAGAACCAAAGTTTGGAAGTAGAATTCCGTTTTCGTTTGGAAACTGGAAATACCTCCAAATCTCCCAGCGTATCCACCTTTGTTTTTGTTTACTTGAGTGCAGTGTCTGAATTGTATTTCCTTTAGGAACTGTACAACTTCATTTTGTATTTCTTTCGTTTATATTGGTTTTCTTTGCGATTACTAATTAAGTTAGTCTCCTAATTAAGAGTGCCTCATTTATATTTCTAACTTTTAGTAGTTTTTTGTCTGTCTTCGTGTTTCCTTTTTCTACTTTTTTTTTCTCTCTCTCAAGCTTTTGCTGCTGTCTTTTAGCATAACTATTGCGCGCTATTGAATAGTGTAAGTCTTTATTCGTAGAATACTATGAAACTCATCAAAATTTAAGGGGGTTGCGTAACCACGTCAAGCGAAGGGCATTGTTCTTGTATCTTAAGAATCAAAAAGCAGATTTCTATTGTCTTCAGGAAACATTTTCGCTAAAGGAAGATGATCAAGTCCCTTGGGCTTCAGAATGGGGTGGGAAAATACTTTTCTCGCATGGTACAAAACATTCTAAAGGTACTGGCATATTGCAGAGACCAAACTCCTAGTTTCCTATTGAATGTCTGTCTACTGATCCAAACGGTAGATTTGTTATCGCAAAGATCAAGTCAGGTGACGAAGGTGTTTTTCTTTCTTCCGTTTATGCTCCATATGATTCCCAACAACAATCTTTGTTTATACAAAATTTATGTACAGATATTGTCTCTAAGACAAACACGAATTATAATCACAGGTGATTGGAATACTACTCTTCACTAGATAAACGTGGAGGGCGTCCATGGCAAGAAACAAGCTACAGGAATTCCCTTCTTAGTTTTATGGGTGAATTAGGTCTTGTTGATGTTTACCGAGTCTTACATCCCAAAAAGAAGGCATTTACGTATGAATCCAAAACTCTGAGGCTTAAATCCAGAATTGACTTTTTTCTCATTGCACAGTCCTTGAAGCTAAACACAAGAACAGCTGAAATCCGCTCTTCAATTGCTCCAGATCACAAAGCCATTTACTTGAGTGTAGGAATCAATGACGCATTTCATCGCGGCCCAGGGACGTGGAAATTCAATAACCAATTATTAGAAGATGAAAATTATGTCCAGCTAATTACAGAATGTTTACCGAGAATTTTAGCAAAGTATCAAGAAGTTGAGAGCCATCAACTTTTATGGCAACTTATTAAGATGGAGTTTCGCGCTGAAACCATAAGCTAAAAGCTAAACACCGTGAACTTAAAAATAGGGAAACTTATCTTCAGGAAAAACTCGATGCCCTTGATAATGAAATATGCCATGGAAATAACCATCTCAACCAATTACTGTTAGATGAATATGAAAGCATCAAGACAGAACTCAAAGATATTTACGAAAAGAAAGGCAAAGAAGCCATGTTCCGCTCAAAAGCCCGCTGGATTGAAAAAGGTGAGAAACCCACCAATTATTTTTTTTAATTTAGAAAAACGAAACTTTGAGGAAAAGGTTATTGCACAGTTAAAACTTGAGAATGGCGAAATTAATTCAGACTGGAAACAAATCAATCAAGAAATAGAATCATTTTACAGCGATTTACTAGAAACAAAATTATCCGACTCTCTCTCTACGAATTTCAGAGAGAACTTTTTCGCCTTTGTTGAGAACCTTTACATTCCCAAATTGTCTTGTGAAGAATCAATGTCTCTTGAATCCGATCTGACACTTGGAGAGATAAAAAACGTTTTGAAATCCTTTCAGAACAACAAATCCCCTGGAGAGGATGGCTTTTCCAAAGAATTTTATGAAACATTCTTTGACCTAATTGGTATACATCTCCTGAATTCTTATAATGAAGCTTTTACTAAAGGACAATTGTCAATATCTCAGAGGCGTGGCGTTATTTGTTTGATACCAAAAGATGACTCCTACCTTGTTGAGCTGTCTAATTGGCGACGACTAACCCTCTTAAACGTTGATTATAAAATTTTGGCAAA
>OZ026604.1:14007043-14019543 GCA_964020085.1 Micromussa lordhowensis
TCCTTTAACTCTTCCAAAGCCTTTTCAACTTGAGGCGAAGACGCCTGAAGGGCGGTCGAGGCAGAATGGACGTGCTCAAAAACTTCAGAATTAAGTAAGAACTGCTTCTCGTTGCCTTTCTTTTTAAATTTCGGAACACTAGCTGTAGCTGCCTTGAGCTTCTTCAGCGCAGCGTCGTGTTCTTGTGTAAGTTCTCTCTTTAAGGAAGATACACTGCTGAAGATAAACCAGAACGAAACTTATCTCTGAGCTCGGAAATACTTCGCGCGAGATCAGCATCGGACGGCATTTTAAAAGTTGATAGTTAAAGAGCTGAGATAAATATATTACAACTGTCAAAACTACGGTGGCCCACAAGTGCACACCAAATTTAATTCACTCACACCGAATTCAAATCACTCACACCGAATTCAAATCACTCACACTGAATTTAAATCACTCACACCGAATTTAAATCACTCATACCAATGCCGAATTCAAATCACTCACACCGAATTCAAATTTTCACACCAAATTGAAATCTTCATTTCCTCGGGCCAGCGGTAAAGTGTCGCCTAAACATGCTCAAGTTAGGGGGTCCTGCTCGATTCGCCGCCACTTTTAGACCGCTCTGTTCCAGGAGAATTTGTTAGTCGGTCAGTATACACGGACTGCGGACTACGGACCACGGACTGGGTATAAAACACGGACTCGGGTATAAAACGCGGACTGAGCATTACGGACTGGGTATAAAACACGGACTCGGGTATAAAACGCGTACCGAGCATTACGGACTCGGTAAAAAACACGAAGAAAGGTTCTATATTGAATAAAGGAGGAGGGTTGACCGATCGCTTTGGCCCGGGGGTAGGGCATCTGAATTATCTTGCTGTCCCGGGGGTAGGGACATTTGAATTTTTTTTCGTGCCCGTGACCACAAGTCATTTCCCGGGGTGGGGAATTTCAGTTATATTTGACCTCACATTTTTGCCCAGGGGTAGGGAATTTGACAGAAATCTTTTGGAAAATGTCAAAATCCCGCCCCATGCCCACCTACGATGAAAGTGCCGAGGCAGTTGCATCCCGGGGGGAGTACTCCCTATAATGGCCTATACGGGGAGGTTCCGCCCGAAAGGGGTACCTTTTTCAGGCTTCAAGTATAAAAAAGGGTAGGGATTTAGGTATATAAAAGGGTAGGGAAATCGGTCATGTAGGTATTTAAAAGGACCTTTAATTATAATTTTTCGAATAGACGCCCCTGAAGGTTGTAGAAGTTCATTTATTAAGCACTACATGAACAAGACTTTCTAAAATGGGTATGTGAAAGGGGTACCTTTTTCAATAAAAGGTATATAAAAGGGGTACCTTTTCTGCCAAAATGGTATATGAAAGTGTAAGGGGTTGGACCTCGGGGCGGAGCCTCCCCGTACAAAGCTTTGTTAAGTACCCCCCCCCCCTCCCCCGGGAATTGCATGCAACCGAAGAAGAAGCTACCAGTACGCTGAACAAATAGCTGTAGAGGAAGAAGAAGAGTCTGAGGACATGCTTCTAAGTCGATTTGCTGACGAGACAGATCTACCAGACTGGTATTTTATTTGGTTTCTTCGTCTCGATTCTTTCTGCTTTCATCAATGCGTCTATTTTTGCAAAAAGAGCAAAATTCCAAGCTCCATATATATGCCCTCTCTCTGGAATAATAATGAGAGACATGGGGTCTTTGGTCCCAGCAAACTATGCCTACCTGCACATTTCAAGTGTGCACCCTTAACCTGATTGGGCAATGAGAATCATTGAACATGTTGTTTTCCTTCTCATCATCATCCTCAGCAATGGCCTTAGTCTTTGTTTATTTCCTAAAATTAAAATTTAATCACCTTGTAGCAAACTAAAGCAATCATATTAATTTAATAAAACGATAACACTGGGGTAATTTAAACAACATTTTTTTGAGAAAAAAAAAGTTATCCAAATCCTCTGATAATCTAGACTTTGCTTTCCAATGCATATAATTATACCACTGCTAAACTTGGTGCAATAGCCAGGAAAAAAAATTAATATTTTTGCAAAACTAACAAAAAGGCGGTAAGGCATGTTGGTTCTACATGCTGTGCCCTGAATGAACGTAGTAATAATGATGCTACTACTGCTACTGGCAGTATCACTGCCACTGCTACTGCTACTATTATTACTAAAATTCTTGAGGTAAATAAATACTTAACTTCTGGGGGTTTTGCATCGTCCTAATCACAAATGTTTAGGCAGATTGCTTTTAGTAGAAAATTTCCCTGAGCACTGCCTACACGAAAGCTTTCCTTGCTTTGACTCAGAAACTGAGCTGCTATCCTGAATGAAGAAGCACAAAATAAACATACAGGACTTTGATATAATCAACACCTGAAAAGTTGTTTTTATGATAGCAGATAAAATCATTATTCATCATCTTAGCATCAGAACCTGACAATGACACAATTTACCTGCATTGGAATAGATGAAGCAGCTAGCTGGTTGTTGTAAGAGAAATCACAGCAAGGAAATTAAAATTAAATTAATGAAGCGAAAGATTCCCATAAACAATTTATCACATTCATTATACAAACCTGCCATGAAAGATAGTGGAGCCATCATCATCGTCATCAACAACAATCGCTGTGTCACTACGTTCACCTTTAACTTTGAAATCACTTCCACTGTTTATGTGAAAAAGGAAGAAATAATACCCTGCTGTTAGGTTTTTGTATTTAAATTTCAAGAGCATAAAGGGGAGTGATGGTGTTGGCCTGTCGATCTCTCTTGATACCGATGTGAAAAATTGGGAATTTACTAAAGAAGCAAGTCAAGTAGAGTCATACGTATCAATACATATTCAAGAATTTCTACTTCACTCTCAATATTAATTCATTATGTCTGACAATTCCAGAAATATACAGCCCTCTGCCTTTTCCTACCCCCAAAAAATTAATTTCACTTCAGGCTCGCAGGGTCCTTCAAAGAGAACCTTAACTCTCGCCAAAAGTTAAAGATGATTTCCAGTACGTACTGCGCAGTCTCAGAACCGTAATGTTATAAACATTATAAACGGCTCACTCAATGGAATGCGAGTAGATGTTATTCGTTACACAGGAAACTTATTGAAATTCCCATTTGGGAGTTAAATGGGAAATTTTGCCATTATTGGGAAAACGCAGGGACATAAAAATTCCTTTCTTGGGGTTATGTTGGGAATTGCCTTCTGTATTTCATTTCCCAGAATTTTACAAAATGTGTTTTTTTGGTTACAGGTTTTGCTCGTTTATTTCCCAACATTGGGAAAAATTTACCCATTGAGTTCCCAAACTTTAATTAAAATGGGAGTATTTTCCCTTGCAGTTCCCAAACTTGTAATCAAATTCCCATATTAAACCCAAACTTGTAATTAAAATTGGAACATATTATCTATGTTATTCCCATTGTTGTGATTAAAATGAGAACATTTTCCCATGTTATTCCCAAACTTGTAATTAAAATGGGAACATTTTCCCATGTTATCCCCAAACTTGTAATTATAGGGGAACATATTCCCATGTTATTCCCAACTAATAATTAAAATGGGAACGTATTCCCATGTTTTTCCCAACTTGTAATCAAAATGGAAACATTTTCCCAATTCACAAACTTGTAATTAAAGTGGGAACATTTTCCTATGTTATTCCCAAACTTGTAATTAAAATGGAAACACATTCCCATGTTATTCCCAATTTGTAATTGAAATAGGAACATTTTCCCATGCTATTCCCAACTAATAATTAAAATGGGAACATTTCCCCATGTTATTCCCAAACTTGTAATTAAAATGGAAACATTTTCCCAATTCACAAACTTGTAATTAAAGTGGGAACATTTTCCCATGCTATCATCAAAGTGACTTAAACAGAGTAATGTTTTCAAGCTCTTACTATGAGTATAATTAAATGGCAAAGTCTTGCTATGTTATTCTTTAATTGTAATGAAAAGGAAAATTTCCCCATGTTATTCCTACAGTTGAACAGAATGTTTTGCTCTGATTTTGCCAAGAAAAGTTTGAAATTGGTAAACATGTAATTTAAGTAGCAATATCCCCTAGAAAGCTGCATGTAATGGGGCTGTTTGCTATGCTCTCCAAACCTGTACGTTGGAAAATACATCCCCTTGATTTTTCCAAATAATTGGGAATGTTTGTCCACTGTCATCCCTGATAAAGATCATGCTGGGATGATGGACAAGGGAAAAACTATGTACAATATTCTCTCTAGAGGTGCATATACATCTACATGGCTTACATCTAACCATTGCAGTCCACTGGGTGAATATATCAAACTGTTTCTTCCCAGGAATTTGAATCAATCCAGTTACCATCTGCAACTGCAAGCACTGACTCAAATGAAACCATGTTTCTTGCTGCTCTTCCAAATGTCTCACGAACAAACGTGTGAGGTTGCTGGCGTCTCTCAATAAAGAAATACACGTCAACAGTTTGTCTCACCCAATCGATACTAAGGACTTTGCCATACCAGATATCCCCAGGCTGTTCTCCCTGAATGAGTAACATGTCATTTTGTTCAGGATAGATTGGTACAATCAGTTCATATGGAAGTTTTCTCAGTTTTCTCATGTAATCAACCACAGTTGCTATGTATAAAGCATAACCTTTCTCTGGATGTCTTCTGTTACAAAGAACACTTTTTCACCACTAGGTTGCAGTACAACTTTAGGGAATCCATTTAAAAGGTTAATGCATGTTTGCCCATTGTCATTCAGGAGAAATGGCTTTACAGTTTCTTCACCTAGTAGACGACAGCTTTGTGCTGCACATCTTACTGACAAGAATCTGTCTTCTGACCCTACAGTTTCAGTGCCATTCAGTAAAATGATAATGCTTTCCTTGCTTGAGAGTACCATACCTTCATGACCAAGGCTCTTCAGAAAACAAACACTAGACACTTCTGTTTGACAAAGTGATAGAGAGGCTGAAATCTTCTCATGAGCATAGTTTTCTAGTTCCAGAACTCTTTTCTTGGTTCGAATTAACAATGAGCTACGGTCTTCTCTGCAGCATATCATCCTTGCCATTTCAACAGACCTCACTATGCCCTTTAAATGATAAATAAGAAAAGTGTGTTCGATTTGAAAAATTATAATCAAATGCAAGAAAACTGCTAACATTGTCCCCCAGTTTCTATTTCAATGCACACCCTTCTCAGTCAAAGCATGACTTAGTCAATAACACATGACTCCTTGTAGTAAGGTTAAATTAATTAATTCTCAGACATGGAAGCACTAAAACCAACATTTGGTTCCAAATTCTGATGACATTTAACTTAATTTTAATTCTCAAACAACATAACATATGTATTAACAGAGTGCAAGGAAAATCAGGTTTTCAGTTTGGCTTTAGGCAAGCTGTAACTAGTATGTCAGATTGCGAAACAAATTGTCAGTTGCATAATTAATTAATTAATTTTAAAATGTAATTAAAACAATTACTTGATCTCTTCAGGTTCTTCTGTAAATTTAATATTCCCAAAAGTTTACCCCTAAAACCTCCACTCAGCCATTAGGCAAGCGAAGGATTAAGTCCACTTGCTAGCCCAACAGCATAATCTACTACTGTAACAATAATTGGTGAATATATCTCTTAGTATTAAAGTGCCACTATGATCAAATTCTCGATACCATTTTTTTTACATTTTCGTACACAATAGGTCTTTCCTAGATATCTTGCCAAACTTCAATGTATTAAGAACATTAGAACTTGCGGTTTTTGGACCTTTATTTCCGAGAATTTACGGCCGCCATTAATTTCCCTTGTTCCAAGTCTTGGTTGAGAATTGGAGAAAATGACGTCATTTTCTCAAAACTACCAGCACGTGACCGCAAAGACGGTAATTTCACTTAAAATCAAGCAAAATATTAATCTTTTGCAACACGCAACCTTAAAAAGTGTTCATTTCAGGTTGATTTCACGTTAACGTGCGGCCGCAAAGACGTTAATTTCACTCAAATTACCGCTTGAAACTAGGGTTAACGTTGAAGGTTAGGGTTACGGAACAAGGTTAGGGTTAGCGTTTGGGGTCCGCAGGATTATGGGTCGAGCTTAGAGTTAACGTTCAGGCCAGCTAGGGTTATTGCTTAGGGTTAGGGCTAGTGCTCAGGATTAGGGTTGTTGCTTAGGGTTGCTGAGAAACTTCGAAGGTCTTCGACTTTGCTGCCTGGCCTCTCTCGCCAGTTCCCTCCCGGCCGGCCGTGTCTGAGTCACGCATCACGCTAGCACACACGATACGTATACGTATGAAAGATTATTATGGGATATCCCAGGAATTTTTGCAGCGGAGGATGTTAAGGCTGCTCATTTCAAGGAAATATTAAGGGTCTAGAAAGCAGTTCTAATTTCCAATACTGACACATGCCGAAGTTTAGCAAATGAGCTTTAAGTCCGCGACGGATGCTTTGTTTTGGAAGAAGAATCCTTTCTAGACTCTACCACCTGGCTCACTTGTTCTTCAGTGGCTAAGTTAACGGCGGACTTTAGCCATCTCGGAACAAAAACACGCCTCGGTTCTTTGAGGCATGCTTGTGACTTTCATCGAGGATCAAAGGCTTAATGATACCAAATCTCCTACCAGGCGGTCGCAAATATTCCTCAAATAAGCTTCGAATATCGGTGGAAATAACCAGCAAACACTGCTTAATTAACAGGTAAGCTCTGAATTTGTGTTATCAGAGTAATCGATGCTTTGCGCGCCAAAAGCCAATGTCACAATGGCAGCTAAAAAAAACATATCCAGATCCTTACCGGTCAAAACGGCAATTCAATTACAAAGACACGAAGAAGGGTTTTGAAAGAAGAAGAAAAACAGAACAGAAAAGAGAACATTTCACCGACCTCGAATTGAACCCTCGAGTGTCACGACAAAACAAATTCGAATCATCTCCGTTCGGCGCGTTATCCACTTGAGCTAACGAAGCAGCAGTGAAAATCGATTGTGTTATAGTCACTTGATCCTTTAGCGAAACAAAAGGTTTCTTTTGTTTTTCGTTTAACAATAGATCTCAAAAGATGCCGCTTGGAAAACTGAGGGTTGTTTGCATACGTAATATCTCGACAACGAAGAGCAACCCAGCGAAAAAAAATTCAGAGCAATGTTTCTCAGGTGAAACGGAACCCACATGCCAAAATTCAGGCCCTTTCGTGAACATTTTTTTTTCAGCCAAATAGTCACTTAGCATGGTTTTGCACTCACCCCTTCATACATACATACATACATACATACATAAACTTTATTTTTCCTCGAATTTAAGAGTAGCTATTATAAAAGCTAATATTTCCGAGAAAACAATAACAAAAGTAACAAAATATACAACAACATTATTAACTACGATTCTGTACAATATTTACAAGTTATGGCTAAAAGAAATAGGACTATATATAAAAAATTTAAGAGCACTAAAGTGAAAATTATCAAATGTACATAAAATCAAGGCTAGCTAATGCTTTTTTAAAATCATTAAAATTGGTAGTTCGAAAAAAGTCCGGCAGTGAGTTCCATTGATTGGCGGCATGATAAGAAAAAGAACGAAGGCCATAAGTAGTAGTTTTAGGTACAGGAAGTGTCAGAATATAATTACCGCGTAAATTATAGGAGGTAGCACGGAGAGTAAACATATTCTGCATATAAATAGGATACTTAGTTAAAAATAAACTTTTATAAAGTAAAATTAACATATTATGTATACGTTTATTGTACAGAGAAGCACAATTAACTTTGTCCAGTAAGTTATGATATTCAGATTCGAAGTCACCTAGAATAAACCTAAGGATCCTTTTATTTAAAACTTCTATCTTATCCGTATTTGCAACTGGAAGTCGCCCACTTTTCAGTTCAGTTGTCCATGGGAAGGTATTTATCTGTTCATCCAGGTAGGTTATGTCAAGTAGTTCTAGTTCGCACAATCTCTGAACTTGATTCTTGCAAAGAGTTAGTGGGATAGTATGGAAAACATCAAAAACCATATGATGCAGAATGTCAAATCCATACAAAAGGTATAGATACTTATGGAGTAGACTTGTTCCAGTAAAGCCTATAGAGAGGATTGCTTTTTTCTCGCAGTTTTCCTTGTTTCTTTCTCAGCATTGTATAGATTCTCCTGTTCAAGCATGATGTCTCTGTTATCCCATGGGTAACGACAATGGAGACGGTTATCTCCATAATAGTAATGATAGGAATGCTCACTTTGTTTTCCAATTATTTGACATCTTCTACAACCACATTTACCTTGGTTAAGGAACTTTCCGAATTCACATTGACCAGGATGATCTGCAGTCCAACACAACAGTAAAACTCTTACAGTCGGTGTTTCACCTGGCTCAAAGTGGCTGATGGTAAAGTCAAAGGGGTAGGGAACTTGAAATCCATCAATGAAACCAGTAGTAAGATCATTCATTAGTGGTTCTAAGAATGGATCAAAAGTCTCAGGTACATCATTGGGAATGGTGGTACAAGGCACAAAACCAACAACATATACTTCTTTAACATGGGCTCGGTCTTTCTTATACATATTAGCAATGGAAATTTCAATTGAGTCACAACTCCTTAATCTTGTTGTGAAAGGCTGCCAAGCATCCCAGTGGCCTATTAAAGCCAGATTCAGAGGAGAACCACTAGCTGTTCTTATTTCAGTGGAAAATGTCTCAAAACATTCTGGGCAGCTCACTTCGCATATGTTGCTGTCATCTTTAGGGCAACCCAACAAAATTTCAGCAGAAATGATAGCTTTGCAGTTTACACATCTTTTTGGTAGAATCCATGTTTGGTTTGGGTCCCAAAACCACTGGAGGTCCACCCATCTTTGCCCATCCCAGATTTCTTTTTTCACTGGCCAACTTGAAGTTCTTCCAAGCCAGTGCTCTCTTTCTTCCCAATGTGAGAGCATTTGTTTGCACATGGCCTCATTCCGAAACCAGTTCTTAACCTTGCTGTGTAAACCAAGGTAGTAATACTTTATGTAACCCTTTTTACCACAATGAGGACATAGCTCATCTTGGCTTTCCATAATCATGCTCCACATGCGGTTGTAGTGATATTTCATGCTTGTTTTTCCATCCTTTGTAATTTCCTTTGCCTCTCTGCAAATGCATATGTAGTATTCCTTTGCGTCAGAAAAAGCTTCCTCTTTAAGAAGCAGCTGTGCTGCATTCCAGTTCTTGGGCCACAAAGCAGACAGTATATCAACATCAATGCCATCTCCAATAGAAGTGAAAAGCATTGTTTTCCCATAATCTAGAATATCTTGAAATGTTTTTATTGAAGCTCCGCTCCCTTCCATAATGTTCATTGCATCGAGCACAGCCTTCACAACAATTTTTCTCAAAGGGTTCCCATTTTCGTCTTCTTTTCTTCTGCACGAGCTATCAGGAGTGGAGCTATGGGCGTCACCATCAGGAGAGTCCGTATCTATGACTTCGGGCTCGGCAACCACATCCTGGTCTTCTCCGTGGATTATCATTCCTGGTCGTTCTGGGTCAGTCTATCCATGATCGTTGGCTCCATATCTGATTGATCACTTGACTAGGCATCGTAGTCAAAAGTACCAGAACCGTGACGAACACACAGTCCATCTTCTAGCCAATGCCGCATTTCCGTGCTTCGAGTAGTTGCTTTTCCTTTGCAACGCAAGCATGGACAGTGCACATGTCGATAAAACTTATCGGAACAACTACACGAAGATATTTCATCTCTGCTCCACGAGTGAACAGATGATTCGGCCATTCCGCCATTGCTACGGGCTCGAGTGCTTTGGTCAGCGGGTTGCATGTAAAAATTGAAATCGTGCACCAATGAGAAGCGTTAGAATAAAAAAGCGCGCGAATTCTACGCCGTTTCATTGGCTTGTAGTAAATCACCAATTGAAACACTTGATTTATATGAAGGCACGGTAGGCACATTTTTTGGCGCGGTTGCACGTTGAACCTTCGAAGAGCGGGAAACCATGGCAAGCAAAGTGAATGCACTTAAAACGAGCGAAGATAATGAAACTTCTACTGGAGGAACCGGTGAAAGTGAAAACATTGATGTGTTTGAAAAGATACGCCGCTTATTTGGTGACGACATTTATGGCTCCCTTCAAAGTAAGTCGTACAGCAATTTTGCACTTCGCAGAACAATCAAAATATCCAGATATTTCTCTGAGGTTTCGTGGAAGCTACCGCAACATGACTTAAGGTTAAGCATATTTGTCTTTTTCGCCTTTTCTAAGTGATTTGTTACTTATTTTGGTTTATACAGGAGCGATTTCTTTGCATAAATAGCAGCTCCTGTTCGCCGTTTGTTGTGAGTGAAATTGGCCGGCGCAATTTCTTTGAATCCCATGCAAACACACATCAATTTAGCTTAAGTTTAATGTAATGTTATACAGTTTTACCTTTTTTTTTCTGTCACAACTTCACAGGAGAGAAAATCAATTCACCTCAATTAATCTTCGATTTAGCAGACAGAGATGCGTTTCAAACAGGAATTTGAGACCAAAAAAGCATCTCGTCATGGTCGCGACCGTTTACGTCCATTGATATGTTCACCACCGCCTTCTAAACCAACCATGGCGGAAATCGCTAACTTTACCCCGGAAATGAAACAACTTTATCTATCCAAGTATGTCATAGGATTAATTAATTACCTTTTTATGTTCTGCATTTTTATAAGCTGTGAATTAATAAAGCATGGCAGACGAAAAATTAGTTGCGGTTTTAAGCTTACATTTCCTTTGTTATTCTTTACAGGAGAAGGACAGAAGGAGTCTGGGCCTCGTGATGAACGGACGTGTTTGATGAGCTCCGCTATCCGTTTTTCCCGGACATGTAAAATCAAAATTTTTGGCAGCCATCTCGGCAGTTTTACTCTTAAACTCAATGCTATAAATGAATACAAAGAAAAGAACCGAACGTGCCGCTTCTGACGAGGGAATTTCACCCGAACACAAGGCTACACGTGTAATGGCGTCTCCGTCGGCAGATGTTGAATCGCCAGCCGTGCTGGAAGTAGACGAGCCAAGCTTAGGAGACATTCACCAAATACTTATCGAAGTTCAAGGCACAATCAAACAGTTGCTGAAAACAAGTTTCCAGCTAAGCACCAACGTCCTTGACCTTAAGAGTAGCGTGGAAAGGAATAGGCGTGAGGTGTCAAATCTCAAAGAAGAGCTGGTAAAGCAGAATAAATACATAGCGTCGCTGGAGAAGTAACTAACCAAAACAAGCAAATACGTTAAAGAACACGCAGACGAGTTGCAAGACATTCAGGTAAACCTCGATAATTTGGAACAATACTCTAGGAAAAATTCTTTAGAGTTCCACGGTATCCCCGATGAAGTTAATATGCCTACTGACCAAGTCGTGTGTTTAATTGCCCAAGCCATCGGCGTAGAAATAAAGGAGAACGACATAGAAATTTCGCACCGAATTGGACGTAAGAGAGGAGCGAAACCAGTCTTGGCGAAATTCGTAAGTCATAAGGTCAAATCGAGGATGTATAAAGCCCGTACCAATTTAAAAGCTGTATCTGTTCAAAGTCTCTTCCCTGGTTCCTATAACTCTATGGTGAGCGAAACTACGGCTCGCCCAAAGGGAATCTATATCAACGAGAATTTAACCCCGTACCGTAAAGAGATGATGAGTCTCGCGGTAGAAAAAAGGCACGATGGAAATATTAACAAAGTGTGGACACTTGATGGTAAAATCTTCATCAAAACCACTCCGACGGGAAACCCCCGACAAATGTTTTCTCTAGAAGATGTCAAAGAACTTTAAAAGTCAACCGCTAAAACTTAAGGAAAGAACGGCCGGCCCCTCAAGAAACACCAGAACAGCGTACCAGACTGACTAGCGTATGTATAATTTTATGTTCTTTCGTCTTTTCTGTGACATTAGGGACTTTAAGATCCGAGACGCGACGGCTTTGAGACGCGGCCGGAAGTAAATTTTCAAAGAGGTGATACATTGCGCATGCTCACGCCGTCGTCCTGATGGCATCACGTCGCGTCGAGAACGTGGGTTTGACCATTTTGACGTTCTGTTCAAAACGTGAGTATATTCCTTCCAGTTCTTAAATTAAATGATGATATATTCCTCTAAACATGAAAAATCAGCAATCTAGGATCATTGCACGTAATTTCTGGCGACATTTTAGATCGCAGAGATAGAAGGATTTTGATTTTTTTAAACTTCTTTCAGGTATGCGAAACTTGCGAAAATGGCAGCACCTTCGAGCAAAGCTCCCAAGTAAGTCACGAGCTACAACTGCAAATAGTGACTGCAGGAGTCTTCTGCATACTTTCCTCGTCTTTTGTACCGTTGCATTTCTCGATTTATTGCGTTCATCTGCAGCACATTTGAGCTTGAGTTCTTTAATTTAATGTTATTAAACTTTGTGTTTTTATGCCTCTTTAGTTCAGTAATGTTTTGGACATATGACCATGAAGCCATCCTATGCAGAGAAGTCGTCAATGTGAATCCC
>OZ026604.1:14024543-14039543 GCA_964020085.1 Micromussa lordhowensis
GAGAAATATTATGTGTCAAGACTATATAAATGGGGGACTGCGAGCCCCTGATCCAGATATTCTATTTAAATCTTTGCGGTTAACCTGGATCTCAAGGCTACTGATACTTGACGAAACTACAACAGAATCCTGGAAATCTGTTCCTTCTTCTTATTTTTTTAAGAAGTATGGTGGACTAAACTTCCTTCTTCGATGTAATTACGATTTTAAGTTTTTAGAGAAATCTGGAATTCCAATTTTTTACAGGAAAATATTAGCAAATTTTCTGGAAATTAGGAATTTATACCAACACGATAATGGTCAAGATTTGATTCTCTTTAACAATAAAGATATTCTGATTGATGGGAATAGTTTTTTCTTACAAAAATGGAAACAAAAGGGCGTTATCTTAATTCAAGACATCTTGGACAATGATGGGAAGTTCCTAACATTTACGTCATTTCAGGACAGATTTAAAATCAAATGTAACTTCCTAAGCTACCTACAGGTTATCTCGGCAATACCCAAGCGTCTACTACATAAGGCGAAATCGTTAGGCAGGTGGGAAAACCTTACGGCTTATGAAACAACCTTTCCCCTGACGCCGTCATTAAATATTGATCTTCACAAAATGAAATGCAAGGATTACTACTGGCTTTACATCAATGGTACTACCTGTATTGCAACAGGACCCAAAAAATGGGAAAAAGAACTGAAATCAGGGAATATTGATTGGAAGGCAAAATTTAATAACATTGGAAAAATATGTCATGAAAACAGATTACGAGAATTCAACTTTAAGTTACTCCATAGACTAACCGTTACTAAGAAGGAGCTGTGCATCTATGGCTTAAATGATGAAAATAACTGCCCATACTGTAAAGAGCCAGACTCTATTCTCCACACTTTCGTTGAATGCCACCACACTCAAAGTTTTTATGTTAAAGTCGTTGATTGGTTTAATGCAAAATTCAATTGCGCTTTTTCTCCAACGCCTCATGAAATATTATTCGGAACTGATCTAAATACTTCAAGGAATAATGAGCTAAAACTTAATTATTGTCTACTATTTGCAAAGTACTATCTATACTATCAGAAAATGTACTGTAAAGCTTGTAATATTACTGAATTTGTGTTAAAACTGGAACAAAAACTTCTTATTGAGAGTCGTCTTAAAAGAAAATTTCTTGTGTGAAAATGCTTCTGCCCTTTTACAAGTCATTTAAGTGATCTCGCTTTTTGTAATGCGTACTAAATCTTACGTTTTAAGGTTTTTTGTGTTTCGACCACTGTACACCTTGTTTTTCTTCTTTTTTTTTTTTGTACTATCTCTGTTATACCTTTATTTAATTTTGTACTTAATTCATTGTAAGTAGTCTTTCTTTCTCTTTTTTCTTTTCTATTCTGTGGGAAAATGTCGGACTGGGACTTAAGTAATGTAAATAGTGTATTTTTGTAAATACTGTAATTGACAACAATGTTATGGTACAGTAAGTAATACGCAGTATTGCAAACTTGTAAGTAGTGTCAGTATTGTAGGTAGTAATGATCGTAAAAATTGTTGCTGTTGTAAGTATTGTTAGTAATGTAAGTAAGGTTAGTAGTTTAAATAAAAAAATTCTTTACAGGAGAAAGAAGATTGGAGTTCTGGCCACAAGTAAATGGGGAAACGACTGCCCAAAATTCAATACCCCAGAAACAAAGTCTGAGTTGAAAGAATTCGCCGCCGAAATTGCCTCGGAATGTGCCATACCAGAAATTAATTTCAACGAGGAAGGCATTGCAGATCATGTAAAGACGTTCTTTAGTGAGCAGCGACGATACAAAAAGAACAAAAGTCCATCTTGCAATGTTTGAGTTTTCTTTAACATGACTTTAGGTAGATGTTTTAAAATTTCTTTGAGAAAAAATTCTCGTAAATTGGTGAGACAAAAATTGATAAAAAGTCACAAGAATGGGTAATTTTTTTTCTTGGAAATTATTTGTAGAAATCCACTACCTTGTTTTCTTCAAAACAAAGTAGTCTGAATAGCCCAATTTCGATATATTAAAATTCAGCCTAAACAATAGACCTCAGCACGAGGCTCGTGGGAATAACTACAGAGTTTGTGGGGTTTATTCCCACGAGCCTCGTGCTGAGGTCTATTGTTTTAGGCTGAATTTTAATATATCGAAATTGGGCTATTGAACTTTAATGATTTTTAATTTGAAGTGTTGAAAACATCCCATATGAAATCCTTTCCATTGATGGCTCAAGGAATGGTCACAAAAATGTTTTTCTTTGATCAAAGGATTTTGTCTCTTACTATGTATTTAATGTGGACTTGAGGCAAGAATGGGAACAAACTTTTGAGTTGTCAAAGAAAAACGGATACCTGGGAACAGGAAAGAAGAGAGTATTGTTCTCCAGACCTATTGTTCTCCTGTCATTGTTCAAAGCATTAAACACTGATTCTGTCAATCTGCAGCCATTCGATACCAAATCCATATCAATTTATCTATTGATTGTTATTGAAAATGGATACCGATCAATAACCCTGTGACAGTTGTGAGTGATGCGGCAATTACGTCACTCCCATAAGGGGGAGACTGAGTTCGAGTCGAGAACTGAACGCCTCTAGGAGAGTTTCGCGGTTCGAACTCTCTGTTCGTTATCCTAAGTTTTCTGCCCTTTTGTTACACATGTATTTCTACAACCCCATGAATCTTCACTATCGATTGATTGGTCATCAATTATTAAATAAATATTAATCGATTAATTGATATTGATTGGTATTGATTGATATCAATTTTCATTGATTATTGATTTCATTGATTGGATTTTCTGGGTCGAAAAAATTAACTGTCTGCATGGGTTGGGGGACACTGTCTCAAAATTAGAGACGTTTGTATGGATTTTGAACCATGTTTTAAGCTCTAGTATAACTTGGTCTCTGTTCACCTTAAACACGAAGGGCATAAGCTCCTCCCCCAAATTTCATAGGGAAATCAATATGGCGGACTCTATGAAGTAGAACGGTATACTTTCTGCTCGACCTGTTCCAATATTTACAGCTTAAGTTCTGCACAAAATAGCCACGGAAAACATTAACTGAAGGATTTCGAAATGAAAACCATTAAAAATAGTAAAGTAGAAACCATACGTACCCAAAAAGCGCAGCCTCCAGAAGGAGAATTGGTCAGAATTCAAATCGCGCGCCATTTTGGACTCAAGCTTGCTCCCTACTGGTGGCTGGAGGGGTGTTCTTTGTCCTTTTTGAGCCTACAATTCTTCGTTTAGTACCTAGCAGTTTCACACAAAAGTTATGCGCGATTTCGAATACTGATCGGCGCGAAGTGGCTGGCTGAACAACAAATATGGCGGCTGAGAGTCGAGTTTTTATGACGGTTTGGTTGTAATTTTCAATTCGCTTTTTGCTGGCAATCAAAATGCTCACGGTTGGTCCTCCCGAAAAGAAAACGAAAATGGAAAGAAACAAACGGACAAACGCCAACCGGGATCCAGAGAAGAGAAACCCTCATTTTAGCCTGACAGTTGAAGTAAAGCGAGACGATGAAGCCCGCTTACAAAGTTTGCGCTCTCGGCTGGAGCATGCGAAGTCGCTTCTAGGGATCCATCGTAAAACCTCGTCCACGCAAAATGCGGATCTCTTGGAGCGACTTTTAAACTGCTTCGAACTGGTGATGCCTTCAGCTGTTGATATAGGACCATCTTTAGCATCGCCTTTTAGCTCAATGCCTCACGAAGTGCAGCCACAACCAAAGAGCTCTTTATAACCTGAGTATCAGGCCTTTCTTAGCAAGAGGGTAGGGGTAGGGAGGAATTGCAGAGAAAGGTCGTACGTCAGCATAGAGGCATTTTGTTTGCGCATGCTCCACAAAAGGTATTTTTATGTGAGTAACCGCTGGTATGCACCTGCTTTGCGTGTGAGCAAAATGGCGAACAAATGGCGATAGTAGCGACAAATATTTCGCTAATGGAAGTAGTTTTCTTTTTTCCCTTTGTAGCTTGAGTGAAGGCGTCAGAAATTTATTATTCTTTTCCTTAACGTTCCATTCCACTGCGGTACCACGGTAGCATTAGAGTCGAAGACGACTAGTTGGGCCGGGTATTAATCGCTCCAAAGTCCCAACCACGTCCGTTTCAGAAGATCAAGGCCTATACAACTTCTAGTCAACTTCTAGTCTTGTTTTGGAATAGAACACGGGTCAAGGAATATTTGTGAACTGAAGGATGCGTTGCGTAGGGCCTATTCTAGAGCTGCCTCAAGTAACAAAATATTCGAGGTAGTTTCGTGCGCTGTAAACGTTTTTTATCGCTTCAATTACGAACGCAATAATCCTCGAGTAGTTGTGTCAATCGGAAAATAAAATTTCGCACAAGTTTATTGATATGACCAGCGACGACGATTTAATACCCAAACAGAAAACTTCAATGTCCAGTTACCAAAAATCATAATGTAGTAGAACTAGAGAGATGTACTTTAATAAACCTATGGGGAGCTTCTAGAGATGGAAGAAAAATTAAAGAATTCATCAGAGAGCAAGTTAACTGTTTAAATTTCATCTGTGAAAGTATTAAACATTTGATATGGAGGCTACAGTCAAATTGGCAGTAGTAAAACACTAAACAAGCACACCTTGAAAAGGAGGTTTTGACAAAGCTATCAAAATTTAAATGCTGCAATCTTGTGAAACCAAACCATACCTCAAAAGATGCACCATGTGTTTTGGGTACTGTGGGGAAATAATAGCCCAGTGAAATGACACAGCTTCTTTTTCAGTTGCATCCCCTAACATTCACAAGTTAGGCTTTTTGCCTCTGGACTGAGCTTTGTGCTCCTAGAAATTCTCTCATTTTTTCAGCCTTAGCGGTGCAGATTACTATAATTCCAAAATAGAAGGAAATTCCTGGCCAGTTTTAGCCCCTCCTCCAATGGGCTAAACATATCAACAAAACATACATGTATATCAATTTGCTGTTCAGTTGATAATTTCAGCTGCAGACAAAAAAATAATAAAAAACAACCAAACTAATACAAACTTTTTGACTTAAGTTTTCATATTTATTGTGCTAATATAATTGACATGTGGTCTGATAGGTAGGTTCTCATTACAAGCCAATTAACAAACAACATTTGATGCAGTATTGATTGTTCCACCAGTCAAGTTGCTTGTCTTATGCTTAAACGAGGAAAGGATTTGTTTCTTTGAAAGCCACACACATGGTCTCCAAAGTAGCATTGTTGCAAACAACTCAGCTGCCAGGAAATAAAAGCAACTTCATCACAATATCTTGGAAGGATGGTTATGCAAGACAAGGGGGCTCAGTTGAAGGCTCAAATGTAGCAGTTTAAGATCTGGAATAGATAATATAAACAAGATTACATTAGAAGTCAGAAATAGTACAGTTGTGGGTTTTATTTAGTACAGTAAACCCCTCCTCATCTTCTTGTCTTCATCTTCACATCCACTGTAAAATATGCTAAAATAATGAACTTTTCCAGTTCTATTAGAGGGTTGAGTTACTGGAGAGACTTGCTACCCAGTAATATTCAACAATATTTTATTTTGTGCAACAGTTAACACTGAAGGTGTATATAGGTAAATTACCTTAATCACCCTTTCATCAAAAATTTGAAATTAAGTCCTTAACCTCATTTGCAACATTTTCATTTTGTATCTTAATTTATCTGTGAAATGGTGAATAACTATTAATTTTCATTCTTAATTAGATTGACCTGATTACACCAACTGGTGTATATTTCTGTCATCCTGCAGAGTTATGTTGAGCAATAGCATATTTCATTCACAGGGTAACAGTGTAAAACTATTTAAATGTATGTCAAAGGATGATCATTAGTTATCACCGTGAACTGCATTTACGTTCCAACGTATAAATATTTGATAACCATACTGTACAGAACATGGAGTTGTTGCAAGAGTTAGTACATTACAAATCCCTAAACATTGAGAAGAATTGTAACGAAGACATAATACACTTCATAAGTCTATTGTGTTTGTGGTGAAACTCCCAATTTTTGCAATGCCTGCATGTGCAGCAAATAATAGAAAAACAGTTATAACATGTTGTTCGAATTTTGTTTGAACAACTGTCTTTCTCTGAATCTTCAGAGCATGGTATATAACATCAAAACAATAGTCTTTCATTGGAAGCTAGTTTGCACATTTTGTCACATTGTTGCAAAAAAATCAGCTCGAAAGGCAGAGGAATTCTTACAAAATAAACGCTGCACGAGAGGACAGCTCACGTCATTCGGTTCCCGGGTGCCGTTCGAAAGCTAAATGTACATGAAATGTGAAAATTTCGACAGAAACGGTCCCGGTGTTTCTTCTTAAAATAAGACCACGCATTTTTGTAGGAGAAATAAACTGGATAGAGCAAAAGACAAGTAAACAAACAATGCAATGAAAATGCTTTGGACTTGGGGCGCCAGTTAAATAAAGAATTTTAACGAAAGTTTCTACTCAAGTTAGCCCTTTGAGACGAAAAAGGCGATTACAAAAATACCTACAGAAAAACTGGAAGAAAAATAGCAAAAGTCCACGTGTATTAAAACGAAATTTTAACAGTGTAAAAAATAGACAACTACATGCCCTGCATAGCAGATTTGGAGAACAACAAGACGAAAGACCTTAGTGATCCAGGACTCAGAAAAACTACCAAAACATTCCGAATAAAAATTTGCCAAAAGCTGTTGTAAGAGAATTCTAATCCTGCAAACTGTACATTTTTTAAAGCCTGGAGTCCCCAGCGGCTGAAGAGAAGAAGAAGAGACATGTTGTTTGAAGTAATTTAAAGCTTGGGGCGCCGCCGGATATATGTTGAAAATTTACTTCAAAGTTGAAGGAAAATCAGCTCAAACTCAAAATTTCCCGATCATACAGGATCGCGTATCTGACGATCGTCTCAATATACAACCCTGTGATTCATAACAATAAAGCTTCAACATCTTGAGACTAACCTTCATCGTTTGTCTTCTCCAGTGAATATCTTGGTCTTCGTTAAATCAAATTCCAAACTCCACTTCTTTGGGCCGGTTGTTAGTAAAACGCGTAACGGCGTAACGGGTAACGGCGTAACGGCGTAACGAGAAACCGCGTAACGGGATTTTTTCCCATTTTTTTTTTTTTTGCTGTAGTTTCTGAATTTGTTTGTTCGTTTGCCTTTTTTATTCTTTCTTAGTTCTCTCAGTGAAAAAAAAATGTGAACATATTATTATTCGTGTTTGGCGAGGTTTTTCCCGCCCTTTGGCCAATTTACCGCATTTTCGGAGCCACTTTTTTCCGCGGACGCACTTTCTCACGCTTCCAGGATCAGGATGGAGGAGAATGATGACGGTAAGTTTTCGACTTTCATTTTCAGTCACCTTAGTTTCCTCTCTTTCTGCTTGATCTTTTCAGTTGCAATTTGTTTAGTGTAGTTGCAGGTTTCGGGAATTCTGAGTAATTTCTGAACCGGCGCATTATTTTTAAGTTATAACAACTTGCGTTTACGATTTTCTGCAGAGGTTATTTTCCTTGGGGAGAGAAGGCTTTCTGGTAAGTGAAAGTTTAATAACCTTACTTAATGTCATGGTATATTACATTTTGTATTAAATATGTAGGTCATCTTTAACGCCTATTAATAGTGGTCTCTGTAGTATTTTTCTAATGTAGATTAGAAGGTTTCACGGTCGCCGACGTCACCTTGGTTGTGGGGCAAACACGGCAAAATTTACAGTGAATGTATGGGAAAAATAGCGATTTTGATGCTCGATAACCCGAGGAAAGTTGATATTCTGAAATTTCTGTGAATTGCAAACTAAAGATATTAGCTAAAAGAGTTAACCTATTAAATTTGAAGGGCATCGGTTTGCTGAGAAGCGAGAAATCGTCTTTTTAGTTTCATACAAATGCTTCTAAATTTTTCCGCGAACGGCGGCTCCATTTTACAGACAAATATATGAGAAAAAAAATTGCGGCTTTCTTAATTTGTAAGAGTACAATTCTCAAATTTTGATCTCGGTTATTTCTTTTAGCTAGTATTAGTAGTTTGTAATTCATAGAAATTATAGGATGTCAACCGTCTTCACTTTATCGAGCATCAAAATCACGATGTTTTCCCATACATTCATTGTAAATTTTGCCGTGTTTGCCCCACAACCAAGATGACGTCGGCGACCGTGAAACCTTCTAATCTACATTAAAAAATACTACAGAGACCACCATTAATAGGCGTTAAAGATGACCTACATATTTAATACAAAATGTAATATACCATGACATTAAGTAAGGTTATTAAACTTTCACTTACCAGAAAGCCTTCTCTCCCCAAGGAAAATAACCTCTGCAGAAAATCGTAAACGCAAGTTGTTATATTAACTTAAAAATAATGCGCCGGTTCAGAAATTACTCAGAATTCCCGAAACCTGCAACTACACTAAACAAATTGCAACTGAAAAGATCAAGCAGAAAGAGAGGAAACTAAGGTGACTGAAAACGAAAGTCGAAACCTTACCGTCATCATTCTCCTCCATCCTGATCCTGGAAGCGTGAGAAAGTGCGTCCGCGGAAAAAAGTGGCTCCGAAAATGCGGTAAATTGGCCAAAGGGCGGGAAAAACCTCGCCAAACACGAATAATAATATGTTCACATTTTTTTTCACTGAGAAAAACTAAGAAAGAATAAAAAAGGCAAACGAACAAACAAATTCAGAAACAACAGCAAAAAAAAAAAAAAATGGGAAAAAATCCCGTTACGCGGTTTCTCGTTACGCCGTTACGCCGTTACCCGTTACGCCGTTACGCGTTTTACTAACAACCCTTTGGGCCTTTATCTCGTTCTGTTCGCACTTTGATCATTAATATATCCTCATCGAAAGCCCCGACATACACTGTGAATATCCACAGTGTTAGAAATGTGTGTAAACTTGTTATAATCTTTCATCTCTCTTGACAAGATCTTTCTCGCAACGTAGATCACCCGTTCAAAACCCCGCCGCAGTGCATTCAAAAATAACAAATGGCGCCGAACTCTCCATTCATCTCGCGCATGCGCAAACAAAATGCCCATCTGCTTCGTACGTCCAGATTCTGGACGTGGCGCTGATTGGATAATTTACAATGCACCCTGACGTCACACCACCGGAAATAAAAATTTCATACTGGCATATTCTGTGAACTGATCTCGACGAGAACGAAAACTTCGCTAGATATTTATTTCTTTGTGATTATGGAAAGCGACGACTTCAAAACGGCTCTTGAAGTCGCTCTACAGCCTCTTTCCTGGAATTGAACTAAAAAGAGGGAACAGAAATTGTGCCTCGAAGGCCTGCTTGTCAAACGAAAAGACTTCCTCCTCAGGTTTTTGTCGGCTCGGGATATCAGACTGGTTTTTTCATCGTCCAGCTCTGAGTATTGGTCAGAAAACAGAGGTCTCTTTGTTCAGCGGTGAGGGTCTTCGTTGAGCTCCTTTAACTTCATTTGCACTAGTCGGCTGCTTGCTTTGGAGTCACGGCTTCAGTTGCGAGATCGCTAGCCTCGAACAGGAATTGAACTACTAGGACAGGCTGTCGAAGGTATTTGTGGCCGGGAGCGCTTGATCTTGAAGCAGCTTGAAGCTATAAGTTTTTCGCCTTTGTCGAGTGTCCTACCACTCGCCAATGCCTCCCGTAACTCAGCGAACATTCTGTAGCAATTCACTATTTTCCTAGCGCATTTTTTGCAAACAGTCCTTTCGCCATCTTCACTATCTTGAATGACAACAATTCTCAACTTAAGCAATAATTCCACAAGAATGATAGGTTTTTCACACAAAACATTAGAAACCTCTTTGTTAAAACTTTCAGCAAACAGCGGCACTGTAGTGACACACTTTCCATACTCTTTGTGAAAATTTTCGAGGCATGCAAATTGTGCAAATATTCTCGGAAACGCGAACGAAATTAAAAACAACCGTCGTTGTCATCTTTCATGCACGCAAAATTTATGCAAAGTAGACATGACAGCCGGAAATAATTTTGATTGGCGAATGCGTATACTGACGCTTGTCACGCCATGAGGAGGTGGAAGACTGCAATAAAGACCCTTGTGTCAGGCTTTTCTTTGCCGGTTGCTTCCTTCTCCTTCCCCGCGAGAAAGAAAAGCCTGATACTCAGGTTAAGCTCTTTAGAACTCGAACAACAACATCGGAGGCCTGATCGGCGAGCGCAAAAGAGACAGATGTACGTTGATGCTACTGTAGACGACCCTTTCTTCGTTTGCACCGGTGAATCCTTAAAGTCACTGGTAAAGTACTTCACAAGGAATCCGCAGTGTGAATTTTGTGGTGAGGAACACCAGTTGTCTGGACTGTCCTTGTCCAAGCAAGGCCATGTCTGCCGTTTGGAGCTGCCTTGTGTTTGCAACGATTCCGTGGTTTGGTTAAGTTCAGGGTTACTTGGTCATCCTGCCAAGTATGTTGCAAATGTGAGGTAAGTGAAGAAAGTTTAATTTACCTTCCTGTATTTTTGGAGGTTACAATTTCACCAGAAGCAATAAGTTTGTTTACCACTGATATAAATTGGTAATGAAATTAATAGTAAAACATTCATACACTGTGATTAACAATCAGTTATCCTGTAATTGTTAGTTCAAAAAGGTGAAACCCCTTCAATTTGTTTAACTGCTGTCACACTATTCTATTATGGAGTGGCCTACTCAATATGGCCAATTTCTTTTTTGTAGGATGGTGCATGCATTTACCTCCACTGGTTTGACAGAAACCCAGTACCATAGCTTTGGTGAGGCTGCTGGCATTGGCTATGTTATGGACAAGACAATAGACACAAGTGGGTACTTTTGTTTCATTTCATTGTCTTAATGGTTATTGCACTGGACTCCTGAACAAGTGATCTGGGTTTGAGATCTGATGGTCAGGCCACTGCATTGTGGTCTTGGGGCAACAGTTCTCTCTTGAAGTGATATTCAATGTCCAGTTGTACAGTGTAAAAATGCTAAGTATGTCATTTTCCTCTCTCACTTTTTATAGTATACAAGGATCAATGTTTTGGATATTTACAAATAGTGAGGGATCTTGCCCAGAAATCCATGGCAGATGCCAGACAAGAAGTGCAAGCGACCAATAACTACATACGAAATGGTGATGTAAGTTAGCATCCACAGTGTGACAGTACAATAGAGAGTATTATGGTTCTTAATTTTATTCAAACTGTTTTGCAGTGCATCATTACGGATGCCAGACATGACTCCAGTAGGGCAGCTATGCATTCCACTGTCTCAGCCATTTCAATGAGGTATGATGTTGAATTTTTCTCCTTAATGTTGGCTTATAATAATTAACAATTATTCACTGAAGTGGCGGTGAATAGTGGTGGATAGTCGCCGAGCTGCGAAGCGCGAGGTAAATATCCACTGAATAATTGTTTTAGTATATATCACACAAGCTGAATAACTAGCAGCCCAAAAGCAGCTTTATTTGTGACAATACACTGACAAAAGCCATTTTGTTTTTCTTTGGCTGCTTGGAGGTGAATAGTACCTGGCTAATCACTTCCGAGCTAGCCAATCAGTGCGCACGAGAAGCACTATTCACTTGTGTGGCATATACTAAAGTTAAATATCTTATAGTCTATTAGGCCCATATATTGTTTCAGGTTCCAATTTGGTAGAATTTTATTCATTTATGCTGCACATTTCCTTGGGAAAAAACCTGTAGAAACAGTAAAGCAAGTGCTGTTTTGATAAGTATAGCAGTAATTAGTAGTGTATTAACACTTAATTATGCACTGTTCCTTCGTCTTACAGTAAAAAGAAAATCATTGGTGTGTGCAACTGGAGCAGAACTAATGAGAGAAGTGCCCCAAGCAGAGAAGTTCCAATGACCAAGGAGCTGATGATCAACCTAACAGAAAATCAAGGTTATTACGGTTTAGATGACATTTGAATATCCATTCCTTGATTATTGTTTTCATTTATTTCTGTTTCCTTTTAAAGGTCACAATGTTACAGAGGTGGCCCATGACTGTGTTGTTGCTCTGAAAAACTGGTTTCAGGGAAGGGGCATAAGGAACTCTTTTGACACATGGCATGGTAGGTTCATTAGGGGCACTTTGTCATTGACATTGCAAGACTTGTAGTACGTATTTAACATATTTAATTAAGAATCCATGAACATGTCATGAAAGTCCTTGTGTACTGTCTGCATTCCATGATAGGTACAAAAGGGGTAGCAAAGGAAATGAAAAAAATTTGCAGTGGCACACGGCGTGATGAAGGTGTAAAATGGTTTACAGAACTCTCTGACAAAGGTATCTAAAACCCATGTTTAAAATTTACATGTAGGGACCAAGAGAGTTTCTAATGGAAAGAGAACATTCTTTCTCAAAAGTGTCATCCAAAAAATAAAAATACCTTTGCTTTGCTTACAGCAAAAGCCACCAAAACTCATTTCTACTGGGCCATGCGCAACAATGATGGCACTGAGGAAGGCTTTCAACAGTACTTGCTGAACATTGTGGATCATTATCAGGTAAATAATGTTCATACATTTTCCAACACCTTAGATTTGATTCCTCCCATGTAACACTATTAGTTTTATACCAATTTTTATATATCTCCTGTCCTGTTTACAGCTCTATTGTTAGGAGACCAGGGTAAGCCTATCTGGAAACTGGGGATTAGTAATTGATCTGTATCTAGTACAGTAATTAAAAAAAGACTAAAATTCATATACTTTTCCTTTCCCAAATTGTAGTGTCTCTCCCTTTGTGGGTGAGTGGTATTAGCCCAAAAGACCTTATATTATTATTATTATTATTATTATTAGTATTGTTATTGTTATTGTAAGTTATTGTTATTGTTACTGTTACTGTTACTGTTATTGTTATTGTTATTGTTATTGTTATTGTTATTGTTATTGTTATTGTTATTGTTATTGTTATTGTTATTGTTATTATTATTATTATTATTATTATTATTAATAATAAATGATACTTGTTTCCACCCTAGGGAAAACGTGCTCTTTGTCACCAAGATTCCAGGTGCAAACAGGATGGATATGTCTGCTCAAAGAAGACAATAACCGACCCTAGAGCAGTGCTGGCCTACACAACTGCCATAACCAAGACCACCATCTGCAAAAATCCTAGAGATTATCTCACGGTATGTATGCAGTAATAGAATACTATTTACCTTAGATTATACATGGCATGGCTTTCATTCCTCTCGTGACTGTGCAGGCATCACAGTGATGACAGGAACTGACCAATTTGCTACCTACATGTTATTGCTTTTATTAAAATTTCCTAGTGTCGTGACACCTATTACATTGAGTCCTTCCATGTGGTCATACTCATCTATGCTGCGAAAAGGATTCACTTTGGAGATGACACATATGAGATGAGGGTGCATTTTGCTGTATTAGACTGGGTATGTTGGCTTCCTATGCATTCCTTTTTGGTGCCACATAGGTTTTCGTTACAGTTAGCCTAGCACCTTGACACTATTTATTGTCTACCTTTTTTCCTGCTTTTCAATTATAACATTATGTGACAGTACAACACATTACGGTCTGCTTGGGAATGGAACAACTTTATGTTATCTGCAATTTCAGAATGAGAATGTTGGTCGAGAAGTGCACTCTGTCCAGTACTATCAGCACTCGCGGCATCCGGGGAGAATGGCACCCACTAGAGTGCTAAGACCCAAAACATTTGAATTTCGTCAGGCCATATGGAGAGCACTGTTTCAAAATAATAAAATTTCAGCAGCTCCTCTGGCATTGTAATGTTATGCATTTTTGGTCTAGGAATGAAACATATAAGAGGCTTACCATCACAACCTAACTGATATCATGTTACCAAGTTTATTTGATAGAATGGAATTATGTTGTTGTTGATAGATATTTTATCAATATTGATAATAATACTAACAGTAATGAAAACTATAAAGATACAAGTATAGACAATAAACACTAGAAATGCTGGTCATATACTATAGCCATTTAAAAGATTTCACTGAATGTACATTGCTAATGGAGTGTCCTTGTTTTTTTTTATTTCAGTTACCATGGCAATTGCTGCTCTTTGTTTCCACCATACAATACAAACGGCTCCTTTAGGAGCCACACAATATTAAAAGTGAATGATCCAGAATGTACTTCCCAAAGGGGTTTGACATAATCACTGCTCACATTATATACAGCCTTCTCGTGTAAAATACCATGGAAATATACTTGCCAAATCTGCTAACAGTTTGCGTTGTTTTAGCCTTAGCCCAGGAAAGGTTTTGAAAGGAATAGAAAATTTGGCCTTGGACACTTATCCAAATTGGAAATATTACTTGAACTTTGCAAGCTAAGTGATCTTACATATCATTCTCATTTAGAGACACTAATGTCTTGGATTAACTCCCAAAGGATGTATAAACATGTATATATTGTGCAGGTGAGGGCTGGGCTTTCCCTTTCCCTGGAAACGACAGCTGTTCCAAGCTATATTCCTCGAGATCATAATATAACTTTGGACACTTAATTTGGTTTGGTAGAAAGTTGGGCAACATTGCATTATGTGGTTGTATGCATAATGGTATTTACAGGATTAGTACTTGACCCTGTCATAACTAGCTGAACTTGTAACACAATTGCTGATATATTTTTTATCTCTTTTATCTACAGCCATCGACAATCTTTACAACAAGTAAACAGTTTATAGCAGAAAGCAGGTGTTCCTTTTTGTTTTTTAACTTGTAATTGCTTTCAATGGGAATTAAAAAAAATTAAATATTACTGGCCGTGTAACTAGTTTGTTTTTTTCTCACCCCTTCCCCAACATACAAACCCCTACTTCTACCGTCAAAGAGGGTTGATGTTATTATAAGCAAAGAAGGGATCTGCAATATTCTCATTTTATGACCGACGATGACCACAGTATGGCACACCCTCAGGATTTGGCCATCGCTTCCTTACGTCCTCAACAACACAGACAGGCATGACTTCACGTAAATCCTCTATATAGCAGCCT
>OZ026604.1:14044543-14069543 GCA_964020085.1 Micromussa lordhowensis
CGAGTAGAGTCTCCTTCGATCTTCCTAGGCAAATCGGGAAGAGGAAGGAGACTCTGCCAGCACCCTCAAGATTCTTTGATCTGCCGCTCATCCCAGAAAATGGATGGGTCAGTCCAGTTTCCTGCTGGTCAAACTGGTTTTTCATTGACGCGCATGATCATTCCCCAGAATTGCTGACTATTTGCGTGCCCACATTATGTGTTGGACATCAATCATCTCCGCCTCCTTGCCGACTATGCAAAATTTACCTGAAGAAAAAAAGTCTGAAACCTTGCAGCGGTCCACTCGTAAAACTAATCATTTTACTCTCGGTATGTACAGCTAGCTCACTAAATATATTGGCATTAAATATTCCTTGAAATCTATAACTGAAGACGTTAGTCGGTTTTTCAACAGCCATTCCCATGCATGAATGACCCCAAGATCATGCAAATCTGCATGCGAGCAAAAAAATTGTTTCTGCAAGTATTTTTCTTGGGGCAGAACAATAATTAAACCTATAAGACTTCTAACTTATTACCTTACAAAATTATAAGGTTTATTAGAAGTTTAAGTCTTGTTCAGTCCATAGCCCCAAGGAAAATAAGTGCAGAAATAATGTATTCGCGTGTAGATCTGCTTGTGTCTCAGGGTCATTCATGCATGTGAATGGCCGTTGAGAAACCCGACCCGCCCGCCAACAGTTATAAATTTCAAGAATATTTAACTGCATGTTATGCCAGTGTATTTTAGCGAGTCAGCCGTACACACTGAAAGTAAAATGATAATTTTCACGTGTGGACCGCTGCAAGGTTTAAAGCCTGTTTGGGAATTTTGCAAACAGTCTAGTCGGCAAGGAGGCGGAGATGATTGACGTCCACCAAAACGTAAATTTTGTCTAGACTCTTTGGCGCTGAAGGTCGTGTGTGAATAACTGCTTCAATGATTAACATATTTTGGCAACGAGGTTGATTGAGGCTCGGTTACATTTGCGGAGCATGCTCAATAAGAAATCTCGAAGGCGCTGGCAGGGTCTCCTTCCTCTTTCCGATTTTTCTAGGAAGATCGAAGGAGACTCTGCTCGTAGGGTATCTGGTGGGATGCTTCTGTGCAAAAATTTAAGTTACTGTATCATTGCGGGGACAGGGTACAAGTCGTGCATCTGCATTGTGGGGATATTGTACAGCAGTAGGTAGAGGTGAACAGTTTAACAAGGTATTTTCGCTAATATCCCCACAGATGACATGACATTGTCCTCACAAAGTTACTCGAAGATTTAAAAATGAAGTGTGTCCTTGGTTTCACCTAACTACATTCTTGGATTGGTTAAAACATGAAGTGGTCACTCTTTCTCAAGAAAAAAAAATATAAACATTTATCAACCAAAATAACAGCTTTATTATAAATGGCTAATCTTAGGTTTTGGTTTGTCCATTTTGTTTGTCGAATAATAAATGTCTTTTTTGGTTCAAAAATGGATTTTAAGTGAACTGCATGGGTAGCACTGGATTGGGGTGGGAAAGGGGAGACTTCCTTGCAAAGGGGCTATTAGGATATTCATCAACCAAAATATAGGGCTCTTTATTAAAAAATTGTTCGTCCTTTTGGTTTTGGTTTTGGCATGTTCATTCTGTTTGTGGAATAAGTGTTTTTTCAGGGGAGACTTTCATGCAAAGGGCTAGGGATGCTAATTTTCCTGACTCAACAAAGTCACTTATTTTTTGTTTGTTTTATATAAACAGATAAAAAAAGAAGCATCAGTGAATAGTGAAGCTTTTGCCTGCTCAGTGGATGAAGCCAGTGAAAAAGGTACACCACAAACATGATAATAAATTATGTTATGTATAATGGTATGAGTTATATAATTTATAGCCTCTCTTAACAGCAGTAGTATATATGTTGTTCTTGCTTCAGGTTTAGTAATTGGAATGGTTTGTTCCCATATGTCTCAATTGAAAATGGCCCGTCATATTTTTTTTCAAGATTGGATTTGAAGTGAAGTAGTTGGCCTAGCCTGTTGTGAGGGAGGGGAGAATTCTGTGAACAGGTTGTGAATGCTTGTCGCTTGTCTATTTAATCAATAAATTATTTTTAAACTTTTTGATACTGTGAATAGGTAAACAAGAAGTGTCAGTGAATTGTGAAGCTTTGGCCTGCACAGCAAAGAATGCCAGTGGCAAAGGTACTGTACAAAATGTATTGATGATGATATTGTTCTTAAAACTTTGTCGAATGAGTGTTTTTTTTTAAACAATGAGTTTTAAGTGAACTGCATGGCTAGCACTGAATTGGGGTGGCAAAGGGGAGACTTGACCATGCAAAGGGACCAGGGATGCCAATTTTCATGACTCAATAAAGTCACTTATTTTTAATTTTTTTTTTTTTTATGTAAACAGATAAAAAAGAAGCATCAGTGAATAGTGAAGCTTTTGCCTGCTCAGGTTCCTTAGACAATGATTAATTCCTTCAGTTGCATGGGTTAATTTTTATCTAATCTTGATTTGATTTCTGTACTTATAATATTTAAGGGTGGATGATTAATTGGATGTTTGTCAACACTATAACAAGTGATACGCCTTGGAAACGTTTGAGCGTTGAACCATCTGGGCAAAAAGTACTACATATATTTACCCTGATAACTGATACCTGTAGCTGTCTATTATCTCATGTTAATGGTTAAGACACACAGGAAGGATTTCTCTTCCGTCCATAGTCTGGTGAGGTGTGGCATGAACATCTTTGCTCAAACTAAATGCCTGGTTTGGGTATACAGGGAAGGGAAAGGGTGGAATGGGTTGTCCTGTTGTTTAAAAGGGAAACAACCAGGGATTGAGACGTGACCAAGACTTCTTTGATACTTTCAGGATATGGTAGAGATTTCCAATTTATTTAGTAACTTTTCACCAAGTAAAAAGAAGAAAAGAGTACAAACAAAGGTATGGTTATCTTACTCACGTGAAAACTTCTGTGTATTTCTATGTCGAAATGTCAATCCAGATTCTTTATTTTAAAATAAGTATTTTGCCTTTTTTTAATGACTTTGCTAAGAAATTTCTGGTGACCTCCGTTATAGTAAGAAGAGCAGGAATGATGTTCTGAACCATTTTAACCTCTTCTTACAGCCTCAACGAGGAAATACCTGTTCCAGGCCACTATTGAAGGAGAAAAGTAAAGACCAAGATTTCAGGTTAAAAATACTCCCTTATTATTCAAATGAAATGTACTTTTTACTTTTTACTCTGACAAAACTCTGAAGAAGACATGTTGAGCTTTGTTAGGATTAATAGTAGATTAATCAGGGGTTAACCTGGCCGGGAGCGATACCCAAAGAACCTAAGCTCCTGGGAAAGGCATAGGCATTAGACTAGAATTAAAACATTAAATGATGAATTCACAAGGTAACATTATGAAAAGGATACAATGACAAGGGACATTTGTGTTGGGGGGTTAGGTGGGGGAGAATCACAATTATGTTAGGGTATACTTTTCTTTTTTTTTTATTCCAGATGTTTTGTCGTTACAAGTAGTTGTTTCAATTTGTTCTCGGTAAAGATATTGTCATTTTTAATCAAAAATGGTTTTTAGCCCCCTGCCGGTGGGGGTCAGTGCTACATTTAAAGTATATTTACGGTAATGCTGTTGTTCAGTGATTGAAATTGGCTGAAAACTGATGTAAGATTGCTAGATATTTTTCTTTTTTTTGGAGAATTCTCTTGTGCTAAATGTTTATTCTATTTAACTTTATTTCATTTAGTTTGACAGTGACGAAGATGCACCTCAGCTGTACAATGATAACAAGCATTGCCCAATATTCAAGTCCACTGCACCCTGTTTTTCTAATAAAGAGGCCTTTAGGTTAATTTTGGATCCTAGAATGGATATGGTGTGCACTGAAATGCCAATAGGATGCAAAACCACCTCAACCTTCTTGTTGGATACATCTTAGTTTCAGAACGCCCTTGACATTCGAGCAGATGACAATGGCAAATGGCGTCACAATGGCAGAAAATCAGAGTTCATAGGCGTCGATGATGATGGAGACGTCTACGACCTCGAGGAGAAATCAGGAACTCTTGCATCGGGCGAGTACAGGCTGTATAGATCCTACTGGGCACATTCCAGTAATTCTGAACTGATTCAAAAGAAGAATGACTGAATTAGAAGATCACAGAGGTGCAAAGTTTCAGTGGTAATATGGTAGTACGTATACAATGGAGCCCCACAAAGATGCAAAGAAGTCTGCCAAACCTTTCTATGGAACAGCAAAGAGCACACGAGAAAAAATAGCTGAGAGGGCCAAGACAGCTCTGGGACCGTCATCGATTTATGATGAACTATATGAAGATGGAGGCGGGGTTATCGACAAATCTGCTTCTTGTACCGTTCCAAGAGGTATTTCGCAAGTCAAATATGAAAGAGCAAAGCTTCGAAAGCAGCACAGCAAAGATGCACTGGCGGAGCTGATAGAGAAATGCAAGGGCTCAAAAGGAGCCTTTGTTCATGCACTCCAAGTTAGCCCTGGTGTCAGAGCTGTTCTTGCAACTAAATCTCAGCTCCAAGATTTAGAAAAGTTCTGTTGTAACCCAGAAGAGTTCTCAGTATTCAGTGTTGACGTGACCTATGACATTGGAGACTTTTTCGTGACAACCACAACGTACAAACATTTAATGCTTGTAGACAGGGAGACAGGATCCATTCCTACATTGCCCGGACCGCTCATGATTCACACCAATGAAGCAGCTGACGACTTTCACTATTTTGCAAGTACACTCAAGGAGCAAAGGCGCGGAGTTGACAACATCCTGTTTATTGGCTCTGACAGGCAGAAAGCTATAGAAAATGGTCTTTCTGCACAGCTTCCCATTGCTCATTTTCTATCCTGCACTAAACACGTGCATAACAACATAACGCGGAAGATGGCTGTCATTAATATCACTGGTGAAGCAAAGTCGCACATACTAGCAGACATCTCCAAAGAGAAAGGGCTCATTGATTGTGAATCGAGAGATGAATTTGATGCAAAGGTTCTCTCTTTAAAGGAGCAATGGGATGAAGAGGAAAAAGAGTCTTCACATTGTGAACAGCCTCTGTTTTATAGTTATTTCTTGCAACATATTGCCTCAGACATGAAGGCTAAAATGTTGCTATCTGTAAGGAGGTCAGCAGGGCTAGGAGACAACCTGTACTACAACAATGGTGCAGAGAGCATCAACAGCAGTTTGAAGAAAGAGATTGCCAAACAGAAACAGCAGTTAAGTCCAGGGAAGTAGTGTAGTATTGGAGCTGCGGAGGACATTTCCGGATTTTACACAACTTAGCGTAAAAATCTCACACTAAAACAGCGTAGTTAGCGTAAAAATCTCACACTAAAACAGCGTAGTTAGCGTAAGATGCGTAGTTAGAGTATCGTGAAAACATGAGTTGAGGACATTTTACACTAACTCAGCGTAGTTAGCGTAGTTAGCGTAAGATGCGTAGTTAGCGTAATAATGCTTAAAAATCCGTAAAAATGCGTAAAAAGAGAAAAAATGCTTAAAAATGCGTAAAAATGTGTATAAGCGTAAAAATGCGTTTAAGCATAAAATGCCATCAACAGTAAAAATGAGTAAATTCTTTATGGGTTTTGAAGGATATTTAGCCATATGATTATCTATGATATCCTGTATTACTACTTCAGGATTATTTACAAATCTAGGTGTATCATGAATTGCATATGTATATTCAATATCATATGTATAAATTTTAATATATGCAATTGCATCTCTACTAAATATTAGCAATGGTCTTTCTCTTCTATTTTTGGCTTTGTAATTTGTACCTAATCCTTCTAATATTTTGTGAATTTTAAATACGTTTACTATATTTATTATTCTTCTAGGCTTTTTGTTGAGAATTTTTTCTTCATTTATTGACATTTATATATAAATATTTATTAACAATTTTTTTAGACTTGATAAAATTTCAAGATTTTATAAATTTCCAACCAGCGCTCTCACCACCTAGATATTCACATATTTTTTTCCAAATTTTATCAAGTTCATAGAGTTTTAAACGATCTTTATACAATTTTAGCTTTGGTAAAAATTCATTATATCCAAGTATTTGACAAAATTTATAAATGATATATGAATAGGAAAAGAAATTTCTTCTATTTTTACCTTTAAATAATTCAAATGGCTCCTGAATTTGTAAAAACCTCATTTTCATTTTTTCTTCCATTATAGAAGTCATTTGTAATGGAGGTATTTTTGTTATTCTATACAATATTTGGGTGGTATGATTATAATAATTTAATTTACGATGTTTTTTAAGATATCTTTTAATATCTGATTCAGTTAACTTTTCCAAAGAATTTTCCATCCTTTCACGAATGATTTCTTTGAAAATATTATTAATAACATCTTCTGAGACTTTAAAACTTTCTTTGCCTTGGATATTGGCTAAACAGTCACAAAAATGATTATATCTATTGTAATCATTTTCTGCGGGTTTTATAGATGCTTTTTCTGGATTTGTTGAGACATTAATGCTTATTCCACAACTTAGACAAGTACTTATCCCTTCATCGATGTTCAATACTCGAAATTTTTCACATGTATAACAATAGTTATCTTCATTTATATTATTTTCACTGTATTGTAGTTCATCAGGGAATATATTATATTTATACCTTTTATAATAAGAATTATCAACAACAAATTGTTTTGCTCTATTTTCTGTATGTAAAAAAAGTAAAATAGCATTCTTTAATAAATAACTAGTACGAAGATTTTTGATATCATTTATTTCATTTTCTAACCTTATTTGTTCAATTTGATCAATTCTAGAATAATCTTTTTTGATGGATAAATTTATAATTTTTTTTTTTTATATCTGGTATTTTTTTTTCTTTCCGAACAATTTCTGAAAGTTTTTTACGATGTAGATTGCCAATGGTCTCTTTGTTCATCATAATAATTAATATACTTTATTCTTTAAAGTAGAGTAATCTTCACTCTCACTGCTCGTTGATTCCTCGCTGCTCGTCGATTCCTCATCTGAATTAGGATCATAATCACTATCGCTACTATCAGTATCATGGAGAGGGTCTTCAGTCAAGAATTTTTTAAAATTCGGAATTGGCATATATACTATGAAATATTATTTTATATTATGATTCCCATATGCATAACTACTGATACCATCATCTAAAATATATCTTTTATCATCAAAAGGTGATAATGATATTTTATTAATTTGATAACTAGATATTTGATGATACTCTGACCTTATAGTTCTCATCTTATGTCTCATTGTATTACAATTATATAAGGTATCACGATAATCAGAGAGAGATAATTCACTCTTGATAACATTCTTTCGTACACCTTTAGCAGTTTTGTTTTCCTTGTTTTCAGTCTTGTAACTATACATTTTGCTTTTTAGACCAACAAATTCAGTGATTGGATCACCTAACGCTTCATCTTTGAATTTACCAATTACTTTTTTATTTTCTTCAAAAAAGAAAATAGAAGATTTGGGATAATCACTATTGTCAAATCGAGCCTTATCCTTAAAGAAGTCACTATATATGTCTTCTGCTTTTATATGGTAAAATAAAGAGTCAGTATCAGTAAAAAGTAACTTCGCTTCTGGGTATTTTTTTCTGATATAGTTGTAATGGAAGTCATACATTAATGTTTTACTTAGATCTAGAATAGAGAATCCAACATAAGAGGGTTTATCTAGGACTAGTCTAGCCTTTTTCATTTGTACCCCTACTAAATTTTCATCAAATATTTTACTAGAAACGTACATTGGTTGCCTTGTCAATTTCAATAAATGATCTGGATCAGTTTCTAATTTGATATTAGATCTTTTTCTTAGGTTTTCCATGGTTTTACCAAACACAGAACTATTCATAAGTTTAAAGAAGTCTTTCTCAAAACTATTCTTAGCCATTGTTCTCTTTTCAGTGTTTAAATGGATGTATCGTTTCATCCAAGGCCGCTGAGTAAATTCCAATACTCTATGAATCTTTGTTAACTTCATACCAAGAGATAAATAAAGCTGCAAATTTCTGTAATGTAATACATACTTTTCTTTATTCCTTAGATTAGGAACCAACTTGTGAACTCTACCACTGCTAATATTTTCTTTCGCTTTTAAATCTTTGCAATACTTTGACAACATATCATCAGTGATTAAAATCTTTTCTGGTGCTAATGGATAATCATTATGAAAATCGTGTAGCTCTTCTGGATATTCTAAATCTACCTCTAAAATGACACCTTTTCTAGTATTATTTGTGTAATTTTCTAAGATGAAATCTTCAGAGGGAATCCATCGGAAATCAGATACTGGTAGTGACTGTGACATAGCCCATCCATAAAGATTATTTGCATCCAAATACATTAAATAACTACTTTCGGACTCTGGATTGTAACCCTTCATGTACTTGTTGTTTGGTACAGCATGTCTGTGTGTAATAGTACTAATACCACCTCTCATACCCTTTTCAATGAATAGTTGTTGATCTATATCTGAAATTAAATCCAGATTTACATTAGTAATTTTCAGTAATGCATCCCAAGATAACCCAGGCGCTGAATAATAATGACAAGGATCTAGCCGATAGTCCGCTAGACATATAGTTCTGAAATTTTCAAATACATCCGCTAAGAGTAGAACATCAGTCCGCAAATATAGGTCATGATACTCTCCCATGTCTCTGATTTGGAAAGTACTCCAGACCTCCTTTGCGTGTGAGTAGTCACTCTCTGAAATACCTGTATCATTTAAAATGCTATAAAAATCTTCTATCCCTGGTAAAGACTTCTCACTAAATCGCTCGAATGAGTCCATGTAATCATAAGGGTAAACACCTTTTCGCTTGATTAATCTGAATTGTTCATCATTTGTAAAAGCCCCCCGTGTATACGAGAACGCATCATCACTTAAATTACTACTTAATCGGTCCAAACTCTGACTCATAAATGAAAAACTATCAATGAAAGTTAAATGTTTTCCAATATTAAAACCAAAATATTTCTCAAAAGTACTTGCTATAACTGATAGATCAAGATTACATCCTTGCCTGATCAAATGACCAATATTTTGCATGATAAAATGACAATCATAACCTTTAAGATTATGAAAGATCACAGGAATTTTTAACTTTTCTGCGCTGATAACCCATTTTAGATTGCAATCATTGTGTGCTGCTCCACGATATTGACCAGTTATATGGCAATGATCTCTGACTTTCAATTTCCCACCATCCACATCTTTCCCATCCACCACTTTAAAACGACGATTACAAATATGACATTTAGTTGCATTTTGATAATCTCTCTCATTTTTCTCTGTCATCACTAATGGTTTCTGGAACTCTTCTCTCACTATTCTCTGACAATGGGAGACTTCAGATAGCATCTCCCTGATAAACTTTTCGATACAATCAGGTCCACGGTAAATTACTTCTGGCTTGGAATATCTGTTATTATATCTGCAGACCAATTTATATGCGTAACCACAAGCCTTGTGACTCTGATAAGTACTCGTGTAAGATTTACCATCAGGAGGAATACAGTTGTCTATCTTTTCTGTGATGGCTTCAAAATCAGCGTAAATAGCAAAAGGCACTGGTAACATTTTCTGGTGATTTTTAAAATAAATTTTTGATCCTGCTTCAGGCATTCTTATCGCTTGGGTTCCATTAATAGCTAAGCAATCCTCTCTGTGCATTTCCAGGACTCTAGCAGAAGAGCAACAATGAAGACAATGGAGACAAAAATATTTCCTACCATGATGTTTAGTGAATGAAGTCATAAATTGATCAAAATTCTTAATAAGTACATAGTGGCTCTTGTCCCCTTCTTCAATCCATAGTAATTCCAAGTGGTCTGTAAAATTAGTTTCTGATATTCTGATAGGATAAGCTCCCTTATCATAACCAAATACATTAATATTAATCTGGTTTTGCTTTTCAATCCTTTTAATATCTTTTACAGTGACCGGAAAAGTGACACCAGTGTAATCTAACCGTTTCACCGTTTCTCTATCTGCCTTAGTTATCCTTTCTGGATGAACTTTTAGTGGATTTAAATACCTGTTATGACACCATAGGAAACATCTATTGTCCTCATTTTTTGGATTGACTAATGTTTTCATAGAGTGACGTAGTTCCTCTGGGAGCTTAATATATGATGTTCCTCTTAATGGAAAGTAAGAGACAATATTAATGATATGTAATTCTACCGATTCAAATACCCAACCAGAACCTTCAGAGAGCCAAACAGCTATTAACTCTAAAATTCTTTCAATACCATTATCGATACTCGCTTCTATATCTAGTCTATTGGTCACCGTAAAAGGGCCAGCGGTAAAATAAGGTTCTCTGTAAATGTCACCATCCTCTTTACGCTTTGATAATCGTACCCTTAGTGTAGTATTATATTTAAAACCCCTTCTATCTGATAATGATCGCATTAAAAGATCAAATATTGCTCGTTTAGTCCTACTTAACTGTATTGATGGATCATTACTATTAACAATTGGTACTTCATAAGATTTTACATATCCTTTTAATGCTTTACTACGTTCAGGAATACTAATCTCTTCAGGTTCAGTTTTAGCTTCAGGTTTAGTTTTAGCTTCAGGGAAAAAAAAATTACTAATTGCTTCAGGGATAATTTTCCTAGTAAAATTACTAATTGCTTCAGGGATAAATTTCAATCGTTTAATTGGTTCAGGTATATAATATGGAATTATTTCATTAAATAAATTTTTAACCTTTTCTTGGAGTCTTTTAAGTAATGAAGCCGGTTCTGTAGCTGGTTTGGCAGGTGTGGCTGGTTTGGCAGGTGTGGCTGGGGCTTGTTCGGCAGGTGTTTGCCTCCTAGGTAATGCTTTTATCTTCCTTATTTTTTTCGGCACGAGTGGTTTTGGTAATGGTTTGGCAGGTAGGTGGGTCTTGGGTTTAATTTTAACTTTAAAATCCATCTATATATAATAATATATGTCTAATTTTTTTTTTAAATTATTATTGTGTAAGTTTCTATTATGTTTCTTTGTCTTTAGATGCATATATTTTCCTCTATAAGTGTAATTTTTTCCATTTCCACATACATCACAGTACCATTCAGTATTTTTCAGTCTTTCATTGGTAATTTTGTTCAATTTTTCTCGTTTCAATTGTTCTTCTGTCGTTTCCATGTATATAAATATTTATAATATTCTAATTTTTTTTAAATAATTTTTTTTAAATCTCCAGCTGGCACCCAACTGTTAAATTCGTCTGGGTAACCTTTCCATTTGACTAATGCTTTTCCTTTTGACTTTCTGATAATTTTCTCTATTCTATAGACCTCTTGATCTGTCTTTTGTAACTCTTCTCTGTAGAAAGAACCCTTAATCACTTCACCATTTAAGTCTTTTATCTTATAAGTAATAGGATTAGTGAATCTAATTTCGTCTATGATGAAAACTTCTTCAGTCCAATTAGGAGTATAGCCTTTATCAAAGGTCACCCTTTTGTATTTGCTTATTCGGACTCTATCACCTACTCTAAATTCGGGTGTTCTATTGTCTCTCGCTAAATCACCATATAAATTAAAATAAACTTTTCCATAGTTTTCAGGTTTTCTAGCTTGGATAGGAGTCATTCCTATTGATCTATGTCGGCTGTTGTTGTAAGAGGCGAGTATTTTCGGAAGGATGTCAACGTAGACTGTATTGTTTTGCATAGTGAATCTCTTATACATTTTATCTTTGATAGTTCTATTCCATCTCTCACAAACTGATGATTTCTCTTCATTTTCAGTGGAATAGACCTTTATCTTATCCTTAGCTAAGAGATCCAGCACATTTTTGTTATAATATTCTTTTCCTTTGTCTACCCATAACATTTTAGGCTTATTTTTCACTAATAAGCTTTCAAACGCTTTAGCGACTTCTAAGCCTGTTTTTGTCTTTAGAGGTACTATCCAACCATATTTACTGAAAAGGTCTAAGACCATTAGTAGATATTTATAACCTCGGTTCCATTTGCTAAGCTTTTGCATATCAACTAGGTCTGAACACCAGATGTCATCTACATTATGTGCAATGACTCTTCGCTTACGAAAATTTCGTTTTATAGGTTTGTGTAACTCATTAGCTAGACCTTCCCATGTGTCTAAATTTTTGGCGTTTTTTTTTTACTCCTAAACCAAGTTTTTGCTTTGTATTAATAGTGTTTCTAGCCAGCCAATGACCCCACTGTCTCTCATTCCAGGGAATTGCATCTAGAGCTTGTACCATTTTCTTGTCAGCCACATTTTTACATGATTTTACATTACCTCCCTTATCAGCACATACTGAGTAATCAACATCGTGTTGCATGGCTATAGCATCTGTCTTACCTGTTGGTTGATCATAGATTTCATAGATTTGCCCTGTATCACGATCCCATTTTACTTGGTTTTCTAAATCATTGTAAGGACCAGTATATTTGTGTCCTGGAAGAGTCCAACCAGCTTTCGGTTTAGGTAACTTACCTATTGCTTTATGAATATCGAGACCAGAACCTGTTCTGGGACCAGCCCTTCCCCTTCCACTGATTTTTTTAGAAAGATCATCAGCCAGAGAGTCAATTGCTCTATTCAAATACCTTTTACCAATGCCTTTAACTTTGTCTTTTACATAGTCAGATTTTATTGCTCTACTAGCTCCCCTTTTACCTAGGTTGTACAATCCTTTTTGCACCAGCAGCCAACCCTTTGACAATAAGTTCATCAAAACCACTTCCTTGTATTTCCGCTTTAGATATAAAACGAAATTTTGTAATTCCACATTCAGCACAAATACATCGCATTGCATTTCTACCATTTTTTGTAATTACAAAAGTTTCAGAATTAGGCACGCATTCAGTCATTTTTCTTTGTCGAACGCAATAAGATAACATATATTAATTAATATTATAATAAATATATGTTAACTATTGTTTACTACAATATAGCTCCTATGAGGGGAATTCCCTTAAATGGACTGTTTTTACCCAGTAATAGCCCTTTTCCTTTTCTACCTCTTCCTACCGTACCTGAAGGGACAAATTTAGTTTTTGTTATCCCACATTCTGCGCATTTACATTTCATCATGGCACGACCATTTCTTGCCTGTACAACCCTTTCTGAACCAGGAACGCACTCTGTCTGTTTTCGTTGTTTTACACAATAGCTTTTCATCTATATTATAATTATTTTTTTTATTATATAATGGAACAAATTGACATTGATATTGACGTAGAAATACGTAGAATAGAAGCGATGTATAAACATTACAAACTTCTTTATAGAAAAATTGCCTTTTTATGTTGTTCTGGAGAGACCAAAAGAGTGAGAAATATGAGAAATAGTTTGAAACTAAATTTAAATAAGCTCCAACAAATCCGAAGTCTTCAAACTACCTAAGCAATCGTTTAATGTATTTTTCTATGAATTTTTCATTCTCTTCGGTGTCAAAGCTAAAAACTTGCAATAAATCGAAATAATCAACTCCTTTATGCATTTCATTCAAGAAATACAAGCAAAAATAGCCACAGGTTGTAGTATAGAGATTCTGTATTTGCTGGTTTTGGTGAAATAAATTTAAGTTTTTCTCTTTTGCATGGTTTACCAACTCTTGAAAAGGTGGCATCCCAAAAGAGTCAAAGTAATTTATGGTACCATTACGAACATAGGTGGTAACCCAATGACTACCACTCATATAATGAGGTTCTAAATTATAAATAAAAAGCGCTAACTTATGCTGATGTGGTACAGTCTGATCTCTACTTAGGACATTCTTGATAGGAATCTCTAAGTATTTACACCAATCTAAAAGATCAAAATTACTCATTGGGATATCTTTATGGAATTTAGGCTTTTGGTGCTTTTTTACCTTTTTTTTTTTTTTTCCCCCTGCCCCATGTTCCAATAAAAGGTGGTGGAGCCATAGGCATTCCTATACGAGGACCTCCTCCTCCATTCGATTTCCCCATTCGAACTCCTCCTCTTCCAGTTAGACCTCCTCCTTTTAATGCATCAATAAGCATTGGAATACCAATACTAGCTATTAACGTTCCAATACCATTACCTACTTGTCGTTGTGTCATTTTGAAAAGTAAGTCTTCTCCACCTTTATGAGCTCGGGCTAAATCTCCTATTTGTCCTTTAGTCAGTAGATTACCCATTTGAGCTAACATATATAGATTTTTATTTGGTACTCTAAATAATTGACCACCACTAATTTTCTTAACTATTTGACTTGCACCTTCAGAAGCTAACCCTGCTAGAGCAGACAATCCTAGTGTTTTACCGATAGTTGGTGCTACATTCTTTAATACTGGCAATATTGAGCTAAAGATACCAGACCCAGTTTGTCGCCTGATATTATACTTTGATATAGTAATTACCATTCCTCGATCCATTGATTTGGCTTTAGCTAGTCTCTTAACAGTATTCATTGGAACCATAAGGACATTGGAACCACTTAACGCATTTTTACTTAAGCGTAAACTTATTTCTTCTCTGTGTCTGTAAGCCTTAGTTAGTCGTCTCCTTTGACCTTCAGAAAGTTTTACAGAAATTTGATGTAGTTCAGTCATTATATATTATTTATGGACTTTTTTAAAAATTCATAAATAATATTTATTCTGTGCCTTTGGCAATCAGATCAGATCTTCATCATCATCATCATCTAAGATGAAGTCTTTAAAAAGATCTTCTTGCTCTCTATATGATACTTGCATTAATTTTGGTTTTAGAGTAGCTCCAAAAGTTCCAGTTGTAATTGAAAACCAAGCAGCAATAAATTTCACTTCGCTTCGTGGACCAATTTTTACTGATTCATATCCTAAATATTCCCGTTCCCATGTAAAAAATCTTGTAGCTGGTATATCATTTCTAAAAAAGAGTGAAAACTCCATCTTTGATGGGTAATCTTGATACACTCTCTCTTCATCAACCATTTTATACGGTTTTTTACAGATTCTTTTCCAAGAACCACCTTGACCGTATTCATCATAACCTGATACAGCTTCTCTTGGTATTTTTTTTTATTTAAAGAATGTATATAATCAATGAAGAATTGATCCAATTCTTTGGCTTTTTCTAGATATTCCCCTTCACAACTAATTTGCATGCTAGTACCTTGATATTCTCCATTTTTATCATAATTTTCTTTTAATCCAAAGGGAGTATATCCTTCATATTTAACAAACAATGGCTTTCCATTGTATAATATTCCAATCTGTGTTCCATTGTGCTTGTTTGGCTTTGGTTTTCGAAAAGTTATCTTTGAAGTGTCAATGTCGAGAAAATCGACTATTTCTTCTTTGTTCTGACTTTCTTTCACGCTTTCTTTAACTCTCATATATATTATATTAAAATATTTTTTCTAAGTATTTTTTAGACAATAACTAATTGATCTCCCACTTTATCAACAACAACATCTTCTTCATAGAGAACAATTGCATGCACTCGGAAATCAGCAGCTGCGGCTTGTGAGAGGCGAAATCTTACGTTCAGTTGCTTTGGATCTCTGCTTATCTGTTCTGTTTGATAAGTCAAATCAAAATATAACATTGGGTAAAGACTCGAAAAATTACTGATATTGAGCTGAGTACCTGTATTATAATCATTCTTTTTCCATGAATAATTCATTAAATCATAATATATTCTTGTTTTACTTTCTGTATCATATTCAAGTTCTGGATAGAAGACACCATTACCATATTCAAGACGACATGTGCTAAGATGACTATTAGCATCAGCAGCGTTCAGTTTAAAAGTATCAAAAATATAAGGATTTGCTGTCATATCATTTGTCTTAAGTCTCTGGAAGTAGAGGAAAACATGCTGTACTTTATCAATACTAGCTGAGATTCTGAAATCACCACTGTTTCTGGTAGTATCTGAAGTTTGGTACATTTCTTTGAGGTATTTCCATTTACTGGGTTTTTGGTATTCACTGATGAATTTAGTCATAAGAGCATCTTTTGGTTCTAGTCGGGGTACCCATAGATAAAAACGATCAATTACTAATCTCAATGTATCAACTGCTCCATATAATACTTCAGCGTCCGGTGTCAGTTCTATTTCAAATTGGAGATCCATTGGTGGTAACAATCGTCCTTCTAATTCTTCGAAAAAAGAATACCTATTTAATGGAATACTTGTATTAACATGAGCTCTGTTAGCTGTTAATAAACGCCTACTTTCCAAACCAGTGTTTGTATCATCTGAAGTGGCATCTGTATCTAAATACCATAAGCTATTTTTGGCTGTACTACGCCCAAAATCATCTGAATATTCTAAAAGATTTTTTGCAAAAGTTACAAGATGAAGATTATCAGTGTCATAGATGATTTTTCCTGCACTCTTTATTACCATATGCTTAATTAATGAATGCGATCCATTAATAATTGTTGTTCTGGCGTCAGCATTGTCTCCACCATTTGCTCGAAGGTCTAATTTGAATCGCACTTCAAAAAAGGCGTTAAACCAATCAAGCATAATACCACGATCAGTAACATGAAATTTGTATCCTTTTTTTTCTTGCTCTTGAGTATTGGCAGGAGCTCTTATAGCGTCTTGAAGACGAAATTGCACTAGTTCGTTTCTCTGAACATTCTCTGGTGATCTAAATGCCATTATATATTTTTTATCAGATTTTTTTTTCTTTAAGATCGCGCTATAAGATTATTAATCAGTGTATTAACTTCATCCTGCGTTTTTGGCTTTGCTCTACCTGGCTTTGACTTTGTCGACTTTGTTGACTTTGTTGACTTTGTTGACTTTTTCGCTTTTCCTGAGGACAGCCTCCTTCGGATAAGCTCACCAGATCGCTCTATAACTTTATCAGCAGCCTTTTTACCAACTCGTTCTCCCGCTTGAGATACACCAGCTTGTATTGCTTTTTTAGCAAATGGTTTTAAAACCTGTCCAGTTAAAGCACTAGCTACCTTTTTTAGTGGTTTCATAAGATTGTCTACGATAATTCCATTGCCACGGTGTTTGTAGACATATCGTCCCGTTCTTGGGTGATAAATCTTTTTGAACTCTCTTGACTTCATATATTAATTAGAATGGAACTTTTTTTAAGATTAATGAAAATGCAGTGTCAGCATGATTTAAATAGACTGGTCTTCGCAAACCATCAGTTACATAGATTCGAACGCTTGAAACTCTTGTTTTATTGATAGGATTAAATATAACACGACGCGGTTCAAGGGTAAAATTGTAAGAAGGTCTGAGCGTTCCTGTACCAAAACTAAAAACAATATCTGATTCTCTCCCATCTACTAATGAATCAGAGACTAAATCACAATGAATATTTAGGACATCTGTATCTTCTGATAGGTTAGGTACTTTGGGGCTAACGTTTCTCTCATCTCTTAAGATCACCTTATCGAATCCTATTAGTTTACCAAAATTAGATTTACGCAGGTCAAGCTGATAGTTTGCGTCTAAAGTCACTATGACTCTGAAAGTTGGTTCATCAAAAGTCACCGTGATTGGAAATTCTTCATCACCATCACGGACTGTTTTAGTCTTTTCCTTAATGTAATTATCAATATCAGTGTAATCCCAAACTCCTTTTGGAAAATCAATATCTGTAAATGTTTTCCCACCGTCTTTACTGTAAGCTATCTTTTGATTGCTATAACCAGAATTTATATTTGTCCATGTAAAAGCCATTGAAATAATTTTATTAAAACCAATATACCAAATCCCATCACTGTGTTCATAGTCCAGCGTTCTAGAAAACCTTGTAGTAAAATCACCAGGTCGATTACCAGGTTCATCTTTAACTGAAAAACTGCTTAATGAGATTTCTCTCTCCATATATCACACCCCGAAATATTTTTTGACTAACTTTTGATATTGCGACTTATTGATTGATTTTGTTCTTAATAGAGTGTCTAAGATAGTTTGACCCATATTTCGCATCTTGACACTTGTATTGCCTGCTTCCATTTCACCAATAATTAGTGTTAATCGCTTTAGTAATTCTTGAGCATCATTATAGAAATAGACACCACTTCCCCTCTTGACGCCACTTCCCTTTGTACTTTTCTTTTTCTGTACTTTTAGATAGTCTCTATATTCTTGAATAGGTTTTAGTCTACTATCTGCAAATTTATGAGCCATATCCTTTTCTCGCTCTAGCTTTTCTATTACATCTTTTGGCAATCCTTTTTTTATGGCTTGTTTTAGTCTATTAGTTGTATTTGTCTTAAATTTACTTGTAATACTGCTTATTTCAGAATTTGCTCTTTTTATGTTACTCTCGAGATATTTACTACGTTTAACTGGTGTCATTTCTGGTTGGGATAATCTCATTTCAACATCATCATAGTTAGGAAGATTTGCATTATCTAAAATTCTATTAATATCTCCTCTATCTAAATCTTCATCATCATCATCATCATCTTGCGCAATTGCTAAAGGTCCTTCTTCCACAAAAGAATATTCTGGTGGTAAAGATTCATCTCCTTCTTCTAGATTCCAAAAACTAGGATCCATTTCATATTTTGGTGGAGGACCTTTAGGTATTATTTGTTTTTCTGCCTGGGGCGCTACGTAATCTTGGAGATCTAATAATCCTTCCACATCCATATCTTCATATGGATCTACTTCAGGTGCATAATCAATTTCATCTGCTTTACCCGCTGGGGCAGGACGTATTCTCATTTGTGGTCTATTCTTAGGCTTTTGTGCCTTTAACCCATCTATGATTTCATCTAGTCTAAATGATTTTGTTATCCGCTGGTCAGAAGTCTTACTCTTTATCTTCTCTTCAGTGATCTCATCATAAAGCTGATTCTTCATCTTTCCAGTCTCAGTCCGCTTCTGAGCTAATCGTTTCCAATTTGAGAGACTCATATAATATTTATATTTTTTATATTATGTGAATTAATATGCAACATTTATTAAAAAATATTAATTATATAGATGAAAATTCCTAATTATGATTCAGCTTCTGATAATGACTGCAATTTCAAACGACTGCTACCTTATATGCCTTCAGAGAATTTTCGAATGTTAATTTGTGGACCAAGCGGCTGTGGTAAAACTAACGTTCTCATGCATATGCTTTATAATCTACTCTACTATGATAAGATTTACTTGTTTTCTAAAAATCTCGAGCAACCAAAGTACAGACAACTATTAGAAACATTTCGACCCATTTCAGAAGAGGCTGGTTATGATGTTATAGAAGAGAGTAATTGTGATGTCATTCCTCTGGAAAGCCTAGATAATGATAACCAAAAAATAGTTATCTTTGATGACTACGCTTGTGAAAGAAACCAAAAACCTCTCATTGAATATTTTGTTGGTGGTCGTCATAAAAATTGTAGTGTAATCTATTTAAGTCAATCTTATTATCTCACTCCCAAAGACATCAGGTTGAATTGCTCTCATTTTTGTATTTTTGACTCTCCAAGTAATGCAGAGACAGCAAGAATGTGTAAAGAAGTCAATGTACCTAAGAAGCGATTCGAGAGTGCGACTAGTGAGCCTTATAGTTTTGCGTACATTGATAAGACAAAAAAGACAATCAGAAAAAATTTCAATGAAAATATATAGGATGGATAGAATTCGTTCGACGAGAAGATTAACAAAAGAAATATATAATGAGTTTAATAACATAAATTTTTCATTAGAGAATCTTACTAGTAAACTAGAATGTTTAAAAATGATTGAAAAAAAATACAACAATTCTATTTCGGATGAAATATTATTATTAATTCAAGATCTGAAAATGTTAGATTCTGATTACTTAAGAGACAAAGAAGAAGAAGAAGAAATTTAATTTAGTATATTATATATGGGTTTTAGTAATGGACAACTTGAATCATTATCAACAAGTGGTAGAGGTGAAAAAGGTGATCCTGGTTTACCTGGAATTGGTTTTAGTCTAACTGATGATGGTAATTTTGACATTGATAGTAAGCGATTAACTGAAGTAGCCCTTCCTATCGATAATAATGATGCAGCAACAAAAGAGTATGTAGATAATAACCTACCAGCTATTGATTTGTCACCTTATCTGAAAAGAGATGGAACAACTTCAATGACCGGTCATTTAAATATGAATAATCATAAGATTAGTGATTTAGAAGATGCTACGGATGATAATGATGCTGTACCTCTAAAACAATTAAAGGAGATGACAGATCATAGACCCACAAATTATCATTTGCAAAGTAGTTTTACTTTTTATAAAGATTTTGGTGATAAAGCAGAATGTACTAAAGGCTCTATACCTATTCCTGGGCACACTGATCATTTTGAACTATTAGAAGCGCCTCGAGAAGGAGCGCAATCTGGTTATGCTTATTCTACTGTTCGACTAGTGAACAATTTAGAAATAGATCCTAATTATTCTATCGTTTTTGAAATATTTGGATATGATGGAACAAATATAGTTACAGATGGTGATTCAGATAGGCTATTAGTTACAAATGTCACTGGTAATGCAAACATAATTGATTTTAGTCATGATTGGTTTAGCAATTACGCAAAAGCTTACATAATATTTAATAGTTCTAAAAGAGATGTGAACATCCGTTTACAATTTCGATATTATGGTTCCAGTAACTCTAATTTTAAATTTCTATTTTTTAGTAGATGTGTCAAAGGAATACAAAGGACTAGTTTTGATCATAGATTATTTGATGTTAAAAGTACTGATTTTTCAGGAACAATATTAAATTTTGAACCGATCAATATGAATAATGAAAAGATAATCAATATTGGTAATCCTACTGGCCCTAAAGATGCAACAACCAAAGAATATGTTGACGATGAAGACGCTAAACAGGATATTGCTATTAATGATTTATCTTCTAGAAAAGCAGACAAAACCTATGTTGACAGTCAAGACTCTAAACAAGATATTGCAATTAATGATATATCTACTAGAAAAGCAGATAGGACAGAAGTATTACTCCGAAACGGAAGACAAAGCATGACTGGTAATTTACTTATGAATGGAAATAGGATTTTTAGCTTACCTTTTCCAACTGGGTCGCAGCAACCTGTGACAAAGAGTTATTTAGAAAGTCAAATTGCTTCCTTACCACAGCCTGATTTAAGTCTTTATCTTAAAGTAGACGGATCTGTATCTATGACTGGAAGTCTCCAAATGGGTGGTAATGCTATCACAGGAATTAGGAGTAGTTCAGCAGACGATGCAGCCCTAACAGTTGGTGGCGCAAAATCTACTTATCTACCACTTTTAGGAGATAGAGGCATGGAAGGAAATCTCGATATGGGGGGTAATGCTATCACGGGAATTAGGAGTAGTTCAGCAGACGATGCAGCCCTAACAGTTGGTGGCGCAAAATCTACTTATCTACCACTTTTAGGAGATAGAGGCATGGAAGGAAATCTCGATATGGGGGGTAATGCAATTATAAATATTAAACCTTTTGTTGAAGATGATTCAAGTCAAGCTGCACAAAATGCTCAATCTAATTATGTTATCAACTTTGGGTATTTTCATGGGCAGAGAGGGGAACTCAAAAGAGAAATAAATGATGTCTCTGCAGCAGCATTAAATAGAAAAAATCCTGATCCTATGGAAGACTCCATTGATATGGGTAATCATAGTATTATTAACTTGAAAGATCCAAATTCATCAGATAGCTTTCACGCAAGTAATGTTAACTATGTTAATAAGACAATTAGTGATAATAACGCTGTAATTAACTCTTTGATAGATGATAAAATAAGTGAAGCAGAAGTACTTAATATAAAAGCAAACCGACAAGAGAATGAATTTTCTTTTGTCATGGATGATGATTTATTTAAGGAAGATGATGATGATATTACCAAAGTAAGAAAAGTCGACAAAGATTACTATGATATCAACAAAGCTACTTATCAATTTAAAATTAAGTATGACTCTGCTATCGGTTATTATAGCACCCGATTAACCATTGATTTAAAATCGTTAGATTTAGGTGAGTATACATTAGCTTTTGAAATGTATTACAATGATCGAGTAGATCATGACGAAGTGGTTGTCGGCGCTGTATCTGAAACTTTGAATGTTTCACTTAATAATACAAATACTTTTTCCGATCACAGTAGAACAATTATCAATTTTCACAAATATGGAAACATTGGGATTATTGATTTAGATATTGATTTAACTTTAAAGTACAAGAACCCTACTTATGATGCAGAAACCGTCATCTTTGTAGTTGTTTATGGTGTAAGTGGTCATCAGAATGACGTTGACCCACGAATTTGGGATAGATTCTATACCATCAGAAACAAAATCGTCTATTATGAAGCACCTATAGATATGGGTAATCGTCAGATAAAAAGATTATCTGATGGGAATGAAAACGGTGATGCTGTTAATGTGAAACAACTAAATGAAGTAGAAGATAATATTGCAAATTATGTTGATGGTGAAATTGCAAAAGTAAATAGTGAAATTGCAAAAGAAAATCCTACTATTAATGAAAATAAAAATTTTCTAGATTTATTAGTAAAATATATATTAAGAAATGAATCAAAGTTCACTCTAATAAAAGATTTGTATTTTTCTGATAATGTTGAAGGTAGAACACAAAATACATATGTGTTTAGATCTGATATTAGTCATGGTATTGATGAATTAACTTTTTATTATGTCTTTCAACATAACTCAACTACAAATAGTGTAATGTCTATCTCATTTAGAACTTTACATTTCCATATTAATCACTTTATTCATATTGATAAAAGCATAGTCGTAATTTCGGGTAATCCTACAATAGATGAGCCCTCTTTAAGAACATTTAATATTCCAATTAACGCTTTAGGAAAGCAAGTCCTATTATGGATTTGGGTAAAAGAAAATCATTTAAACATATTTTTTAGTGGAATTAGTAGTCCTATTATTGTTAATGATTTTTTAAATAGAAATTCTGTAATAAGAGTAAATGTGGATGATAATCCTTTCACTAAAAAGAGAGGATTAATAACAAAGAATGTTTGGGATAATAATAGTACAGCATTTGAAAATGTGAAAGAATTTGAAAAGAGTCAAGGAACTATTATATAATTATAATTATATGGGATTCACAAATGGACAACATGAAAAACCATCAAGAGTAGAAAAGGTTAAAATAAAAAGGAGACCAGAGAACCATTTCGATTTACAAAACAAGAGAATAACTAACCTTTCCGCTCCAATTGATTACCATGATGCAGTGACTAAACGATTCGTAATTGATTTATTAAAGACGAAAGCGAGTACTAGATACGTTAATAATGAACTCGCTAAAAAGTCAACCATCCGCCAGTGTCCGGCCATCCACACGTGTATCACCGTCTATGCAGAAAGTAATAGTTTCGGAAATGATAAGCAATATGGTTGGCCTAGTCCTGTAGACGGTAAAATAGTTCGTGCCAGCATTTGTGCTCGCGCTGACACTGAAGCATCTGTCTGTTTAGTGATCAATGGCGCTTGCGTTAGTAATGGTAAAATTACCAAACCCTTGGGTCAATTGTCCGATCACACTATTTTCAGCGATCCGATTACGATAAAAGCCGGCGACAGAATCAATTTTCAGAGTGAAACATCTGCGATGGTAAACTTATTGATTGAAATTGTTATGTAATTATCATTAGGGGATTCCCGGAAACGCGTTTCATCCAGACAATAAAAGCTATTACTCATGTCTAAATTAATTGATGACTAGGGGATTCCCGGAAACGCGTTTCATCTAGACAATACAACTCACTCACCTTCAGGGTTTTGTCACGCATTTTAGAAAAATTTATCTTATCCAAAGAATAGATGGATATCAAAAGTTTATCTTCTTTGATAGATGAAAGTAGAAAGTTTATTAAAATTTCTCTCGAAAAGAGGGGAAAAAAATCAATCACATCTTTTGAAAAGATTGAAGGCTTTAATTTAAAAGATTGGAAGAAAAAGTTAGCGTGTAACGGCTTTATTAGAGACCAAACTGTAAACCTTCAAGGTGATCAAACTGAAAAAATATATGATGAATTAATCCGAATGGGCTATGATAGTGATCAAATTGTTTTTAATTTATAAATATAATAAAATAATATAATGGTGGCTAAAAAGAATATTTTCGATTGGAATCATATTTCAGACAAATTATCGGCTGATGAAGTAGACGAACTAAAGTCTTATTGTCTAAGCTATCATAAGAAATGTTGGGCTTTTAAAAGGGCTTACAAAAGATTCAAATTGCTCAAATTCATTGGTAATTCACTCTCTATACTGACCGCTTCAGGTGGAATTGCTAGTGCTATCGCTACTGGTGGTATCAGTCTAATAGCGATTAGTACAGTGGCATTATTAGTTAAAGGATATATGGAACACAAAGGTTTAGACTTAAAAATTCAAAATTGTACCTATGCCTATCAAAGTTACCAGCATTTGTTAATAATGATTCGAGAAGCGATGCGCTCAGGTGATCTTAACCGAGAAAGTTTAATTAATCAAATGACAAACGTTGACAATTTCGTGATTGACAATAGCCCAATTATTGATAAATATTTAAAGATGTATGATGAGACACGCTAGTATGCGTGGGCGTTATGAAACGTGTTTTGAATATTAATGATACGGTTATGCTGCATCGCGCATGCGTGAGCGGGACATTGCGTGAGTGGGACATTGGAGTTTGCACCACAAGTGTTAGGAAACTCAAAACGTGTGATATAAAAGAGTTGGAGACATGATACAGTAATTCGGTTGTGTATGGGTATAGTTTGGTCAGAAAAAGCAGGGGCTGTCCTCTCTATACCCATACACACCCCCTCGGAAAGGGAAAAACCCCTGCCTCTTTCCGAGGGCTGATAAATAATAAATAAATAGTAAAAATGAATTGCCTGAAGATGGCGGCAAGGTTGTTGAGTAGAGCTATAGTCGTATGAAAATACGTCAGAAGTGCTGGTTCAACCCCAAGCCGGAGGGCAAAAAAAAAAAACTTGGCTCACGTGGTGAGTCTGCTAGTGGTTCCAAGGAACCGGTGTGGAGG
>OZ026604.1:14087043-14102043 GCA_964020085.1 Micromussa lordhowensis
CGGTGCACGTATGCATTTCTTGAGCAAAAGGCACTCACAACAGGTTTTCCGGTAGACGAGTAAAATCAAGCAAAACACTGGGAAAAATGAGGCAGATTTCTAGCTGAACTTTTATGTTGAGAAAAACTAGTGTCCAGGTCAGCACAATTACAAAGCTGACTGTGTCCCTTTAATTCAATTATTAATCTAGGAGGGGTTGTGTTACAGCTGCCCTTTAACTGTAAGAAACAATTCAGAGCAAGAGTTGGTGTGTTGCTGTTAATAATCATGTTACTTGCAGAAATTGACAACTTTCGATAACTATAAGTTACCATGGCAGCGACACTTAGAGTTTAACCCTTGGACTAATACAAAAAGATTATTTAGACTTGATTGCTTGTCTAATGTATTATTATTTTTTTTTTCTCAGAGAACTGAAGAAAGCATAGCTGAAAAAAATAAAGATGATAGAATAAGGCCTGAGGTGAATACATGTATATTTCTGACAGTCAAACTTTATATACATTTCACCGACAGTTTTTTTGTGTCGACGAAAAATTTATACCTCAAGTCATGTACTTTAAATACCAAGTCGTCTATATTTTTATGTCAAGCTAAAAATTTATGCATTGAGTTTATAACATTGTTATCAGTTGCCAATTTTTTGTAACGAAAGTACATTTTTGTAGATCAATTTTCTTGTTTTGATATCAAGTTTCTTATATTTGTGTTGAATACAATTTTTCCCTTGCCCTCAGAACTTTGTTGAAGGAATAACAAAATATATACATGTATATCAAGGTCATAGTTTCATAAATCAAGAAGGCCTCGTGATGACCCGGTTAAAAGAGCTTGGGCAGTCTGGAAACTATGTGCTTTGAAATTCAAAATGGCCATGGCTGCTTTCTTCATTCCCAACGTGGAGGAATTTTTTGAAACTATTTTGTTTTTGTTCAAGCAAAGAGAGACCATTGTTTGAGGCTGTTATATTTGTGTTGTATTCACTCTCCTCGTTGTTGTGCCAGTAAAGGCTTTCTCACCAACAACTGCCTTAGCGCGTTCATAAGCTGCTCAACGTCATGTGCGATTTCATCTTGGCAAGGACATGTTTTCATTAGGTGCTAATACATACAGCGTTAAGTTTGTTCATATTGTTCTAATCTTCTCAACAGGAACTCCGCTTGATCTCCGTCTCGTAATTCCAAATATGTGTTGCTTTGGTTGAAGAAAGACAAACTCCAATTCCTCCACGTTGGGAATGAAGAAATTCATAGCCGTGGCCATGTTGAATTTCAAAGCTTGTAGTTTCCAGACCGCCCGAGCTCTTTTAACCGGGTCATCACCAGGCCATCTTGATTTATGAAACTATAAACTCGACATATATTTTTTTATTCCTTCGACGAAGTTGTGAAGGCAAGGGAAAAATTGTTTTCAATACAAATATAAGAAACTACATCAAAGCAAGAAACTTGATCTACTAATATGTACATACTTTCATTAAAAAAAAAAATGGCAACTGATAACAATATAATAAACTTAATACATAAATTTTCTACTCTACATAAAAATATAGACGACTTGGTATTAAAGTTACAAATGACTTAAGGTATAAATTTTTTGTTGACGTAAAAAAAACTGGTAAACTTGATATTTTGTCACATTCAGATGAGCATACGTCCAGTCTGACACTGACAGATACAAACTGTACTTTTAAGAATATATGTTTAAACATTGTGCATCATGGGAACTCACCAAATTTTATACCGTTATGTAATGCTCCCATACACTGAAGAGTATCAGCAAATCTTAAAATATAGACACACACTATATTGGTTTAATTCAGTTAGTAATCTAGGAGGGGTTGTGTTACAGCTGCCAAATTCAGAGCAGGAGTTGGTGTGTTGCTGTTGATAGTCATTTTCCTTGCACTTTCGGTAACTAAAATTCAGTATAGCATTGTAAATAACAAACAAATACAAGTAATAAGATTTTTTTTATTTTTTGTCTTAAGAGCGGCTTCGCCGAAATATCGACTAAGCCGGGAAATAGCCAAAAATGAAATCTCTTCAAACTCACCCAGAATGAAGTTCTTAGGGCACTAGTTGCAAAAATAATACTTAAGCTCGTTGAATTATTTCGTGTTTTTTTAATGAATTTTTTCTTCCCGATGGCCAAAATCGGCCAAAGTCGATCGAAAATAGACAACATATTCAGAGACTCGTAACCTGGAGAGCAAAGATTGTCATTGAAAACTAATTGTACGACGCATTAGTACTTTCTTTCTTGTATATTTAGAGCTATTTGGATCGCGATTTGGTTAGAAATCAAATATTTCACGAAATATTGAAATTTATGGGTCAAGACAGCTGAACGAGAAGTGAATATTTAGCCTGTTTTCAACGGCTAAAAAGGCGTTCTGGTACATGGATTTCCCCAAAACGGTTTATATAGTCTGAAAGAGCATGATTTCTTCTTCAAATGAGTGAAATAAAATTTTTGGGTAATTAAAATCGTGAGCGCTGAGAACGCGAAGTAAATACAGTTCTACTTCCTGAAAACGTGACCTTTGACCCAAGCGTCACGGACCGGTTAACAACAATAGACAACAGATGTTTCATTAGTTTTAAACATTTGCCAATAAAATCGGTCTGAAACAGTTACTGCAAAAAACTGGTAGAAGTACGGAATCTTATGGTGTCTGCAAAGGAGTTAAAAGTCGCATTTCTGACACAATAACTTCGTTCGTTAATATACATGAACGAGCTTCAATGAAATTTGCGAAGTTGCGATGCGTTTTATCTAGCCGATACTCACCTAAATGTTTGTATTTATAGCAGACGTCGACTCGTTTTCTTGCAAAAACGTTCGGAGGGGACTGAATTCAGATTTCGCAATCTTTGCAAGTGCCAAGTTTAAATTCCCACCTGCAACTGCCGAGCGCCGATAATCGTTCACCAGGGAAAAACAACCAAGCTGCACAGTTGCCATTAGCAACCCCAAAATAACATTCCCTCAAAATGTACAGCGAAATAATGTTGGATTATTGACTGCCTTTTAGGACTAAATCAAAAAGCACATTTAATCTTCATTACATTTCACTGAAATGGTCAACTTTATTTGTTTGCGCCGACTTTATTCATTTATTTGATACGTTATTAAATTAAAGTGAGTCCACGTTTGAATATTGACAGCTGTCGCAAATGTCGGTTTCAGCATTGAGACAAGTATAACGACATGAAACGTATCCGCGGTTTCTGGATTTTTACTATCCTTGCCATTTTTGGCTGAAGAGAAACGGAAAAGGGGTCCAGGTCTAAAAAATTTCGTGACTTACGTGGTGTGGACTCATTAAGCGCCATGGCGTTTTGTGGATATTCAAAATATGTTGGGGGAGGTTGCGGTGCGAGCCCAGAACGTCCAACTACTGATCAGGTAGTAAGAATTGGCGACTGCAGCAAGGATATCAAGGGCCATCTCAAAACTTGCGGCGTCTCAGAATCTGCTTTGAATTCGGAAGCAAAGCTTCTGCTGGCCCGGGCAGGTAAAGTGCAAAACTAATCAACTATGTAACTTGCACTAATTTAATTCTGAGAATTGAATTTCACTTATCAGACGATTTCTTTCATTATTGTCAATGATAGGCATCTTTGATGAGAACGAGATCACTTTGAATGTTACTATTTGCCCAAGACACCGCGATTTATTTGGGCTAAGGTGGCGAAGCAATCGAAAAACGTGTTCAATTCCAAAATCATGGGCAGCGCACAGGACTACTTTTGCGAAGGGTGAACGTGGAATAACCCTTGCACAGTCCCGTCGTCTCTTCAAGGCCACAGAGATCGTTATGCCAGTTGGTTCAAGTAAGTCTCGTGAAATTAGTCATTATAGCCACACCCTTGTCATAGACAACATTTTTCAAGATGTAAACTTTAGGGAACTTTTTAGCTAATAGCGTTATATCTGGGAGTGGGGTGGGGTTTGGGGTAGAAGCGGTTTTGAAAGGAGGAACGGTTCAAATTTTAACAAGGTACTTTTCTCTTGGAAGGTTATATTTTACTTTGTAGAAATGCGTGGGAGGGGGACAAGTCCAAGCAGTCCAAGAATCAGTTAAATGTAACTTATAGCTTATAGAATTATTGTGCGAAAAGAAAGGATACAAGGGATACATTTATTTCCCTTTCTTCATTGCGCAAGGGGAAGGGGAGCAATAATTTCGGAACACTGACTGCACTTGGATACCTCGAAGCCCGCAATTTCTTTTATTCTTTAGCTGGCAATGTGCAAAATAACTCAATTAAAACAATTGTAAATTCTTTCACAGTTATATGTCCGCAATGTCGGAAGAGACTCGACAAGAGCACTGATATCGAAGATTCTCCAGGAGCGCAGGCAGCAGCGTCCTTATACGAGCCCGAAGCAGCCGCTGATGTATGCCCCCCTCAACTGGACGAAGTAAGGATAAGTTACGACCAACATATTGACGAAGTCAAAGCCTGACAGCTACAAGTCACACTTAAGAAATAGAAAACATGTATCGTGTTTCTATCGAGTTATACAAACACGAGTGGGAGTTTGGGAGAACGAGAAATGCTATGGGAACACGAGCCGCAGGCGAGTGTTTCCACAGCTCTTTCGAGTTCTCCCAAACTTTCACGAGTGTTTGGATAACTTGATAGAAACACGGAGTACGTGTTTTCTATTTCTTTTGGAAAACATCGCGACGGAAAAAAGGAAAACAACTCGTTAGCTTTGATTATCAAAATGTAAATTCTCTTTGCTCGCGCCATCACTACGTCAACAGCGCGCGCTAGTTCTGGGTCTCCATTGAGTTATACAAACACGATTTTTAACCAACAGCGCGCGTGCTTTTTTAGGACTGTCTTTTAATTAAAAATAACTACAACGAGCCCCGTCTGTTTAATTTACAATGCAACTCGTAGTTAAACCGAAGCTGTACAGAAAGGCGAACGGCAAAAAAATCCAGTATTACAGTTTTTTTTAGCGACTATGCCAAGTAATATTACATTTTGTCACATGACTAAGTTAGTTGAGAGGGCCAATAACTAAAATCAGCCAATCAGATAGTTCCATTGCCGGTCCAACATTCTCTCAGTATTGGACCGGGCACTGTCATGAATGGTCCCGCGCGATCACTCTTGAAGATTTTTGGGTGTCTTATGGCTTACGTTTTTCTAAAAGAACTTGCTTTGAACATAAAAGATTCCTTTAATTTTTTTCCAGCTCTCTGTCCCTTTTATTGTGGTAAAGTATAGACCTGTTCGGCTTCCAGTCAAAATCGCGCGCTTGAAGTACGAGATATTTTTCCAGTCCTTCATCATGGCATTTCTACGTAACAATTTTTAGTCGTGTACAGGGTCAATCTATTTTTTGGTTAAACTTAAAGACCTAGGGCCTATATTCCCCCTGTACGAGTCTCGGGCTTGCTTAGAAGAAATATGTTATTTATTAGAGCAGGGTCTAGCATATTAATGCTATTGAAACTCCATATTTCAGGAAGCAAACTCTGCTGAGGATAGCGAGTTGTCGGCAATAAATACAGGAATGATGGAGTTGACATTGGACCATAGTTTATTTGTTCCTGAAGAAAGCAGCGGCAGCGAGTCAACACAAGTGCCAACTGAAGAGCCTAGAGAACAGTACTTACGAAGGAAGCAACTCAATGAATTTCTGGAAAGTTGTAACATAGAGAAATTAACTCGACCCAGGAAGAGGTGGGAAGAGGCGGGCACACGTACCCGTAAAAACCAAGTAAAAAAGGCAAAAGATGTCATTGTAGCAGCTTTGGATGTGGTTATGCCAGGGGATGCGGCATATTTATGGGATGCACTGCAGTCGTCAATGCTTGTGGACAAAGAGCTTGGATCTGCAGAGGGAGGCGACCACAAATACCTTGAAGCCCTGGCAGAAACATACAAAAATGCATCCTCTTGGGATACAAGAAGGCAAGTCTTGTCCATAATGGCTGATCTAGTCCCTTTCAAACGCCTTCAGAGGTACTTGCCTGGTATCACTGAGTACCGAGTGAAAACTGCGCGCCAGCACAAAAATGTGTTTGGTCGGGGCGTTTCCGTTCCATTGAAGCATAGTCCCCGAATGCTAGTAGATCCTAACCAACTTGATCATTTTTTGACATTTATAACAAGTCCGCACATCATACAAGATCTTCCATTTGGACAGAAATACATGAAATTATCAACTGGTGAGGTTCTGGAGACACCCAATGTAATTCGTAATATGATTCCGGAACGAATTGTAATCCAGTATAACAAATATTGCGACGAAGCCGGATTCCAGCCTTTTGGACGCACAACGATGTTAACCATCCTCTCAAACTGTACTGTCACTGTGAGAAAGTCGTTGCAGGGTATCGACTACATTGCCGCAGAAGGAAGTAAGGCCTTTGACGATCTTTGCCATGTGGTGAGGAGACTAGAAGAATGCGGGATATTGAAAAGAGATGTCGCTGAGCAATGGAAAAGTTGTCTGAAGAACGGGAAACAATATCTGAAGTCGGATTACAAGGTACTCAAGAATTAGCATCATTAACTATGTACATCGTACCTATAAGAGCTCAACTTCCTTCCACCCCCTTTGTATGTAACTTTTCACATATGCCCAAACTGTGTTTAAACTTGACTGACTTCCACTCACTGTCTTTACATTGATGATCAAACATGTTTCCATACCAAGCAGAGCAGAATGCAATCGAACAAACTGAGCTTCGAAATAAAATCCATTAGCGCAGATTTTGCTATGTTTGATTTTCATCCCTGGTTCTCGATACCTTTTAGCAAAGACCACGACAAATTTGCCATACTGTAGGTTTGGTCTATTTCAGTGGCTGTAATACAATCTGGTATGCATAGTTACGCTCCGTGTATGAGCGACTGTAAATTATTTCACTTAGTCACATGATATATGTTTTCTGTTTTTATCAGGTGCATGTATCTCTCTCTTCGCCTGTGGCTGACCACTGTAGTGCATACGCTTTGAGCGACGAAAAAGAGCCTTTGTTCAGCAGCCCATGTGATCATTATCATGGTGATTCATGCTCCCAATGCGAAGAATTGAAAAGTAAAATATCTGACATGCAAGCATACTTAAAACGAGAAGATCTGGGGCTACCGGATGAAGAGTTGGATGACTTGCGCCATACTTGTGACCAAGCAGCTCAAAATGTTCTGTCCTGGAAGGCTCATCAACTGAGAAGCAAAATTCAGGACACTGCCAGAGTAGAAGTAATTGACCAACTAGACGAGTCATCTGTCATGATCACTCAGGACTGGGCCATGAAATTTTTGCCACAGAAATACCGTGAATCTCAAACTGACTGGTTTGCAAAGAGGGGCATTTCTTGGCACATAAGTGTGGTTGCAAGGAAACATCAGGGAAATCTAAAGAGTCAGTCCTTCGTGCACATTGTCAAAAACTGCAGTCAAGATAGCTCGGTGGTTATCCGCATCATGGAACACGTATTGCGCACACTGAAAACGGAAAATCCTGAACTTACCACAGCCTTCTACCGGAGCGATAACGCCGGATGCTATCACAATTCGACCTTGCTAGCTGCATGTCGTTCCATGGGCACTGCCACTGGCATCACTCTTTCTAGAGTGGACTTTAGTGACCCTCAAGGAGGGAAAGGTCCATGCGACCGCAAAGCAGCCACCATTAAGGCTCATGTCCGCAGATTTATTAATGAGGGGCATGATGTTCAAACTGCGGAGGACTTAGAAACTGCGATGCTATCAGCGGGAGGACTCAATGGGATAAGAGTAGCTCTGGTTGATTCCTTGGGAATCAAGGAGAACCCCATCAAATGGGATGGCATAAGCTTGATTAACAACCTACAGTACGCGGGCACAACGATAACAGTATGGCGATCCTACAACGTCGGCAGCGGAAAGACCGTAGAGAAACAGCTACCAACAGGTATTCACATGTAATATTAAAATGCAGTATTAATGAGAACAACAGGTTACAACTATATGCTGTCAGCAACGCCCTCGTTAGTTTACCATATAACGAGCGTGATAAGTTAAAAAGCACATAAAACATCACTTCTTTGTTCTGAGGGATAGGCACCTTATTGGCACAAAGGAAACTTCATACGCAACATTCATCCCTTCCAGTAAAAGTATACTCCACGAGAGTACAGCTTGAGCTGAAATACGGCTATTTGAGAAACTTTTTATCAATGAGAATTGTGTATTTTTTTGTAAAACAAATGGGGTGTTCATAACCTGTTAACCAACTTGCTTTTTTAGCGTGCGCTGTTAGCAAATAATCTCTTAACTTCGTGCTAAACCTACCAACAGACAAATTTCCTCGCGTGGGGGAAACAAAAAGAGTAATCCCGCGAGCTGCTTCCTATTATTTGATCTATCACTCATTTTTTGATTTAACATTTCATTTTGGCTTGTCTTCAGCCACAACCAGTTTCAGTGGTACGTTTCAACAAGCATTTTCATCGGGGAACTTCGTGGATTACAGCAAGGGAGTGCGTCAGACACGCACTCAGAAGTCGTCAGATGAACATTCTCTCCCTGAAGTGCCAGAGACAGCAGAAGGAGATGCAGGGGTAGGTGTTTTCCAGTGTCCCAGTGAAGGATGTATCAAGGTCTATCAAAGATACTCAGCCCTTGAAAAGCACCTGTCATACGAAAAGTGTGAATTGCTCCCAGAGAGAGCCCCACTTCTTGATCAAGCAAAAGAAATGTACCATCTTAAATTAATTGAAGGAAGGAGCGCAGGAGCGACAAGCCATGAAGAGAGAGCCGTTCCTCGGGAAGTTGCCGCAAATACCAATCAGCTGGCGAGAGGTTGGGCGTTGAAGCAAGCAAAAAAATCCGTGCGCCTCAGTGAAACCCAAAAGAAGTACCTTAATGAAAAGTTTAGTATTGGGCAGCAAACAGGTCACAAAGTGGATCCACTGTCGGTAGCTCACGACATGCGCTACGCCAGAAACGCGGAGGGTAACCGGCTGTTCACCAGAGATAGATTCCTAAGTGCACAACAAATACAGTCCTACTTTTCCCGGCAAGCTGGGAAACTACGCCATCAACATACAGAAGATGAAAGTAGTGATCGTGAGGCTGCTGTCGACCAACAGCAATATTGGGACACTCGTACAGAAGTTCTACGAGAAGTTCAGCTCCAGCATCCTATTACTTATGACAATCTTGATCTTTGCGCCTTGTATCATGCGAACAGATTGAATCAGCTTAGTGTTGCCGTGTTAAAGTACATTTGTGAATACTTCGATGCAAACAAGGAGCAACGGACGCTTCGCAGGAAGGCGCCTTATATTACTCTTATAAGCAAACTAGTACAGTCATGCTCATGTCATGAACAGCAGTAACAAGCATTTAAAGAAGCAGGGTCGTTAGTAGAAACAGAACTTCTCAGTTCCCCTCGCAACTAGCTTTTTTTGCGTATAAGCTGTTTCTGGTCTAACAGACTGAATGGTCCATGTGTTTTTTTATTATTTTTACTCTGAACCGAGTAAAAGTCGTCTCATCGAGTCAGAAAGAAACAGTTCTTAGCTAGTTTGAAGTCGGAAATCTTGTTTCAGCTGCATAGGGTTCGGAGTATTCTTAGAGAAAAAAGAGTGTCGGTTTATTTGGAAGTTGTTTAGTACTATGAACAGACAGGGTTGGTTGTAGTTTAGTTTGATGCCATTGTCAGGCTTTGACTTCGTTCATATCTTGGTCGTGTCTTATCCTTACCTCATCCAATTGTTAGGGGCATACATCGGCGGCTGCTCAGTTCTGGCTAGCTTATGGCTGACTATGAAAAAATATATTATTGCTTCAGTTAGCTATTTTGCAGATTGCCAACAGAAGAATAAAGTCTGGTTCTCATATCCCGTCGACCCACCTGCGAAGTAGTCGCCGGTTCCAACTGACAACGTTTCGACGATCTGTTCAAGTGGGTTCCCGACGAACCTGTGATGGATCGCCGACGTACTCAAATTGCCTCGAAAGGTAAATCGAATTGGCGCAATTTCCAACGGTGAACCACTCCATCGGTAAATTTGGATAGTAAGGTTCTGACGGTGCTTGATATGTGAAGACAGCCAACGGAATAACGTAAGCTCATAATCTAGTCGTATTACCAGATCATCTCTTCCAAATTAAATCAGACTTTTCTTTATACACTTGGAGAAGCTTGTTCAGATGTTGTTGTTTCTTTGCTGAACGGAAGCAACATCTATCTTCAGTGTATTATATTTAGCGAGTGCTTACCATGCATTTTTCTTTACTCTTTTACTCTTCATATTAATGACAGCCCGGTACGCTCTTATTTCGTCCACTAATATAAGGTGCTTGGTACATCCTCGGGTTTGACTTCGTCCACCATTTTGAAAGCAAGGAGTTGTGGGAAAAATCGAGTTGTTACGTCATACATTATGTCTGCAGTTGATCATCGACGGCTGCTCAGCTGAGCAGTTAGCTGGCAAGCAATCTCGTTCCCAGAGCTTCGTTGCCCTTGACCAGCGGTCGGAAAACGAGAGCTCTGGGAGCATCCATTTTCAAATAACAGTGGAAATAACCGAATTCTGCATATCCGGTTTTACTGCGCATGCGTGCGCAGTGCGCAGTCTGCATATATGGTATCTATGGCGCATGCCTGAAATGGATGCTCCCAGAGCTCTCGTTTTCCGACCACTGGTCAAGGGAAACAAAGCTCTGGGAACGAGATTGGCTGGCAAGCCGTCGGTCAATGCCTGGGACAGATTATGTATGATTCGACACTTACACCACAGGCATGTCGGCGGCATAGGAAAAACCAGTTAAAAGACATCGCGGGCGTACAGTGTTTCGAAATTATACCGCCACCCCCTCTTGTGCCAAATAAAGAAAATAAAAATAAAATGTATCCCTTTGGTATCCCATCCTCTTCAATGCTACTTCTGAAGACTACAACATTTAACTTATTATTTGAGCAATTGGAATTTGTCTTTAAGTTGAACCCCCGAAATGAAATATTTATGCACCTATCAATGGTTTGCCCCAGGATGGGGGGGTCGGGCAACCCGGGGGAAATTTGACATTTTCAGGTTTTGAAATGTCAATTTCCCTACCCTTCGGTCTTCATTATAAGTCAAATTCCCACCCCTGGGGACCACAGACATAGCATTAAGTATGTTAAACGAGATGATATGCGCTTACAAAAAGTTTAACGCAGCACTCCTCCAGAGAGTAATAGTACTTGTTTGCAAATGGCCCTCCAAGTTGGTGTATTTTCCCAAGTGAACTGCTGAAAATACTCGTGAATTGTTTCACAATTCCAAATGCATTTTTTATTAGAGTTTCCTTCTTTGAGACACAACTTTTTGGCTTTTGCCAAACTCAACCAGAACCTGAAACAAAGAAGCACGTCTTTCTTCAAAGACAGACCACTGATGGGCATAAAAAAACGTTTTTGCTTAAAAATAAAGCAAAACAAAACTTTCGTTAAGCCATCGTTGACATCCTTGGACGCGGGAAACTGGCTCAGACGAATTCTGGGTATTTTCCAAGATTAGATGGCGCACCCACTTGTCACTCATTCCAAGATCCTCTCGACTTTTCAAGATGGCGGTCAAGTCAAATTTCCCACCCTGGGGATAGCTGTGATGTCAAAATCCCAACCCATAAAGCGCCTTACGAAGTCAAATTCCCTTGGGTTGCCCGACCCCCCCCATCCTGGGGCAAACCATTGATATGTGCATTACTCCGCCCTCGAGCTCATCCAAAACCACTAATCCCCGCGGATATAATGCTGATGAACAATCGGCGACTGGGAATTTAAAGATTGGTTCATGCAAAGGTTGCGCAATCTGGATTCGGTTCCTTCCGAACGTTTTTCCAAGAAAAACGAATCTGCTATGAATATAAGCACTCAGGTGAGTATCGCCTCGCAACTTCGCACATCAGTAAGTCACGAAACTGTTTCCAACAAATTCCTTAGACACGAAACGTTTTTCCTTTTCTCGTAAATAAATGGCAAGGATAGGTAATTAAAAAAAAAATCAATACATTCTATTGTGTTATCTTGTAGCAACTTGTTTCGATGCTGAAACCGACATTTATTCCAAAATTTGCGACACCTGTCAATATTCAAACGTGGACTCACTTTAATTTAATAACGTATCAAGTAAATGAATAAAGTCGGCGCAAACAAATAAAGTTGACCATGTCAGTGAGATGTAATGAAGATTAAATGTGCTTTCTAATTTAGTCCTAAAAGGCAGTCAATAATCCAACATTACTTCGCTGTACATTTTGAGGGAATGTTATTTTGGGGTTGCTAATGGCAACTGTGCAGCTTGGTTGTTTTTCCCTGGTGAACGAGCGCTCGGCAGTTGCAGGTGGGAATTTAAACTTGGCACTTGCAAAGATTGCGAAATCTGAATTCAGTCCCCTCCGAACATTTTTCCAAGAAAACGAGTCGACGTCTGCTATAAATACAAACATTTAGGTGAGTATCGGCTAGATAAAACGCATCGCAACTTCGCAAATTTCATTGAAGCTCGTTCATGTATATTAACGAACGAAGTTATTGTGTCAGAAATGCGACTTTTAACTCCTTTGCAGACACCATAAAATTCCGTACTTCTACCAGTTTCTTGCAGTAACTGTTTCAGACCGATTTTATTGGCAAATGTTTAAAACTAATGAAACATCTGTTGTCTATTGTTGATATCCGGTCCGTGACGCTTGGGTCAAAGGTCACGTTTTCAGGAAGTAGAACTGTATTTACTTCGCGTTCTCAGCGCTCACGATTTTAATTACCCAAAAATTTTATTTCACTCATTTGAAGAAGAAATCATGCTCTTTCAGACTATATAAACCGTTTTGGGGAAATCCATGTACCAGAACGCCTTTTTGGCCGCTGAAAACAGGCTAAATATTCACTTCTCGTTCAGCTGTCTTGACCCATAAATTTCAATATTTCGTGAAATATTTGATTTCTAACCAAATCGCGATCCAAATAGCTCTAAATATACAAGAAAGAAAGTACTAATGCGTCGTACAATTAGTTTTCAATGACAATCTTTGCTCTCCAGGTTACGAGTCTCTGAATATGTCGTCTATTTTCGATCGATTTTGGCCGATTTTGGCCATCGGGAAGAAAAAATTCATTAAAAAAACACGAAATAATTCAACGAGCTTAAAGTATTATTTTTGCAACTAGTGCCCCAAGAACTTCATTCTGGGTGAGTTTGAAGAGATTTCATTTTTGGCTATTTCTTGGCTTAGTCGATATTTCGGCGAAGCCGCTCTTAAATGCACAGCCTGAGAAGAGAACAATGAGCAGCGAATATGTTTCCCCCTATTAAAAGGCAAAAATGATGAGAGTGGAGGATAACAATCTGGCTTTGCTAAAACAGAATATCGTAAGTTCAAAATTTAATAAAGTAACAAATAGTTGAACTGACTAGTTATCACTGACAGGAATCTTGACCATTAATGTACAGTGCTCAACAACATTTATGTTCAAATAAGAAGAAATGCATGTTTTCTTACATCAATGGCTTGTGTAGTACACGTGTAGAATTTGTCTTTATGCAATGCATTGTCCTTATGCAACGTATATATTTTTTTCTTTCAGATTCCAAAGCCATATGCGATTATTACCACCTTATTTTTTTGAAAGCCAGGAAGCTAGATGAAGTCAAATTGATTAACATTAAGAAAGCATTAACAAGCTTGGGGGTAACTTCACCCAAAGGACAAAATTTTTCAAAGGAACATTATGCAACTTTATTGGGGAAGGAACTTTTTGATAAGGGGAAGGTGAGAAGAATAGATGAAGGGAAAGTGATAACCAAAAGCAATCTTGAATTGACTGCGTAACTGAAGCTGGCTCAAGATGGAGGTTTTAAAATACATGTAGCTTTCAAACATGTCCAGGTACATGTATACCGATACAAAAGTCTGGACAGTCTTTTTTTATAATCCAACACTTTCTATGTTGAAGCACAATGACATAATAATATGAATAAAGTAGAGGTTCAAATTGTAAAGCAGTTTCCAGAGCAGAACTACATTGCTGGTTCGAGCCTAAATGAGGTTTGCAATCTTTTGTCAATTTCTATTGAACAAACCTGACATGACTTGAAGGTCTGTCTTGATCCAGTTCAGTTTATTCATTTCAATGATTGCTTTTAGAATTATTTTTTAATGGAATTATTTATCAATTTTAGAAGAGTTTTATTGTATATATGGGTTTTTACAGTAAATCAGTAGAATTAACATACTTTCTTTTACCATAAGTTTGTTTAAGTTCAGCAAATGCAGATCAAATATAAAGTGTAAGTAAGAATAGGAATTATCTAGTATAAAAATGTTCACAGAAGAAGGATGATTCTTTATAATATTTATGCAAATTATTGAAACGTTCACAGAGGAAGTATGATTATTTAAAATATTTATTCAAATTATTGAAATTGAAGTAATTCAATTATCTCTATAGGTTTAATTCAACATCAAGAACATATTTAGGATGGAAAATATACTTAATAAATTATTTATAATCAGTATTTTATATATGATAGACTGCATCTCAATCATATGTTGATTACAGTCTATGAACTTCAAACTTTCGAATTCGTCCTTTATTGATATGAGGTTTTTACATCGCTTTGCTTGTTACAGATATGATATGTAATGCATGTGTATTATTTTTTGGGGAAAAAATGTGGACATTTACATTTAGCTGAAAATTATTACATTAAAGTGCATACATTTTACAGATATTTTGTGCAGGTTATTTGTGTATATTTTACTAACATTTTATGTATTCTCTAGTTTGCTTTTTCCAAGATTTTATTCAGATTACGTTTGATTGTTTCATTACCCTGTTTCTTTTTCATAGTGATTTCACAGAGAAAATGACAACATTTTGTTAACATTTAGTTCAGTAAAATGTGTACATTCTACAGACATTATCTGGACTTTTCTGCAACATTTTGTGTAGGTTATTTATGTAGATTTTACTAAGATTCTATGC
>OZ026604.1:14112043-14167043 GCA_964020085.1 Micromussa lordhowensis
TGCCGGTCTCCCGAAGATTCATATTGAAATACATTAGTCTTTCATGTGCCGACAAGTTGTTTACTACAATGTCTCATTTTTACGGATATAATTATGCAAATTCAGTAGTGCAAGCAGTTTGTTAGGTGCGCTCAAATGCTCCGACTGCCAGGCTTCCTACATTGGTGAGACTGGCAGAAACCTGAACAAGGGACTGACTGAACACAAACGAGCCACGAGAAGTGGTGATGTCAACAATCACATTGCTGTACATCATCTATTGAGTTTACACTTAAATCGTTCTGTGGTGAGCTCAAAGATTCTCGTGTGAAGTGGTTTACTGATAATCGTGCTGCCGCGAAAGATAGTCGAGGTTGGGAATATGAGGTACGATTTACAATGTTTTGCTTTGCGTATTTTCCAGATTTGCCTTGCGTATAAGATTTCATTGGATATTTAATGGGTTCCTCGCAATGAAGTTGCAAAAGCTGACTTCATTAGTCGTTTTATTGATGTTGCCGACTGGCAGCTTTCGCGTTCCTTCTTTCTGCAGCTCGACAGACTGTGGGGTCCACACAAGGCGGTTTGCTTCGCAAATCATTATAATTTCAAAATATCTCGTTTTTTCTCTAGATTTTGGACTCCTGGGTGTGCTGGTATAGATTTTTTCGTTCAATCCTTGAGTAACGAGAATTGTTTCAGGTTGTCCCGCCAGTTTGTCTCGTTTCGACTACGCTCCATTACATGTTTGAACAAAAAGCGGTGGGTTCTCTATATTGTGCCGTTTTGGCCTTCGTCTAGTTTCTGGACCCTTATTAGTAGAATTTATGCAAATTTCATTGTGGATTATAGGGTCTTTTCTGGTGACGGTTCGTTGGAACACGGTCGAAACGTGAACGCTCTGTGTAAACGCTTTAAAGGGTCAGTAATGGCTGTTCGGCTCGTTTTTTCACGTCCTTAAGCATTACGGAACTCGTGTTTGCTGGTTTAGAGGTTGTTGTTCATCAGTACTGTTTTGACGAGCTTATTTCTACGGCGCAGGCCGACGGCGACACTGGTTTGGCAATCAACTTGCGTCGGGAGCATGTTGCGTAATGGCACTGGCCTGTGGTTGTTACACGTAAGCGGGCCAATGGCACTAGCTTGGCTGGGTCGAACCCTCGTCTTGGGATACATAAGTGGTTGCAAACATTTATGACTTACTATACGGCACTGGCTGGATTTTATGCTTTATTGAGCGAGGATGGTTAATTTTTGCTTTGGCTTTATTTCCATTGTAGATTATTGAAAGTAGCCCGTTGTGGAGTAGCGTCCCGGATAAGTTAAAAGAACGTAAACAGGTCGTTATTAAGCAATTGTTGACCTCTAGAGCTACAATGAGGGACAAAAGTAGTTGAGACAGTTGCCCGAATCGAGTGCTAATTGCAGCATTTCACTTATTCTATTTGAAATTCGGTTTACATTGAGACCCATACCCCCTCCCCCTTTTCAACATTGTTTGGGAAGGGGGGAGGGGGTAGAATCGTGGGGTTGAGGGGGGAAATTGGCCTTAAGTACTCCAAAATGGTGTCTCAACACTTTTGTCGCCCATTGTAGCTCGACTGTTAAAAGGTATATTTTGGAAATAAGAAAGTTCTTTATCTGTACCTTTTGATTGTCTGACAATAGCGATATACACGTATCTCTCACAATGCTTTCAACAGTCTAATTCCAGTGCGTCTCTTATTCTGCAATTAAGTGGTTGCACACTTTTGTTCCAGTCAGTAATCCTCTCGATAATGATTTCTGCCGTAATATCCTAGAGTCTGCTAAACGAATTAGCGGCAAGCCAGTTTCTAAGAAGACACCTCTTTCGGCACATATCATTAAAATGATCATTGATTGCTATGCGGGTCCACAATGCAGTTTAAAGCGTCTTAGGATTGCTACCATTTGTACTTTAGGTTTTGCTGGCTTCTTGCGATACAACGAATTGTGTAACATTCTGCCTAGTCATTTGAAATTCTATGACACCTACTTGACAATTTTCATCCCCCACAGTAAGACTGACGTGTACCGTGAAGGTAACATTGTTTACATTAATAGCGTTGACACTGAGTAAATATTTCCCTGTAAATCTGGTAAAGACGTACATGAAGGCAGCTGGTATTAGCTCTGAATCGAACCTTCCCCTATTTAGACCTTTAATTTATTATAAGAAGAGTAATTCGTATTCTTTCCACAGTTCTAAGTTATCTTATTCCAGGTGTGGAGAAGTGTTTAAATATTGTACAAAAGAGTTAGGACTCGATCCAAAGTGTTATGGTTTACACAGTCTTAGATTACGAAATACTTACGACTTTAGGCTTGTATCGATTTAATTTCACCTCTCGCTCACGTTTAGTTTAGTAGAATTTTAAAGTTCATGTTGTTGTTATTTTTCTGTTTACGCCTATTCCTATATTGGATGTTAAGAAGTTTAGTTTGTTGGTAGTTGATTTATTTAAAATTGTAACACATGTTTTTGATATCTGTGAAAATAAACTCGTTCTACTCTGCTAGAGCATCCATCATACTATCTGTTGTATTCTTGTTTTCTGCTTTTACAGGGAGTTTAAATTGCAAAATAATTTACGTTCGGTTGAACGAAGTGAATTAGAACTTAATTATTTTTTGACCTGATGATGGTGTCGTGAGGACACCGAAACTTTGTCTTAAATATGCTTCTACCCGTAATTTTCATCATCAAATCGATAACATTATCATGCCTGTTAGCTCATATTGTCTCATTTTGTCATTCTGTGGCTCATTTTTGCGAATTCGAGAGCCTGTGACGAAGCCGGTTTATAACAGGATACCGAATCGAAGGAAGCATTACTAAGTTCTGCTTAGCTTAATTGATAATGGTTAGCAGAATCAAAAATAAAATGAGACACATGCATCTGTTTTACTTGCTGACGAGATTATGCATTTAATTATGTCAAATTTAGTTTTGAAAAACAAAATCACACTTGATTGACAACCGTTTTGTAGCCTATTGCAGCAGAAAGTTTAGAAGTACTGCTACATTACGTTCTCTTCATCCAATAAGTTAGGAACGTTGGTTAAAACATTGGTATTTTCTTCTCGATTGGCTTCTGGCAAATATGGCAGATTTTTAGTTGCTCTGCACAGCTGTGACAGGTACCGTGGCCACAAAGGAAGATGATATTCTTCTTCCGTTCAACACAAATGCAGCATACGATGGATTCTTCCATCTTTCGTAACTTTCCCTCCAATATCTGATATTTTGTAACCAGAGACTTGCTGTTGATTCCAATTATCGGTGCACCATCTAGGGTATTAAGAGCACTTGTTAGTGACTTGCAATTGCAATTGTGTTTTCAATGCAATTGTTTTTTCAATGTTAAAACACCTAAATACAAGGATTGAAAAGCTATAAAGCAGTGCCTTATATATTACTGGGAGTCGTAAAATGCTCACAAAATCGGGTAATTGGTCGTGATTTTTTTCTCGCTTTGTCATTGTTACCTATCCAATCCTTTAAAGAAACTATTTTTCCTGACAATTGAACAGCAACCTCAAATAAGCTTTTTACTTATAATTCCCTTGCTGTACTTAAACTCTTCATTTCGAAATCGCTTGCTCTGTTATACAGGAGGTGGCGGGTTACTTCTTACAAACGGCAGTGTTTTGTAAAAACAGCACCGTCAAATGTAGCTCATTTGTTCCCGAAACGATGTTGTCACTCCTTGACAAGAAGCACGTGTCAATGGTCTTACTGTTAGTGTAATTGTGGCCTTGAATGTTAATGAATGCCTTTAATATTGATCAAAGAAGGCCCTTAAAGTTTTAACAGCATTCAGATCCAGTTCATGACCTTGCTGGTCAGTCAATGCCCTGGTCTTAGAAAGTCTTCCTCGAGAGTGCAATGTATCAAAGAATCCGTGCAAATTACCTCTCATTCCTTTTCCAGTAATGGCAGTTTTACACTCCAAACATCGCTTTAATCGAGGCGCACATTCTGAAAAGTTAACAGATTGACACTAAAATTGATTTTGATTCAAAAAAAGGAAACAAACAAGGAACAGTCATTTATGACATTTTTAAACAACAGCAACCACAACAACAACAGTGACAAGTTACCTATACCGCAGATCACAGTGTGGCCGCAGGGACAACAACAACAACAGTTACAAGTTACCTATACAGATCACAGTGTGGCCGCAAGGTTTAAATGCAACAACAGCCTCATTTTCTTCACATATTTGACACTGTGGCTTTTGGTCTTCACTGGCCAGCGAATTTTCTCCTTCTATAATTTCTTTTGCTTGCATTTTATGTTCCTCGTTGCCTTCAGCTTGTGTTTCCAGATCTGGACCTAAGCTTTGGTCATTTTCGGCTTCTTCGTTATCCACAGCCATTACAACGTCTTCATCGGTGCTGTTGTTTTGTACTTCTTTGGCCGAAAGTTCCTCTTGCACCTGATTAGTCACTTCCACGACGATATTTTCCTTTGTATGAAAACAAATGAAGTATTAACAAGTTTCCCTTTTTATTTCAAACTTCCTTATTTGCCTCGTTTTCTTTTACTGTCGTTCTTTTTAAATTCTTTACATCTATGACGCCAGCTCTTTGTTTGTTTGTTTCGGTTTGTTTATTTATTGGCTATTAGACTGTTTTGGACTAAATCACCTTTGTGTAGGTAATTAGTGATGCGTTGTTTTACCAGTCGGTGTATTTTTTAAATACATGTCTACCTAATAACTACTTTTCAATACGCACAAATTCTTTAAAGTTTTCCTTTAGATTCACAGACAAATAGCTACTTAGTACGAAATGCTCTGAATACATCGTTATTGTATGTATTAGTTTACGTGATTGGTTTACGTGAGACTTTAAAGCAATATTTATTACCATCTTTTTACCACTTCTTTACTTAAGAGGGATCAAGAAAGATCCTGGGTGCTGGAATAACATTAATTAGTTATTTTCTTAACGTCAGTAATCCGCCCAGCATTAACATCTGAGACGTGGATTAAATTCAGACAGAAATTGGATAAATGTAATTATCATTCAACAAATTGTAACACTATCCAAATATGGTCATGATGCTCTCGATATCTGTCATCCGTAGGTAACAGATATCCGGCGGTATACGTAGCTTCGAACGTGGAAGAAAAAGTGAAGTGAGAAAATGTCGACAGAGAGATTTAAAAATGTTACGATTTAGGATTTAGGCTGTTTTGTTATCAATTTATTGAATAATAAAACAATTATCCTGCTCAATCTCGCGGAATATCGTCTGATTTTAGCCGACTCGGCCTACTGCCTCGTCGGCTAAGTATCAGACGATATTCCGCGCGATTTCGCAGGATAATTGTTAAATATTCCGCGCGATTTCGCAGGATAATTGTTAAACATCGGATTGGCCTCTCTGCTCTTTAACTGGTAACAAAACTATATCAGTTTTATATGACAAAGAAACTCCTAAAGAATTTACGAAACAATCCCTATGAAACGTTTCATTACCGTATCATCTTTCCCGTCTTACCCGGTAAGAGGGCTCTCCTTCAATAGGATTTTCTACGATGTTAACGTCCTCTTTCATCGCCACAGTGACAGCACTTTGATCTTCTTCCCCCTCCTGTTTTTCCTGCTCATCCGTCGCCTGTGCAGGTTGATCTTGAAGGGTGATGTCGCCGTAGTCCTCATTTGCATCATCTTTTTGTCTATTATCAGCTTCATCTTTAGTTGGCCTGTTACATTCCACATCTGTTTGGGTTCCTTCTGAATTCGTAGCTGAGCTACTACTATTCACTTCTCGTCTGTTGGAGGGTTGGTTTGTACACCCAAAACTTGGAACTTTCCTATTCTGTGAAGTTCTGATGTTAAGAGAAAAGAAGAAGTATTTCGAATTGACCCATGCAAAGTTATAAAGATATTCTAAAAGCGACAAATGACTTCACAGACACAATGCTACTTCTAGTACCCGCCAGATGCCGCAGTCTCTCGAATGAGAAGTTCAACTTCTGACCCTTGACATCTATGAAGCGGTGTTTCGCCTCTCCCATTCATCTTCAACACGTCAGCTCCGTAACTTAACAAGCAGCGTGAAACAGCCGCATAGGAACGACTGTCTCCATGAACTCGTAACATAAACTGGAGGGCTAGACCAGACTGAAGCAGTAAGAGAAGTTATCTCAGTTAGAGCATTGCTAATATTTCCAGTCAATAATATATACATTCCCTACTGGTAAGTACATGCAAAAGGAACCACCAACATTTTACCTTCTAATACACTTAATAACGCGATTTTAATGCGCACAATTCTCATCTACAGGGGCCACAGTTCCATTAACACAATGGTTTTCGCAGTTATCGAATTGTCCGCTCACTAGCTCCAATATCGATCCATCTCTGAGCAACGTTTTTCTTCCGTACGAATCAGAAAGAGGCAATTCCAAACGCAGTGTCTTCTCTTTCCTTTCTACTTTCTTTTCTCGCTGAACGCCGCGATCAGTTAGTTTTCGACTTCAGAGGAGTCAATACAAATTTAGGCAAATCGGGAAAATTGTGTGTCTCGACATACATCTAGAACAAAATCGAGAAATTTACTACATGGATTTTTTAAACTGAGTTTTAAAAACCGGAAGCAAATGTATCCAAAAATTTAAAGATATTGTTTGACATAGTTCACAGTGCTGAAACGAATTTAAAGTCACGTGATTAAACACACTGGCCACTGATTAAACCTACGGGTGTACAATCAAAGTTCAGTACCGTTTTTTTCCACACAGAGCATGTTACCAAAATTACCAGTTCAATTACAATTTTCCTTGTACGTTCCGGAATGACTTAACTGGATGAAATCGAATGGTTCTTAGATAAATAGAACTCGGTAGCACTATATATTTACCATTTGACTCCTTAAATCTGTTTCCAGCAATGACTCTTTAGCCAGGGCAATATGTAATGCAGTATCTCCATCCTTGTCAACAGCATTTACATCTGCTCCGTGATCCAGAAGGATTTCAACCATGACCGGGTAACCTTCATTGGTGGCTACATGAAGTGCTGATTGATTTTCAGCTCCAAGCGCATTGACATCACACCCAGGCTTTTGGACAAAAAAAAAATGTGATAGACTAGAAAACAGACTTTTGCACACACCGGTCATCAAATTATTTCTTGTGGAACTTAACTGCATCATCAAAGACATTGATAGCTGTCCGACGAGTTAAAACGTCAACAGAGAAAGAATTTCATGTATGGAGTATTATACATATGTAGAGGGTTCACAACATAATGATACAAAGCATGCAATGTATGTATAGGTGATGATGACTTAGAATGTTTGAAATTTTAATGTTAAAATATCTTACGGAAAATAATTTAACTTATTTCGTAGCTTCCTAGTTTTTACCCTTTTTTTGCCAAATATTATTTTTCATATGCTCATGTATAACAATGAAGAAGTTTACCTGCTTCAGGAGAATTTTGGCTATTTCACGGTAGTCATTGATTGCTGCTATATGAAGGGTTGTAAACCCGTCACTTTTCACAACATTCAAGATATCGCCGGCTTTTGCAAGAAGCTTTTCCACCGCTCTGTTAAGTTGAACACAAAATAAGATTATGTTCTTCAAAAGAGGCACAATAAGACTAATAGCAACTGAAATATTTATTCACGAGATAAGCTCACACTTATATTATTATTATTATTATTATTATTATTATTATTATATAAGCCGAGAAATTTCGGAGTTTCACTCTTTCCGCGTAATAGTGGTATAACAGCAAAAATGGATGGTATAACAAGGTTACCATGACCATTTTAAAAAAAAATGGCGGCAAGGTTCCTGGAAATTTTCTGTGAGGAAATAGAAAAGCTCGCCGAAAAAGCAGTAAACAAAAATACAGTCAAAACTACTAAGACGTGGATGAATGTCTGGAAGTCGTGGACAGAAAGCAAGGGTTTTAACGACGACATTGTCAAATACGAAGCTAAAGAACTGGATGTACGTCTCTCGCGATTCTTTGCCGAAAAATTCGCAAAAGCGATGTCTCTGACTATGAGCCGGACAGCCTAAGGGTTATGTTAGCTGCCATCGACAGACACCTCAAACAAGATGACAGCAAAATATCTATAGTAAAGGACCGAGAATTCGTCAAGTGCAGACAGGTCTTGGAGGGAAGAGCAAGAGCTCTTCGCGAAAGAGGCCACGGAAAACGGCCTAATGCAACTAAAGCACTTACCTTCCAAGATGAACAGCAGCTATGAACAAATCGTGTATTTGGCGAACAAAATCCAAAGTCACTCCTTTATACTCTGTGGTATCTGCTCTCCCTTCATTTTGGTCTTCGAGGTTGCCAAGAGCACCATGAAATGTTTGTTGAAGATTTCAGCTTGAACAAGCACGACCAAGCCACAGAGTACGTGACATTCGAAGAAAACCCAACCAAGACCCGGCAAGACGGTTTAGGGAAGAAACGAAGAGCCATCCAGCCAAAGATGTTTGCCACTGGTGGTCCTCGTTGTCCAGTCCAGTTCAGTTCTTCAAAACATATGTCATAACTTTCCTTCAACTCATCTACCGACTTGTCGATGATCTTGGTTTTTGTGTCAAGAACGGAAATTCGTTTTTCAAGTTGGCTCATGGACATTTCGATGCTAGATACAGAAGTAGAGAGGCTGTTAAGGCGAAGTTCAATTTCGTCTAGCTTGTCAAGCTTGGACAGTTTAACTAAGATAAGATCGACTTCTTCCGCGGTTTAAGAAAGAAACGAAGAGCCATCCAGCCAAAGATGTTTGCCACTGGTGGTCCTCACTGTCCAGTCCAGTTCTTCAAACCATATCTTGCCCGCAGACCTGAAGAATTGCGAAATAGTGTTTCGTCTTATCTGGCCATTATTGAAAAACCGAAATCCGAAGTGTGGTACAAGAAACAGAGGATGGGTGCCAATAAGATCGACTCCTTCATGAGGAATATGGCCTTGGAAGCGGAGTTGGATGTAGAGGGAAGAAAGTCAACCAATCATTCGGTAAGAAAAACGCTTGTGAAGAAGCTGAGGCCTCGAATCAGCTAAGAAGTGCTATCATCGGTGTAACAGGCACACAAGCGAGCGTTCACTGGCAGACTAAGAGGAAGGTGACGAAGCAGAACAGCGACAGATCTCATCCATCATCAGCGCTCCTGTCGGCCAACAGGTTCAGAATTCCCGTCCAGTTCTTTCCAGTTTCCCCATTCGACACAACCGTACAGCGACGCCCAGCCTCCCAAGTCCACCACTTTCATGGATGTCAGGTCACGATAAATTACGGAGCTGGCATCGGTGTTTTTCAACAAAGCAGCAACTAAACACTGAGAGAAGCTTGTCCTTTTCTTAATTTTGGGTTTCGCTTCGCCGCTGCCGTTACTGCATAAACCGTGATTTGAAAATAACTTTCAGTGAACTATTTTCATATTGTTTGCCTTCAGTGGTTTTAACTGGTTTCACGAAATACTGTCAATCACTTTTTCCATTGAAGTTAAAAGATTGTTACGACTACAGACATCTGTAATAAATAAAGGTCTCTTGCGCGTTCCCGAACATTTCTCGGCTTCTATTATAAACAAATAATAGTATGACCTGTACGTGGTATTTGGCAATAATACCGGCTCGTAATATTTCAAAATTTTCCAAATACCATTCACCGCTTCGCGGCTCGTGGTATTTTGGACAATTTTGAAATATCGCTCGTAGTATTATTGCCAAATACCACTACAAGTCATGCCATTACCTGTACTTATTTATTTTTACTTTCAGGTAACTCGCAACAAACACTACATCAATAACAGCCATATTCGAACGCCCGCCACTTCTATCATTACTGTTGTTATTTTCTTGGAGTGGTGACTACGAACGTACCCCTTATTTCCTTTTAGAACGGCGTGCTGAAGATAATTGAAGCCTCCTCGATTAAAAACTGTCAGAGAAAGCCTCGGGTTATCTAACAGCATATCTGCGATGCTGTGCTTCTGACCAGAGATGGCGTCATAGAGGGGGGTGTCACCAGCTTCATCCTAAAAGCAATCCACACTTGTTGTTATGGAGCTTTTTGTATTAGTTCAGAATTATTAAACACTTATTGGTACTTAACGTCGACTTTAAGATTACTGCCAAGACAATTGCAAAACGTCTCGAACCAATACTTCCTTCTCTTATTTACTCGGATCAAACAGGCTCTGTTAAAGGACGCTATACAGGGGAGAATGTTCGTCTCATAGATGACATAATGGAAAAACAAAAACACAAAACCTCCCCGGCATATTAACATCACTTGACTTTCGGAAGGCCTTTGATTCTCTCAAATGGCCCTTTATAATGAAAACGCTAAATTTCTTTAATTTTGGAACTACCATGAAACGCTGGGTCAACACTTTCTATTCAAACATAGAAAGTATGGTAGTGAATAACGGCTAGAGAACGAACTGGTTTAAACTCTCTAAAGGAATGCGTCAGGGCTGTCCTCTCTCCCCTTACCTCAATATTAGGGACCTTAAGCAAACCATGACGGCAACGGCAACGAGAACGCCACAAAACAAAAGGTTTAATGAGCAGAACACTAGCTGTGCACGTGCGTTATAATTCTTGGTACATTTCTTCGCCGTCCTCTCGAAAACGACAATGCGAAATGACCAAGTTCTGGGTATTTTGGAGAACGTGAGCGACGGCGGCTTATTATTCGTATTTTCTTTTGGAATTGAACGCTGGCATTACATATTAAGCTTGAGCAAGTTCTGAGACCGATAGACGCACTGAACAATGAGATCTAGGCATCTGCGAAATTCGACGGTAATTCGACGGTAAAATTTTGCACAAGGCGTCGTCCTAGGCGTCGCCATCGTCGTTGCTTAAGCTCCCTATTCTTTCAGCCGAACTGCTTGCAAATAGTAAAATCCGTCAGTACTCAACCGTGAAAGGCATCACGAAATTTTGAAAAGAAATCAAGCTTTCGCAGTTTGCGGATGATACTACCCTATTTGATGCTGACTTAGGATCGTTAGAGAGAGCACTGAAAATAGTGGAAGATTTTGGGGGCTAGCTGGTCTATTCTTAAACGCGAAGAAAACAAAGGCGATTTGGTTAGGGAAATGGAAGAATAATAAAACAAACCTCTAACGTTTTCATGGTTTCATTGCCCGGTGAAAATTCTTGGGATCAATTTCTCTTACGATGAACAAAGAAAAGCGAACTAAATTTTAGCCAGGAGACTCCGGAAAGCTCTAAAGTAAGCTAGAGAGACCTGACAATATTCGGAAGAGCAATGATACTAAAAATAGTGAGTTTATAAAAATTAGTTTATTCGGAACTGTAGATTTAGTGAAAACAAAATTATTTAGATTTCTTTGGAGAAACAAAAAGGATAAAATAAAAAGATCTGCTCTTTATCAAGACCCAGACAGAGGAGGAATACGCTAACCGATACAAATATTATGTTCAAAGCCTTAATTAAAGCTTGCATGGATCCCTAGATTGATAAAATCGGATAACAGTAACTGGTGCACCATTACAAACCACTTCTTTAAGAGAGTGTGTGGCCTGAACTTTCTCTTAAGGTGGCTGGAAACAGTTTCCAGTACTTTCCAAGACTTAGAGTTTGATGAATCATTATAACCACTCTTTATCGGTTGATGCCAAAATCATGGTATCAAAAAACTGCCCAATCATTGGTAAACAAGCTGCTGTCAATTTTGTGGCTCAAAAGGTTACCATAACAACAATATGACCTGCTAAAATTTTAGCTTTAAGCGCTTCTAACTCAAAAACGAGTTCTGTGACCCCCATGTTTTATAGTCGAATTGTAATCAGTGTGATAAGATGCAACTTTTTGCAAAGTTTAAAAAAAATTCTTCAAAGAGGGTTCAGAGCCACCTTAAATTTTCGAAAATTTAAGGTGGCTCTGAACCCCCCTCGATGCAAAACCAGTTTTCCGCAATATTAAGGTATAAAAAACGTTATACAATGGTTTAATGAAGCTAATTGTTGCCAGATCTCCCCTGTCACTAAGGAACTCTTGTTCGGTATCATTCCTAGCTCCAAAGAAACAAAAATAATCAATAATTTTATTACACTGCCCTATCCATGCGCCAATAGTAAGGGAATTTACATGCAGGGATTCATAACTAAATTATCTCTTAAGTACAATCTGGAAAATATATCAATCAAAACCAAACATTTGAAATAAATATCACTTAACGAAACACCTCCTCTGATATAGTTATCGCAACAATCTTGTAAATTGCCGTGCATTCTGACAAGCTCTGTAATATTTATATCTTATGTTATTGTAAGTTATACACAGTGCGTTAAAAATTAAAATAAAAACAGCAACAGCAACTTACCTAAAAAAAGTGTCTGTGCTCAATTAAAACCCATAACTGTTAGTGGATTAGCAACACCTCAGACATAGTTTTCTTATTCTCACATGTAAGACGAGGGGTCAGGTTAAAAGTGCGACACATAATTGTACGTGGGTACACGTGGAGTGTGGGTAATGGAATAAACTTAAAAGCTGGCAGAAATGCGATAAACACACATCAATATGTCATTGACACAAGCTTTTTAAAACAAGCATTGTGTGCCACTACGCGAAAAGAATTAAGCCAATTTGGCACAATATCCATCCGAAAAAAAATCCTTCCAACTTCTCCTATTTGAAGTTCCGCTCAGTTATCGGACTGGTAGGCTGCCGTTATTGGGAAAGTTTGTTTGTTTGTTTGGCTATGTTAAAGGTCTTTGTTTTTAGGCTAACTGCATGGTCAAGGTAAACAAACCTGTAGATTGACATTGCACTCAGAACACTGTGTAAGTATCCGTACGGCTATTTCATTATCTCTTTTCACAGCCAAATGTAACGGCGTACTTCTGTTACTGCTGTGCTGTACATTTGGGTCGAAGCCTTTCTCCAATAAAAGTTTCAGTGCTTCACCGCTTCGGTCCCTGAAGTCAACAGACAGCTATCAATAAGTTACATAAATGAACACCGGCAAAATATTTTTTTTTCTCTCACTTGGTCAGAAGCCTAACATAAACTAGCTGAGATGAGTGACGAACCAAAATGAGTTGGGCTTTCCTTTTTTCGCCTCGTACCTCCTTCAAGGAGCCCGTGCACACGCGAACTTTAAGGCCGGTACACACGAGGGAGCTTGCTCCCGCAGCACGCTCCTGCAACACGCTCCCGGGGCAAAGCTCCCTCGTCTGCACCAACGATTTCTAGCGAAAAAATATGTTGCGCAACAAAACTTTTGCTCCCGAGTTTTGCTCCCTCATATCAAACTGGTTTGATATGAGGGAGCAAGCTCCAGGGGCAAAACTGGTGCACGATTCTGTTTCAGGAGCAAGCTCCCTCGTGTGTACTGAAATTTGCTTTGCGGGAGCGTGTTTCAGGGGCAAGCTCCCTCGTGTATACTGAAATTTGCTTTGCGGGAGCGTGTTTCAGGAGCAAGCTCCATCGTGTGTACTGGTTGAGGTACTTACCCGGGAGCATGTTTCGGGAGCGTGTTTCAGGAGCAAGCTTCTTCGTGTGTACTGGTTGGAGTACTTACCCGGGAGCGAGTTTCGGGAGCGTGTTTCAGGAGCAAGCTCCCTCGTGTGTACCGGCCTTTAAGATTAACGTTTTCTCTTTCCACAACATAAGGATCATGGCTGTAGGCCTTATGCACCAGCTACCTGACAAAATTTGCCCCCAAGTCAGCTGTCTTATAATAAACAAAAATGTGTTCACTTGAGTCAACCTGCATGAGTCGTATGCCTGCTAAAGTGTAACTTCAGTAAACTCACGCATAAGTGGAGTGGTGCATAGCTGTGTATCCCTGACTGTCCTGCACGATAAAGACACAAAAGCATCACGGTTAAGTATTCCATAGAAAGTGTAAGAAGCACTGCACTTGATTTTTGATAGACGCCATGTTTGGAACACGTTCAATGTTTTTTTTTATACACACTAGTCACTGTAGTTGGGGAGACGTAAATGTAAAGCGATAGCCGTGCATTTATATAGAGCTTGTTTACGAAGGCTGTATTGATATTTTATTCCATACGGAACTCTTACACAATTCTAAGAATTGGAAGAAAAGAAACCTGTCCAAAAGGGACAGGGCATGGTAAGATCCAGGGGGGGGGGGGGGGGGAGGGGGGGTTAAGAGGGGAGTGGTGGGGGTGCGTGGCTGGTGCCTTAAAGTGCCCATATCATCAAAATTTTTATTTTCCCATCTGATTCTATGTTTCATGCAATGAACTTCTGCGAAAAAATTTTTCGATTTGGATAAAAAGCGATTTTTTAATGAAGTTTTAAAAACCTGAAAATCCTATTTTCTTGCGGTCGACCCGTGCCGCTGATCACAGCATCGACATGCTCAGAATTGTGACGTCGATTCAGGAACGTGTGAGTTCAGGCTTGACTTATCCCACTTGTTTTACCTCTGTAAATTTAGCTTCGTAGTCCATGCAAAATGCTCCTTTCCAGCATTTTGTATGAGCTACTAACTTACATTTACAGAGGTAAAACAAGCCAGATGAGTCGAGCCTGAAGTCACGTGTTCCTTAATCTACGTCACAACTCATTCAAAACGAACGGAAGACTGGTGCGAATGATGGACCAAAATGGCGGCAAATTTGAACGATTTTAAAACTTCTAAAAAAGAGTGCATTTTATCCAAATCGAATTTTTCTTTCGCAGAAGTTCATAGGGTGATATATAGCATCAGATAAGAAAATAAAAAATTTGACGATATGGGCACTTTAAGGTTTTCAGAATCAATGAGGTATGTCCACAAAATGTTACAATCTGAGAATTAGAACGTAATCACATTCATGAACAGCGGAATGTACTGTTAAGGAGAGCAATTGGGCAATTACTCAATCAACATTACTGTATGCAAGTTAAAAGGGGCGCATATTAACATTGAAGGTTAAAACAGTTAACTTATATATGTTATGTCGCGGAGCTCCAGCATGTTGTTTCTGTTTGCGATCTAACATTTTTGTTTAATGAAATAACACCAATTTTAATTAATTACCAGTACAGTCCTGTTGGCACCTCTGTCTAATAACTCTCTTATAATATCACAGTGTCCCTCGTGACAAGCTAAATGAAGGGCTGAATGGCCACCCTCTATTTCATCGATCTACCAAGTAAAACAAAGAGAACAAGCAACAATGTGCTGTTGGGATTGACAATCCCTATCCTCTTCTGCTATTAAAAACAATTAATTATGACATAAAGCATAAATAGTATGTTTCACAGTGAAGATCGAGGCCAGCACTTACAAACGCCACTTTTGAACGCTTGTTACCTATCTCTCCTCTTTCTTTTCATTCAATACGACTGTTAAAAATCATCCAAAGATTCTCATATTCCATACGACGTTCAACTGTAAATCCATAAACGACCCATGACGTTGTTTAAAACTGCGTGAAGCCTCATAAGTAAAGTAAAGTAAGTAAGTAACTTCATATAGATAATAAGAGAACACATTTAGTTAGAAAGCGCAACGAAAAATGTAGCATATAGTGAACGCATAAATATACCACTTCTGGCTGAGCATCAAGAATCTGTCTGACTCTTGATAGTTGGTTTGTTTTAGCAGCGTTCACGAGACTTGACCTTCCTTGTTCACTGGCGTGCCGGAGAAGAATATCTCTGAAAAGACTGAAGAATCCTGTTAAAAGAAAGCATCAATAGCAGTTAATGGTAAACTTATGAGAAGAAACGCTAATTTACATTTTGAAATCCAGTTGCCTCACCTAATGGATCTTCGATGCTTTCATCACTATTGTCCATGCTCTGACTGGGTTCTGGTTCAGTGACGTATGTCACTGCGGCTGGATTGAACATCCATTTGTCACCTTCCACTAACGTTAGGACATCACCGTTACCATCAACCTCGAGCACCTTACCGGTACGACCAAGGATCTGTAAATGGAAGATCTAAATAGCTCAATAGTGCATTTGCATGGAAAGAAAGTAAATTCCCATTTTGGTTATTCATGTTTACATGAAAAGCTATCGCTAACGTTTTACACTTGTAGCTACTTGTACTCTGTGTAATCAGTGGTAAAGGGCTGAGCAGTCAGCAAACAAACAAACAATAAGCGAAGAAACTTACTGAAATCATTGCTTCATTCCAGCCACCATGCCCCTCTTGGAGTTCTTTAACTAACTTTTTGTCACTTTTGACTACGACCTCATCACCACGCTTAAATTGTTGTATCTGTGATAAGATATAGACACAACCGACGTTTGCAATGTTCGTGTAATGATTTTCTTCTCACCCATAAACATAAATTAAGTGCTACTTGGGCAATAGTTCTGTACATCCATGGCTAGGAGAGAATCCAAACTCTTTAGAGTGATGGAAAAGAAAAAGAAAGTGTGCCGAGAGCGAAACCTCGCCCCAAAACAACAATTCGTGAACATCCAGCAATTCTAGATGAAAGACGGCAGGTGCAATAAAACAAAATCAACAACAATAACAAGAGAAGGGGGACGTAGATCTCCCCATCCTCTCTTCCTCCCCCTTCCCCTTTTCCCCAAATCTATCCATGCTGGCTTGATGTACCAAATTCAAAGAAGGATTTTTAAGCTTTTCAAAATTATTTCCAACTTCAAATGTTTCCATGCATTAGATTTCTTCTCACAATTGAAACTGAAAATGGAAACAATGAGAAAAGTATCTTTGAGACAAGAAAAAAAAATCTTAAAGTGGTACTATGATGAAAATCGTATCTTTCCTATTGAAGCCATTTTATAACATAAACAAGTAGTTTGTATGAGAAGAAAAATGCTGTTTACTTTTTTTCAAATATCTCTTTTCATTCCATAGATATTCGAGTTTTTAAAATATGCAAATTAGCCAAGTGATGACGTCATATTCTCAATCTAATTTTGCTCGAATATGATGAAAAACGATATCTCAGCCAATTTGTATCAGAAATGTTTGATTCTTTGCAGTAAGATTTTACTAAAGGTACTCCACAATACAAGCTTGAAAGTTTTGTTACCATGGCAACATACTGGGTTCCAGACCTCCCCAAAATTAAAGACATTTCTGGCCACACTCAGCATTCCATTTTCATATTTGCAAATGGTGCCTGATATGCATGATCCAGCAGGCATATAAATATATTAGCTAGAGTTTGCGGCCCCGTTAAGTGTTTTTTGAGCTGAAAATCACTAACATATCAAAATCAAGTGGGTGGGGACTGGAAAAGAGTGAGTTGCCATGGGAACATAACTTTCTATAGCTGTAGGTGTGTTTCCTGTAGAACTATTAGCCTGCCAAGTTTCAATGGTCTGCGGTGCAAATTGGCCAAGATAGCTCTACTTATATACTTGTATAATATTGGGTTGAGTATATGACGTCATCAGTCGTCTCATTTGCATAATTTACACATTTTTCAAACTTGAATCTTTCCGGAACTAATGCAGGTATTTGCAAACGGTAAAAACGGCGTTTTTATTCTTTCATGGAATTCTATGTGACACACTTAAAATATTAAGGGATAAAAATTTGATCATAGTACCACTTTAATTGTTTTCCAGCAAACGGACCGTAGTTCACAAGATTTCGTAAGTAAGAATCTTTTTCAAATGGCTGGCAAACTGTTCCATAGGTTATATCTAGTTTATACTTAATTGGTAGCTTCCAATCATTTTTAAAATTAGAACGTACTAGCTTTACTTTTACCTTTGTTAACACTGCTGGATTGTAACGCCATCTTCTGTCGGGATACTCCACAACAACATCTCCATTAGCAGTGAAATCCCGTACGACACCAACTTTACCGATAAACTATGTATTTGCAGAAATAAAATACGTAAGAAGCTTCTCTAGCAAAACCAATCTGACCACGATACGTTGACCAGCTCTTATGTAACGAGGGTAAAAAACCACAATTAATAGCAAAAACAAAAACAGATTAATATGAATCCCTGGAAGCCAAAAAAAAGACTATCACTTTTATTTTTCGGGAAAATATGAGCAAAAAAAGCTGCCGATTTCATATCCTTAGTGGTAATAAACAATGCTCGGAAAATTAAAGAACTCAGTTTGGGCCACCGTGTTCCAAGGGTGAAAAACAAAATAAAAGCGTTCCCAACGGACCTTCTCCATGTCTGCGTTCCAACCTCCATGACCAGCGCATAACTCCTGAAGCTTTTCTGCGGTCACCTGCTGGACACAGACATTGTCACCAGTTGTAAACCCGCTTTGAGACTTCTTGAGCTGAACTTTCAGAGGTGGAAGGTGATCTCTGTAGTAACATCCCCCAACGGCTGGAACAGTACACTTGACATCAACCTTAAGTGAAGAATTAAATCGTGTCTTAATGTCGTTACTGATAAACCGAATACTTTTTACCTACAAGTGTCATGTCGTTGTCATGATTCTAAAGAACTCCAAACTTATCTTGGGTCGCTAGCCATTTGTTTAGAAAAGATATATTCGTAGTATCGTTTAAAGAAACAGTTGTCTTATGATGTATTTCCGTAACTACATATCATTTTAATTTACACTGGCTGCAACTACAAAATATAAGAATCCATCGTTTGGTTCCAGATGTAAGGCTGCATAATACACAAGATTCTACTTGGATAACATATTCAGTTCTACAGGGTCCGAGGTCTGTATTGACCTTTGCATCACTAAGAAATAAAAACTAAATCATAACCACAGATTTTAGCCTAACGATGTTTTCTTTATCGCCGTTTAAGATTCGCTTTCAAAGCAGTGCTTGTCTCGTGAGAAAATTAATTAGTGAAGTCAATAGAGAGATTAAGTATGACGTTACGTAAGACGGCAAACGGCAAAAATGAAACTTTTGCCTTCTGTCTTCAGCTGTTTGTACAGTAGAGTGAAAATATTTGTATTTGCGGTAAATAGTAGGAGACATTTTTCTCTTTTGGTGTGATTTATTTAAGGATTACAAGAAAAGAACAAAAAATCTGAGGTACTCTTTGCCGTTTGTCGTCTGCCTTAAACGTCATGCTTAAACTCCATTGTATGATATTAAAACGTGACACGGGTAAAAGGTAATACAGCGATATTCTGGTCATTCCGACAAAAAGCGGAAAAAAAGATAATAGCAGGCGTACTTTTCCATTTGTTCCAAGTCTGTAAATGTTCCCTTTCGGTCCATTCTTCCAAGCCACACGAACAGCATCACTTAGGGTGTCATCACTCCATCCTGTGATCTCAGTAACCTCGCCCTCCATTTCGGAGCCTTTATCAGATTCTTTCCACTCCCAGTCTGGCCCCCTGACCACCTTGGCGCCCTTAAACATTCCACGGGCTTCAAGTTTGAGGGATCCTTGCCTTGTTCCAACCGGTACACTATTAAATTGCCCCAAAAATATATTTAACTTAGTCGGACTTTCAGTATGATGAGGATAAGTGACGTTATAAAATAACCAAATCAATGCGCGCGCTTTGATTGGTCAATCAGCTATGTGTTATTGTGCCGGTATACCCATGGGAAAATCGTGCGTCTTCTGAATTATTATTGGGATTATTATTGGGTTGGGATGCTGGTAGAATACTCGAAGAATTCGTAAACCACAAATTCCTCTCGTGTTCTACCAACATCCCGCTTGGTTTATCAGCCTATAACCAATAGAAACTTGTGCTCTTTTGCTTAATTATAAGACCCTTGTGATTCAAGCTTTATTTTGATAGCTTTAAATAATCGATGTCTTGGTGGACGGTGTTGGGCCAAGGTTGAGATATCGACTCGTTCTCCTTAGCACTGAGCTCTAATAGGACTTGTAGTCCTTGGGGGAGTGGGATAGGGGTGAACTAATTTATCAAAATACGAACTCACCCTTCTCTACCCGGGATAAAACAATTAATTTTCTATGTGAAGTAAATCACTCCGACTACAACAGATATCATTTTGCTGGTTTTGTTTTATGGCTTTTTATTTCACACTTTGCAGTTAGCCTTGCAGAGTTAAAGTAATAATTTGATCATCTTGATAACTTACCCTTTGACCCGACTCTTGTCAATACGTTCAAAACGGTGATTGGTGTCATGGATATCTGTCATGTAACACCTGCTGCAGAGATCATAGTTTGCACAGTTTAAACAGCGCCAGCGTAATCCAACAACAGGATCTTGATTGCAGCCATCGCAACAGACATAAACATGCCTCACCCCTAGAACAGAAGGCAACTTTTAATTCTTTGATAACATTTTTGTGAGTCCATAATGAGGACAGTCCCGGCAAGAAAGATTCTGATGTAGCATAGCTCTGTTTCATTTTAGTTTATGAGTCCTTCCGAGTGACCGCATTATAGTAGGAGTTTGTTTGTTCTAGTGGCCCACGTGTGAACGTTAAGGTCGCTCAAGACGGTTTGTGGGAACGCACACAACAACAACTGACAACAACAACATTCATTTATACCAAAAAGGAAATAAAAAGATTACAATACACCCGCTTTCAGTGTTACACGCATAGACGACATCTTTCGACGTGCTATGTAACTGGCCTACGTCACAAATGAAAACACAACGTACTTTACGGTCGAATCCGAGCATTAGTGATGAAAGATCGATTTATTTGACATCAAACTAAGGTTAGGAGTATCAAGAAGTCATTCCGTGTGAAATAAATCGACTGCTTTGAATGTTTACAACCTGTGAATATTAATAGTGGTGATGGTCCGATTCTACCGGAAGTCACTATTGAGAGCCTATCGGCTACACTCAAATCGTTTGAATTATCCCGTAAATCGGGAAACATGCAAAATCCACAATCTTCCTCAGTCATCTGAGGTCAGTAATTATCATTCATTTGTTATTTCTTCCATTAATTAATAGCCGGAAAAATGTCCAGTTTCACAGTTAAAGTTTACAGAGCATGTCGAGAGAGGGCATGTCGGGCAGGCCTATAGCTGTTCAAATATACCGTTTGTTATTGGCTCACGAAACGATACATAGATGATTCACACAATGCCCCTCTCTTAGAATCTACAGGTTACCAGAACCAATGAAAATGCAAGTCTAAAAGAGGCGCTGGACTACACCAAATGTCGCCTATGCAGGTAATCTTGAAAGCGGGTGTAATTTTGAAGCTTACAAGTATAATATTAGCTGCCGCTATAACAGTCATACGGCTAAAAAAAATTAAGCAGCTATCTACAGGATACAATTAATAAAAAATTACGGTCACACGAGGTGAGTAAAAGAGTGAGTCACAATTTTCAGTAAACAATATGGCAGGTAAACATTGCTTGCATAGTCGTACTGTGATATGTAACAGCCATTAGATGTCACAGTGGTTGCAAAGTGCTTTTGAGCGTCTGTAGGTTAAGAAAATATGTAATATATGCAAGTTTACGCTTCACTTCTCTTCAAAAGCCCCGTCACAATTATCAATAATAAAACCATTATTATTATTTTCTTAGAAAGCGCGATGCTTTCCGCGTCGATGTTTTCGAAGTAGAGGGGCTGGTATAATTTAGACTTGCTTGCTCATGCATTCCAGGCTGTCAAATATACTATCGAAAGTATATAGAAAGGACGTTTCACGATCTCGATCGTTTCGATATTAGCTGCCACAATTCATGCATTAATTATAATTATAATATGCTTGTCGTGCATTTTATTTATTAACCGCTTTTCCTGCGACGAGATGCGAGGTCGACTTGGGAAGAATTATAATAAAACAACGATAATTATAAATCACCTTGATTTCTAGTTTCAAACACACTGAGATCGTGTTTTCCATCGAATCCAGCCCTGTAGTTTGCTTTAGTCCCACAATCCCACTGAATCCAAACAAGTTGAGCGGTGAAAGGTGATTTCTTGTCTTCACCGATTTGAACCACAGTTCCTACACAACCCTCTCCGCCGTCCTGATTCTCCCATTCCCAGTCTCGTCCTCGTACAACTCGTGTACCCAGAAGCTCCATTGCCATAGGCACTCGGTGCGTAACGACTACAGCAGATACGATCAAAAGCTAAGAGAGTTCTACCGAAACGCTGTACTTGCAAAACGAGAAATAATAAGATCGCTTGTTACTTCCGGCTTAGTAAATGATCGATGAAATAAAATGTTTCGTACAAATAATAACTACGAGAAACACAGGAACGTTTCGTTTTGCAAATGCAGTTTACACCGCTGAAATCCGTTGACCGTGAAAGACGACGAGCCTGTCTTGCCACCGTTTAACAGTTCTTTTATAAAATACTTATGTCAGTATTATTCCCAGAAAATGGTCTCGATTCTAAGGGGATTCCCCATCACTCAATCCGAAATATGATTGGCTTATTTCGGTCTTACATCAGCTTTTGTGGTTTATTTGAATACTGGTTATCCAAACTAGGTGAAGCCGGTAGAACTTGAAATCTGCTGAGAGGGATTCTTGGAAATAGAGGGAAACAAAAAAAAAAGCGCGAATTAGCAGGAGCTCGAAAAAGGCAATAGTAAATGACTGAATTCGACGAGCATATCCAACGGAGATGGTTTTGAGTCCGAAATAACGGGGAATAAAAAATATCAGGAAATAAGCGAGTGTGAGTCCGCGGGGACCAACTGTAGACGCAACGTTATTGTGTATTTTAGAAAATATCCGAATATAACGTTGTGGAACGGGCTGGCTGGGTGATAAGGAAATGCAGTTTTGCTAAGCTCATCGACTTTCTGGAGTGTTTCTATATAGTTTGAAAGAAACAAGAAAAAAATAAGAGATTTTGATTATCATGATCAAGATCTAAATTCTCGCGACATCATCTGTGCATCAACGCTCCGGCTAATAGCATTGTGTTTGTTATCGATATTTCGAAGTGAAGCTTTTTAATTTGCGCTCGCCTTTTTACTGGGGGTGTTTTTTGATCCAATGATACTTCTCAAGTGGCTCAAATGGCGAGATGTCGCGAGAAAGGGGTTTATTCCCGGTAATGGACCATATGAGTAGGGGACTGTATGGCGCTTCAGCATCTCCAGTGTAGAGATGGGTAGGGAAAACTTCCATTTGGGTGTCATTTTAGACTTTCCTACGAACTGAGGAGCGAAAAGCCGAGTTCGCAGCGTGAAAAAGAATCCGTGATGCTCAAAACCCGAGTGCAAAGAGCGCAAGGAAGAGGGGTGCAAGAACCATTCGATAAGTCTTTCATGTATTTGATTCTTGGATCTTTCATCTTTCATAAGAATTGGTACATGTTTGGCGTGCGCATATCGAGTTGTGGATCCAACGGCAGCGGAGTTCGAAGCGCATAGGAGAAGCGTAAGAGTTGCTCGAAACTCAACGGATGAGAACTCCAGGTTCCTGACTGTTCTGAAAACTTCCCAAGAGAATCCGTAAATCGATATACGCACAACTAAAGGCACTATGTTACAATTCTTGTTCTTTAAAAATTCCTGTTTTCGTGCACAATTTGAGATATTGAAGTTGTGCAAAAAACTAACTGCAATCAAATTGATATGAGTTACCTCTATGTTTTACAATCGCCTTGCAAATCACTTCGAAGGTAAGTGACAAATCACCACAGAAGGAAGATAAAAATGGTTGAACACCGCTATTTCGAACTCTCAGGGGAAGTGAAAAATAGTTCGAATTAGCGGAAGTTCGAAGTAAACGATAACAAATGACTGAAGGGCTAATCCAAGGGAAAGGGTTTTGAGTTCGAAATAACGGGGAATTCGAAATAGCCGAGTTCGAATCAGCGGGTTCCAACTGTAGTCATGTTTATTGTTAGGGAAATAATGAACATATCCCTGAAGTTATTTTCATTGGTCGAACGTTTTTTGCATGAGGCCCTGACTCGGGAGATTGGGCGACCACTTCCCACGTTATCAAAAATAAAAAAAATATATATATTATTCATTTATTTATTTAGTAATTATTCACTTTGATATTTTTTCTACAAGTAGCTACAGTGTACGCGTTATTGATTGAAACATAACGTTTCACCACTTGTTTAAAAGCATGATTAATTTTTTTTATATACTATAGCAAATTGTGTTCGTTTCTGCCTTAACTTTAAACGAAATCTACGTGTAGGAAATCGAGCCACACAAAACCATCGATTTACTAATATCCCCACATTTATTTTCGGAGCACTCGAAAACTATGTATTACATCCTTTAAATAAATTCGCTCAAACCATTCAATCAAGAACAGTAAAAGGCAAGCATAGCACAATTGACGAATTGTCTCTTTGATAAGCTTAGAATGAACAGAAGTTATAAAGGTTGCAGATAGTCCATGGGCACCACTCAGGGTTAAGGCCAAATGAAACCTGGCAGTAAGAACTGCGAGGAACATAATTTATGGGATACAATAGAATTGATCGTAAGGTTCGCTTTTTTCAGATAGCTAGCATGTGTCGACGGGGTCTCTATTAGCTGCAATGGCATTCTCAGTTTTCAGTTAAGTTATTAAATCGCTTTCACACTAACTTATGCCTGACTGACTCAGTGAATATTTGTGACATATATGCTACCTGTGCCAATGAGCAAGTCAATCTAAACAGTTTGTAAGCAATTGAGTTTTGAAAACAAAAGTTTACATAGCATGTCGACTTTTGACTAAAGTTTAAATAGCATGTCGAGACAGGGCATGTCGAATGTCGGGCAGGCCTGTAGCTGTCCAAATACCGTTTCATTTGAATACCTCTGCTTTGTGACATCTATACTTAACAATTATTCCATGAGCGCGCGTTGGATATGAGATGGTAAATAGCCAACGAGGCCCGTAGGGCCGAGTTGGCTATGACCAATCTCATATCCAACAAGCGCGAATGGAATACTTGTTTTATTAAATTCTCGACCTTTGGTTTTGCTAAATTGTATTAAAGTGTAAGAAACGACCAGAAAGTAACCGAGCGTAATAATGCTGCGCGAATAATGCTGAGTGACATTTGTCGCATTCATTTCCATATAAGGTCAAACGCAGGTATAATGGCTGGTAACCGAGATCTAGTGAACCAATCAGAAAGCTAGAATTGCATTATCCGGGGTTGAGAATTTAATAAATCTTAATAAGCTCCTTTCTTCTACAGATCTCAGATCCTGTCAGTGACATCCAACCGGCTTCAAAGAAGGTGCCTGTAGCCTTTGGTAAAGGGAAAATAAAATCGAAGGGTAAATCTAAGGGAAAGGTATGTGCCTTATTTAAGCCAAGAATAGTTTGTATTTTCGCATTCTAATTATACCTTTTCTCCTGAATTTACAATATCCTAGTCACGATATCGCTACCTCTCTAGATATCTATCGTGCCAATCTGAAGGAAATTACTGCACGCGACAGATCCCACTTTCTCGCGAGTAAGTAAAAAGTAGCCGCTGGCCCCATTGCCAGCCATCAACAGCCTAAGAACAAATTATAATGGCTTCATTTTACCAAGATTATATCAATTTATTTTCAAATTCCCCTGGACAGAGAGACTCAAGGATTCGATCGAAAACAATTTCCAAATCGCGCGTTTTAGGGAAAGAAAAATTGAATATCGTTCAACGTATCCACAAAATAAATGAATAGGACTGGGATGGGGGGGGGGGGGGGGGGGGCATTCTTCATCATGCTTTATAACCGGCAAAATCATATTCTCATTTCTCCTTCCCATTTTGACAAACGAAGCAAAGCTAGTTTCTGTTATTCTAATCCCATGATCAGCTCGTGCACAAGAACTTTCTCCTCCACCACTCATCATCACTAATCCATCACCACTTTGACAGTTACACCAGAATCGAAGCCAAACTTGTTGGCGCTTTGGATGTTTCCACTGCACTAAGCTTGTTGAAACCCGTCTGTTGAGTAGGACTGATGTTGAACCGTGCAGCTTCCCCAGTCGCTTCCTAATTCGCCATAACTTGTGATTTTTATCCAGCCAAAGAGTTACCTGCGGTTTGTAACAAAGGAACGTAGCTGGAGTCATCACTGTGCGTGTTCTTTAACGCTCTGCCACTGACCAGTCCAAACGCTGGTGAGATCATGTCAGAGTTAATGGATGGTTTTGTTGTTCTTTTCATGGCAACGTGCTGGTCATACCAGCAGAATCCGTGGTCACGCATCCAGTTTTTGTCGTCGTTGTTTTTGCAAATAGAGCGATCAACGTCCATCCTTTGTCGTCATGTGACAGTTTTTCTGAAAGAGAGCAAAGGAATAATAAATGACACAAAGAAAAATAAAGATTTTACAAATTATATAGACTTTACACTTTCCAGGGCAAAATATCACAAGGATAGCTCAAGAACTCTCAAGCTCAAGCTTCTTGAATTTGACAACAAAGTCAAAACTTTGGAAACGTTGAAATGCAAAACTCGCAACACCAAATTAAATCAAGACTGTCGGTAGACACTAGTGTGGGGTTATACATGTAAAAATAACCATGAAAACCCAAGGATTTTTTAATAGAGTTTATTATACAGCAGTTGGGTTGTGGGTGGGGGGGGGGGGGTGGGGAGGGGGGCTAAAGTCAGTTTTTATTGGTCTGTAATTCTTAAAACCATTTAAAATGCTTAATATAGGTGAACATTAATAATTTAAATGTGAAGTTGCGATTTTAACGACAAATTTAGAATCTCATTAAAAATTCAATATGGCTGCTGGTCGGAGGGTTGAGCCTGGCTGTGGTAGGGAAGGGGCTAAACAAACCCTGTTTCTTTCACGGCAATTAGAACGGCCTGTACGTACTGTACAGTACGGCAATACTGCACAATAGAGTGCAGTACTGCACAATGGAGTGCAGTACTGCACAATGGAGGGCGCTTGACATTTCTGTACTCTACAATACAGTGGTTAGTTAAAAGATCCAGGAGAATCAGCCATATTTCTATTCAGGATCACACCAAACAAACGAATCGAAGCTAAACAAACGGAGATGGGCTAGATTGCAGAATATCCGACCCACTTTTTGGAATTTTAAATGCTGCTACTGCAGTCCCGCAGTCGACATAATTTACATAATAAACTGTATATAAAAACGAGATAATTTGGTTTTATCAACTGGGTTGATAATGTGAATTGTCCACCGTAAAGAGATTCGGAAGCTGACGTTTCGAGCGTTAGCCCTCCGACGAAGGGCTAACGCTCGAAACGTCAGCTTCCGAATCTCTTTACGGTGGACAATTCACATTATCAACCCAGTTGATAAAACCAAATTATCTCGTAATACTCCCACCGACGCAGCACCACAGTTTCTTTAGAAACTTGCCCCCTTTATTCATTTGTATATAAAAACCACAAATATACCTCGTTCTTTCATCCACTGCGGGACTGCGGACCGCGGTAGCAGTCACTAATAATACCTATATAATTTCTATGTCCACCACTACGGGACTGCGGACCGCGGTAGCACTTCAGTTTAACACTTAGTTTAATACTTATTCATCGACTGCGGGACTGCGGACCACGGTAGCATTTCAGTTTAACACTTAGATTAATACTTATTCATCGACTGCGGGACTGCGGACCACGGTAGCATTTCAGTTTAACACTTAGTTTAATACTTATTCATCGACTACGGGACTGCGGACCGCGGTAGCACTTCAGTTTAACACTTGGCACATACATTTAACCTTGCTAACCGACTGCGGACCGCGGACCACGGTAGCAGTAGAGTCGAAGACAACTAGTTGGGCCGGGTATTCTGCAATCGGTCCCGGAGATGATAGATGACAAAACGGACTGACATTTTAAGTTCACCTGAGAGTCCACGGCTGGAAAAATGGAGGAATTTCCACCAACTTCTTTCAGCCGTTTTCAGTCCAAGTCGCAGTGCCAAAGAATACATTAATCCGCACTTCACGATGGACTAAACAGCCATGTGGAATCCATCACAAAACAAACAGAGTATCAAAACAACAACCGCGGGAAAATTGGAGAATAAGTGGACGGGTTCTTCTGGGGGGACTGGATACGACTCCTGCAAAAAGCATAGCTTGATACTCAGAAATTTGCTGTAACTTTTAACGTCCTTGAAAATCTTTATCGTGTCGAATAATGGCTGGCTTAGAGATACTTTCACCCGAAGAGCTGCGTCTCGATGGCCGAAGACCGCACGAACTTCGGAAGATTGTCTGTAGAATGGGAGTTTTCAAACAAGCTGATGGTTCAGCTTACATCGAAATGGGAAACACAAAAGCATTGGCGACAGTTTACGGCCCTCACGAGGTAACGAATAACGAAGTCGAAGATCCTTCACGATCGAGTGCTGCTGAACTGTCAGTTTAGCATGGCGACGTTCAGCACGGGTGAACGAAATAAGAGACCGAAAGGAGACCGGAGATCAACAGAGACGTCAATGCTCATACGACGGACATTTGAAGCAGCGATTCTCACACAGCTTTATCCTCGATCGCAGATTGACATTTAAGTTTATGTACAGGTAATTTCGATAGTCGGTTTTAGTTGTCTTGACTTCAACCCCATCCCAAGCATGGGGATGGGTAGATTTATAGGGTACTGACATCGACGTCACAGTTAATTACAGTGTATATCATAACCAGTCATTTCACCGAGGAAACCGAAACCACTTCCCCAATTTTCATTTTGAAATGGTAACCCTTTCGTCTTTATAGGAAAAATAAATTATTTGTTACAAACATTGTTTTTGTTATTTAAAATAATGTTCAAAACGTTAAGCAAAAGAAATCTTTGTTTCACCAGCCAATAGTTCTCTGGTTGGCATATTAATAACAATAGGCGACGCCACTGATATCTCTGCTATATGAAGAGTCCTCTTTACCCTGCAAGCAGAGTCACCTTTGACCTTGCTAGAAAAATCAGGAAGATCGAAGGAGACTGCTTGCAGGGTAAGTTCTCATTGGATAACCATCAGAAAATGCTAAAAGCGATGATAAGTGTTTGACATCTGCGTGTCCTTGGGCTAAATTTCAGAATAACCGGGCCACTTATTTGCATCTTATTAAAGTGCCACTGCGACGAAATTTTTCGAATTCATTGTTTTTGCATTTTCTGAATCTTTAAGTGGTACTTACTCACCTGTCCAAGCCATTTTGTCCAACAAGAGCGGGAAGATGGATTTTTTACGTTTTTTTCTCGAGAATTTTTCGTCCGCCATTATTAAATCATGTTCCTGCAACCCCATAAGGCCTTGCTGCTTTGTGACGACTTCTAACCAACTAGGCTCACATGGCGAATTTTGTTATAACATCTCTATGTAGTTCGCAGTTAACTGGCTTCGGCACGTGGATCTAGCGCTCTATTCAAATCGAATCGTGCCCGATCGATGTGTAGTACACAGATGCAGCAATAGATCAGATATGAATGCAGGTATTTCTGCTCATTTTAGTGCGACAATTAATAAGTGAGCGAGATAGGTGGTTGAGATTCGTGCACACTCACCGCGCGAACTTCAACCCGAGCGGAACGTTAGTGGCGGGTGTCAGTCCATTTCGCGGAGGGATGTTTTTCAAGAGCGTTTCATATAGATGGTTGTCGTCGTCGGCTTATTCTTCGCTCAATTCCTACAATATGGAAGATCGAGCCACGGAAACAAACGATAACACCGCAAGGTAAGCCCTGTTTAATTAAATTTATCTAAGCTTTAGTATTGTGTCAGCCATGAAGTTTTTTCAGTTTTTCGTAGAAGTATCCTTGATGATAAGTCCCAGACATCTATGCGATTTGTAAGTATATCTTCAAGTAACTCGTCAAGTTTAGTATTGTTCATATTGTCGCGCTATTGTATTTTAGTTTTTTATCCTTTCTGTTTATTCCAGTCATGTGGCACACTCGTAAGATGCTGGTTTACCGAAGAGCCTTTCAATGGTTTCCAAAATCTACTTCCATATATAACATTTCTCAAAGTCACCAGAAGTTTCATCCCCAAAAGCTGGCCACTCGGTAATTTAATGAGTTTTTAGATGTAGGCGCCCTTCACGTTATGTAATCTGGTAATTGCTGTTCTTTTCACTGGATAGAGACAATGTTGTGAGCGAAACTCGTTTCCGTTAGAGCGTTTTGCTGTGTACTTAACATTTCCGTTGACCTAAAATAAGCTCAAATTTCCCACAGTTTTGTACCCATTGCAAAATCTGTTTAAATAAAATGGTAGTTTAAACTCAGTTTCCTAAGCGTCAGTTTCCTGGTCCTTACCTTGTGCACCTTGATAATTATGCTGGTCACATGCATAATTTTACAGGTAATGTGGATTGTCTGGATTTTTAGGGGGGCAAGGTTAAGCCATTTTATCATGCAACAACAATGACGAGGGAGGGGAGGGTGTCTAGCTTAAGAAAATTCAGTTTAAATCAAAACTACACACCTAATTGCAACGTTCAAGAAATGAGGGGTGACAGTATCTTTAAAATAATCCCTCACTGTGTTACCTATTGAGCTTTAAAAATTCCATGACTTGCCAGACCTGGAAAAAGAAGATTTATAATCCATTACCTATGCAAACCCTGATCAGTGTTGCTTAATTCTTATTTCCCTTTATTTTTCTCTTTAAATTCATCCAGGCCTTGTTGATATTGTAGTTAGACGTATTTTTAACAGGAGGACTAAACAGAAAACAGAGAATTGCTGGTTTTCACTGTCACGCAACGAAAAAATAAAATCAAAACTATTGCATAAAAACAGTCAAGAATTGGTGATATTATAGGAGATTAATAGCTTATCTACTTTGCCGAGTCTCAAATCTTTGCGATGCTTCGTACTTGAGTTAGCCGTCAAAATGTTTTACACAAATTTATAGAGCTCAGTATGGAAACGCCATAGTTGTGTCCTGGAGAGGGACACAGTAATGGCGGCCGGAAATCAATGAAAACATCTGGAATTGAATTATGCTATAAAAATCGACCCGTTCGCCATTTTGAGCTAGCAGATATTCACATTAACACTTTTCACAATACCACAACAGTTTAGATTGCTAAAAATCACTGAACGAGTATTTTTTTTCAGGCATAGTGACACATTCTAGGCCATCTTTGATATCCTGTGGCGTGAAAACACCGAATTTCAAAATGCCCTACTATAAAAACGAAGGTTGCTATTGAACTGAAAACCTTCAAAAGTAAATATATCTAGCATGTTTAATGACCAAAGAAAGCTGAAAACTCAGGGGCTCAGTGATTTTAATATTGATGACGTCACGAGAAAATCAAGAATACTGTGACATTCTCTCATTTTTATCAATGAGTTGGATATTTCGGAATACAATCAGTCACACAGTCAGTGTTAACGTTATTGAGTTGCTGTGGTGTACTGAGGTGACCCTGAATAGCATGCAGCACACTCCCCAAGGAATATATTTAATTTCTGGTGCTTTAGCCAGTTAAAAGTTCTGATAGATTTGTTCATTACTAGTCTATAAAAGCTAATTTCATTGCTGATATTCCAATATTACTACATGCAGCTGTAAGCAAGCACACCCTACATATTTTTGGCCGTTAAAATTAACGTTTTTGACTTTGGCTACAGCTTTCAACTTAATGAAACCTTTCCATCACAAGCTAGTGATGTGCAGTCGCCAACAGTTTTCCTCTTTATGGTAATGGCAGTCAAGATGAAAAGTCTGCTATTGGCAAAAGGGGTCTGAATTTTCTGTCAGTGTAATTGCTTTGGCCAAAATTACATTAACTTGGGAATAAGATAAATATATGACAGTGGCATAGTCCTGAAAATAGTTATCCCCCATTGATGGCCAGTTGAAAATTCTGATCATCAATGTGAACTTTTTGGCAGCACTGGCAGCTAGGAAGGGGTGATTTCAGATCTGCTGTTGCCCCTCTAAAATTCCAAATTCTCTGGATGCGGAGGGAACTTACTAATCATCTTTTCAACTTCTGCCATTCTTTCATGACATCTATCAACCTCCATGTAACATCTACATTCTTCATGCTGGACAACAAACTACAATGAACAATTTATACACTTGCACCTATAACCATACATGTATGGGTAAGCTTAAATTCAAAATAACAATTAATTGACACCAAAAATATGTATAAATAAAGTTAAAATACCTGAAGAACTAAAACTACCACTTCGATCTTTTTTTATTATTATTTTTGGTAATTGACCAAATTACAGAAATTTTAATCGTGCAATATCTACGAAACAGACATTTTCAAAAACGGTGACAGATCGAATCCAACATAACTACCTTCGAAACAAACTGCTTGGAATTTTCAGTAGCTCTTTTACAAAATAATAATAATAATAATAATAATAATAATAATGTACTTGCTTATTACGCATCTAAAAATCTCGATGCGTTTACAAAAATATTACATACATATATACATATTATAAAAAAGTAAATCATAATTTAAAGAAAGGTTCAATTAGATGAATTATATGCTTCTTTAAAAAGAAATGTTTTGAGTCTGGTTTTAAATATTTCAACTGTTACAGAGTTTCTAATAATGAATAGACGCATTGATAAAAGCAGAAAGAATCGAAACGAAGAAACCAAATAAAATACCAGTCTGGTAGATCTGTCTCGTTAGTATATCGCCTTAGAAGCATGTCCTCAGACTCTTCTTCTTCCTGTCTCTGTTCAGCGTACTAGGTTCAGCGAACTAGTGGCTCGGCACTATCATCGTATGATTGGAAATCTTCACTTGCTGAGCAGAAGCTAGCCTCTGAACACTCAGAGCAACCTTCACTACTGCTTACAGACAAACTTTACCCAAAATGAACTTCTGAATTGACAGAGATTTCGCGAATACTAAGATAAAAACTCGACTGATATCAACGGCGATCAAAGGAAAATCAATCTCGTGTTAGGAATATGACGTCATAAGTAGATATGCCGCTGTGAAAATAGCGGGCTCAACTGGAACCAATTTCGAGTAATGGCGGACGAAAATTAACACTTTTCGAGCGGCGGAATTTTAATGAAGGAAGTCTTTTTAATTTTTTTCTTTTTGTACGATGGAATTCCAGCATCAATAAGAGCTAACGTAGCAGCGTTAATACAGGCACTCTGGTTAGAACCATCAGTTTGGAGAATCTGTAAAGAGAAACACATATTTCAGAAACGTTACGGAGGTATCGAGTTTACTTCTGAAGCTCCAGCCCTTTCGCGTTGTTAAATATTCACTTCTTTTTTATTGCATCTGATTGACAGATAAAAGACCTAAAAAAGGGTGTGAGGAAATTTGCATGTGTCTCGTATTAGCGGAATTATTGCATTTCAAAGGGAAACCTCACACGCTTTTTTAGGTCTTTTATCTGTCAATCAGATGTAATAAAAAAGAAGTGAATATTTAACAACGCGAAAGGGCTGGAGCTTCAGAAGTAAACTCGATACCTCCGAGTTTGAGAGCAAAAAACGTAAGCGCCTTTTAACATTCGATAAAATAGAATCTTTTATAAGGTAATTTAGTCTTTTAGCTTTAATTTGACATATAACTTGCATTTGTAGCAAAAATACTCGCGCGACTAGAATTTTTTTCCGTGGGCACCTCGTTTTCCTTTACCATGACCTTAAGCAATAGGTCACTTTTTTCCGTGTTTACAAAGCCTCATCTAAACACGATGAGAGTTGGGAGAATTCGAGACGGTTATGCAAACCCTTGGCTACCTCTCCCCGGTTTGCATAACTTTCGAGAATTCTCCCAACCCTCCGAGTGCTTAGATTAGGCTATGTAACAATGACACAAAAAAGTGCTCTATTGCTTCTATAAAATAATTCTCAAAATTATGCGGGAATCTAAAACGTCACAACCGTGTTAACATACTCTCATCTAAACACTCCTATCAACCAATTAGAGTACGCATAGTGGCTCAGTTATTTTATAATGTGTTTTTGCGTTTCTCCAACATCAACATGGAACTTCAAGTTAAAGTTGAGTATGTGACAGTCAAGTGGGTAACCTGCATGGTTTCGAGTCGCCTGGTTAGTGATGCCGAGTTGAGGACACAGGAGGAGGAATTATTTGACACTGAATTATTTGACTGCATTATTTAGACGACGACCTTGCCATTGGAAATGTCAAAGTTTTGACATCAAAACTTTTTGTCGAAACTTGCGTGGTGTCGCACTCAACTGGGAAGCGTAGTAAACTTGCATGCAAGTTTTTTGCTTATTACGATGATTTAAATCTGAAGAGGAAAAATTGTTTTCCTTATTCGCTTGATATTTTGATCATTCATGTTGATGGTAAGCTCTTCCTCTGATGTAATTGCTGACGTTCATGCTGGAAATTGCTCTCCTCCTTTCCACGTTACTCTTGGCCACCCTTGAGAGCTTGGAAAGAATTGTTGCAAAAGTGTCCTGGTTGTTCATAATCATTATTCACTTTTGAACACCATTGCCTGAGTTGCATTTAATGAAATAGTGCAACTTCTGTTTGAGTATTACGGTGACATTCAGAGCAGAAGCCGTTTCCTCCCACTATTATAAACATAGGAACGCAAGGCGTGCATGAGTAAATTAAATGCCCCTGGAAGTAGCAGCATTGTGATTAGAAATTGAAATAAAAACCTAAAAAGCACTTGTGTACACCCGTGCCCAGGCAAGAACCTCGATTTGGTCTTTCATAATTCCAAATAGGTAGAGTAAATTAAAATAGAATAAATAGTGAGTAGGGCAGCTAATAAGAGAACGGAATTCGTGATAGAACGCTAGTAGATTTAAACTAACTAATTTACTTGTCATCGCATTCTGGAAACTGACGCTACTCCGGGCCGGTTTCCAAATGGCCAGGAAAAGGAACCGTTTCTTTTCAAGTATTCCTAGGAATTAATTTAATGGTTTTAAAACCTGGTATTGCCTATTACCAGCTATTGTGGCTTGTGGCCAGCTTTTCGGTGAAACGGACAGCAAAGTTGTCAAAAATCACAACAAAGAGAAACTAATGACTGGGGAATGAAATTCAGTCATTCCAGTCCGTGTAACCGCACCTGCTCTGCTGTGATGCAAATAAGTAGAATTTAAGTACCTACCTTCACGAGAAACTAACACATTTGCATTGTTTTTAAATTCAAAATCGATGGCGCGATTTCATTCTGCCATGCGCGCATTAACACAGTTTGGTTTTCAAATTTTATAACGGACTCGGAGAGCAAAGGAACAACTTTTGAACAACGTTTTGACAACTTCTTGTCACATTAGGTCATTACTATTAATCGATGAGGTTTCAAAGAACAGAAGAATGTGCTCGATAGAGACATGTTACAACAAGATTTGCTTGGATACCGAACAAGATCCTCCGTTTTTCTGAACAAGTTCGACGTGAGGGTTGAACCTCGCTTGGTAATCTTAACGGCGTTTATTCACTAAGCGAGACCTCAAAGTTATCCAGACACTGAATCTGTCTTTCTCAGAATTTCCAGCATTTTAGAACTGTTACGTATCAGTCTTCACCAGCAGCCGACAAACTGTGCTGAAATGATACATTTTCTATCGGCGATGTTACTTTCTACACACTTTTGGATACAGTTATTAACTTGCAGAGCCAAAGACGCGAGAGACCTTGAGGAAGAAGAATCGGAGGAAACTGCTTGCAAAGAGAGGTAACGCAAAAAAAACTTTTCACTCTATTTTCTCAGCAGTTAAGTACAATACCATTCTTTTTACATTTTTATCTACTTTGTTGTACTTTTACGATCGCAAACGAAGAGCTTCGCTCTGAATATATAACTACAAATGACAGCCTTGGAACACAGCCATATTTGAACGTGCCTCTGTGACAACTTGATCATTTCCTGCAAAAAACCCTGAAGTACTACCGAAACAATACATAGAATAACTTATTTAGTCTGGATTTCTACAGCAAACAATCATTCGATGCCAGAATTTGATTTTTTTTTTATTAGGATAATTTTTTATCAGTAGAAGAATCATTCCGAAAAGCTACCAAACGACATCCCAACGTTTCCGTGCGTTGTCGTAAAACTTAACTTTCATTGCTCATTAACCATTTACATATCAATTATTTCTTTACAGCAAGAAATCCACAGTCTGGTTAAAATTTCAAACAACATAAAATACCACTGGAGTGGAACAAGACCAGGTAGCAAACAGACTGGTCAGCAGAGTTCTACCACATGAAAAAAACTCAGTACGTGGTCTTGGCTGCCATAAAAAGATCGAATCCTGGAGAAATGGTTTCATTGAATTAATTTATGGATCATTGAAGTTCTACAAAGCCACCAGTAACTAGCGAAATGGATCTTTTGTCAATGCTGACAGTGACCTTGGCTCAAATCAGAGCATATGGGCAGGTTCAGGTAAAAATTATTAACTTTCTCCATAGTAACGACTGGAGTATTAACTGAAACAAAACAAAAAAACAGCAAAAGATATGATATTACTCTAAGAAAAAAGAGAATTTCACAATGAATTTCACAATGCCATAGAGTAACTTAGATGATATCTTTCCACATCTAGTAAGGACCTTCTGAATGATAGCTTATATTCTTACAAATAAGAACTAAACAAACCAGAGAAAAAAAGAAATTAAAAAATGCTTGAACATTTGTTAAAATATTGAAATTAAAAAATCAAAGCAAAAATAATTCTCTTTTTCTGAAAAAAGAATACCAGATCAATGTAGAATACAATATTCAGATCTTTAAATTGAAATTTCAAACCAATTCGCAATTGCATTCGCCAGCTGGGTGGATAATCTCCACTATAACGGGATTCTAACCCAGTCAAAAATGCATTCGCCACCTGAGTGGAGAGTTTTACGCACTCCACTAAAACGGGATTCAAACCACTTGGAATTGCATTCGCCGGCTATGCGGAGAGTTTTACGAACTCCACTATAACGGGATTCAAACTCATTTGAAAATGCTTTCGCCAGCTGGGTGGAGACTGTCACACACTCTACTACAACGGGATTCAAACCCATTCGAAAATGCATTCGCCAGCTGAGCCGGAGAGTTTCACGCGTTCAACCTAACTTGAATGGGATTCAAACCAATTTGAAGATGCATTCCCCAGCTGGGTGGAGAGTTTAGCGCGTTCCACTCTTGGTGCTTGTTTACTTTCACGTCCCGAGGTAAGGTTGGGCATACTAGTCGGTGAGCTCGGTGCTTCCGAACCCGTGGAAACCGCTCCACGCAGGTAGCACGAGTGTCATGCGTCCATCCTTTGGAAACATGAGTCCAGAGGGTCGTAATAATGTGGTTTTAATTCTGACTGGCTCAGTACTCATCGCAGAGGAACTGACTAGTACATATTGCTCTCAACTGACCCAGAGGATTGTGGCTGTTTTCAACCAGGGGTTGCATCATGTCACGATATTTTGCGCATGAGCAAAAGTAAGTGTCACAAGTTGCAGGCAAAAAATTAAATCATTTATATATTTTACAATTATTGGGGAAAGATAGAGTTCTATACCTTAGAATCACGAGGAAAGTTGGTATACCTTTGGTTAAGAAGACGGAGACATCACAAAATGCAATCGCCAGCAAAGTGGAGAGTTTCACGCACTCCACTATAACGGGATTCAAACCAATTCGAAAATGCATTGGCCAGCTGGGTCGAGAGTTTCACGCACTCCACTGTAACGGGATTCAGACCCATTCGAAAATGCATTCGCTAGCTGGGTGGAGAGGTTTACGCGCTCAACTATAACGGGATTCAAACCCATGTGAAAATGTATTCGCCAGCTGAGTGGAGAGTTTTACGCACTCCACTACACCAGGATTCAAACTCATTGGAAAATGCATTCAAACCATTCGTATTAAAATGTATTCGTCAGCGGGGTGAAGAGTTTCACCCACTGATATTTCACTGATATTTTGAATTATTCTTGTTTCGAGAGTCGCGAAGAAAAGCGTTTGGTGGGTTTAATGAAGGACTGGACACTATATAACGTGAGAACGACAGGATGTTGAGGAGGACTGGAAAGCTTGCACGAAGGTGAGAATTTGTAATCGAATAGTGTCATGCTTGACCAATGATTGGAGGAGGCCTATATACAGCAGCAACTCATCTCTCAGCAGATAAATCTGACATAATTATTAAAACAACTGAAAAAGAAAATGGCAAATCATATAATCCCGAAGTAGAAGGAGACCTACATACGCTCCAATCAAGTGCGTCAAATTACTTAGAGTTTCTCGCCAGGGGTCGAGCATGGGAATGACAAAGAGACACTTTCCATCCTTTACATCACTTAAAACAACTAAAGAGTAACCGCTGGCTACTTTTACGCAGCAAGTATGGTTCGTTTCTCCTTAATTTTCTTGGTCGACGAGCTCGTTTTGTCTATTGCTGACGAGGTTTTTTTTTTCAACAGGTCGTTTTTTCAGTCCCAAAGGAAAGGCGTCAAAACCAGGGTCTCAATATATCATTGAGGATAAGCGCGGGAAAGATTCAAGTGCATGCAGGAAAGGTGCGAGTGGAAAGCAAGGTAAGAATTTTTTTTGTTATTGTCAATAGAGGTTTCATGGATTCTATACGATGAGTATGTTCAGTTAATCAATAAGTGACGGGATAAAAGAGGTTTATTACTTTTTGATATGTGAAGTAAGCGTCCAGTTCTTCTCGCTTGGAAATTTGCATTTCTGTTCTATTTTATACCTGTACCTGCTTTCCACCTCCACCCCCTGTGACCCCTACCCCATTGAGAGGTAATGTATGGTAACTTTAAAAAAAAATTGCATACAGGCAGTTTCCCAGTTAAAGGATTCTGGGAAGAAAGAAAAATTAAAAAAACAAAAAAAAAAACAAACAAGAACAACAAAATAACAGCAACAATCCCCTCCCCCATTATAGAGTGGATTTCCAACACTTCACTTTCTCTCCCCTCCCCCCATAGCAGCACCTCTCCCTGGCCTGAGGATTGTTGGTTTGAACTCCCCCACCTTGCCAAGAGATAACTGTACGCTTACCTTAAAACTTGCCATTTGAGACCAAGCCCTGATCTCGCTGAATTTGTTATGACCCTCTGGGATACATACAGTAGGTATGGATAATAGAGAGTTTAAGAAAACCAGAAGGGCAATGGCAATGAAAACGCCACTAAACAAATAAGTCAAAAGGTTTCATGAGCAGTAGAATGGCTGTGCACCAGCATTCTTGGTACATTCCTTTGCTGTCTTTTCCAAAAAGACAACTTGAAATGATCAAATTCTTCATTTTCTTGGGAACGTAAACTACTATTTTTTTTTAAATTTCTATTTGGAATTTAACAACTGTGTTCCATCTTCAGTTTCGAGTTTTTATATTGACTTAGTGATCACATGACCATTAATTCTGTATTATTATAATTTACTATATATTTTTTTCTTATCAGATTCTGATTAATGAATGAATGAATGAAATCTTTATTTAAAGCACGGTAAAAATATCAGTATAACAATAGAAATTCTTAAGTAAAACTTTCTATTTACTGGTTTACATATTTTCCGTGTGGGAGTCCGATACAGAGAGCTATTTATCGATTCTTCTTTTAAGTTGCTTAGAGATTTTGTAGTGCGGATATCCTCAGGGAGATCGTTCCAAAGATAAGCTCCGCTATAACTGAAACTACGCTTCAGGTAATCAGTTCTCGGTTTCGGCAAGTACAATTTTTGATTCGCATCACGGAGATCAAAGGACATGATAATTTGGGGCGAGCTTATTAACGCATTTGTACATTAAATTTGCCTTTTGCTTCGTCCTTCTAACTGATAGGTTATCCCAGCTGAGGGAGTTGAGAAGATAGCTAGAGTTCGTATTATAACTTGATTTAGTAATTACTCTGGCAGCGCGATTTTATAGTTTTTGTAGTTTCTCACTCAGCTGTTGCGACAAACCATCCCAAACAACACTGCAGTAATCAAAATGTGGTTCGATAAGACCTTTGTATATTTTAATAGCGGTATGCATTGAAATAAACGGTCTGACTCGATACTGGAAGCGACTTTTTTTGAAATTGCGTGTCTGTGCTCCTTCCAGGATAGGTTTTCATCTATGTTCAGTCCGAGAGCTTTGCTATGATCTGTTTGGTTTATTTTAACGCCCTCTACATTAATATTTACTGTCTTGTCATTTAAAGACTGCAGTTTTTGTCGTGAGCTAATGACCATAAACTCAATTTTTGCCACATTGAGGCTTAACTTGTTAGCTCTGAGTCAAAGATTAATGCTTTTCAATTCAATATTGATTTGGGTCTCAAGACCAAGCATGTCAGATGCAGCAAAGGTAACATTCGTGTCATCAGCGTACATTCTAGGGAAGCCTAGGCTCAAGCAATTTGGTAAGTCATTTATGTAGATCAAAGCATCCGTTCGTTTGGCAATAGACTTAAAACATTCCTCCTACAGAAAAATTGAGCTTCTTACTTCTTTTCTTCCTTATCTTTTTTCTTTTGTTTATCTATTTATTTATTTTTTTTTGCTTTTGTTGTTGTTTTTTTTTTATACATAATGCATTTTAATATTTCATGCTGTCCCCACAATTTGTATGATTTACCCTTAGATTGTCAGGAAGCCTATAGTTCATAAGCCCCTGGCTTCTATATAGTCTTCCTTACCATTACCACCTTCAAAATTGTTAAGTTGCCGGCTTTAAGTTCTCTTAAATTTCTAGTGTATTGCGTTATTTATTTATTTTTATCTTTCTTGTGGTTAATGGAAAATAAAAATGGAAAATGAAAATGGAAATGGAAAAAAGAGCAGAGGACCAATTATTGATCCTTGGGGAACTCCACAGTTTAAAGGGGTTGCACTGGAGAGGTAGGACTTTAGGTAGGACTTAAACCATTTCAGTGCATCTTGATCCACCCCATATTTAGCAAGTTTTTGCAAGATGATTTCGTGATCTATAGCGTCAAAGGCTTTCTTTAAATCAATGAAAATAACACCATTGAGTAAACCTTTGTCAACATTGACACACCAGTTGTTGCTTGCCTCCAACAAGGCAGTGAGCGTACTGTGTAGAGAACGAAAGCCAGACTGGCAACTAGTTAATAAATCATTTACGTTTAGATAATTGTATAGTTGGTCATAGATAATTTTTTCAAAGATTTTGGCCACAGCAGGTATAACGGATATAGGCCGATAGTTGTTTAAGTCAGTCTTGGATCCAGCCTTAAAGATAGGTGTTACTTTAGCCAGCTTCCAGTCGGAAGGGTAGATACCAGTCAGTAGTGATTAACTGAATATACACGTTAAAGAAGGCGCAACGACATCAGCGGCTATTTTTAATAGTTTGCATGGAATATTGTCAAGACCAGTGGCCTTCCCTCCATCGATATCTTTCACTAAGTTGACGAGTTCTTGGACATTGATCCGTTCGAAAGAAAATACTCTGTCAAATCGGGATTTCACATAGTAAAGAGGATCAATGTCTACAGTAGGAATTTCACGGGCTAGAGTCTGACCAATACTAGTAAAATGGTTGTTAAACGCCTCTGCTATGTCCTCAGGTGAAGTAAAGACTTGATGACCTGATTTAATCTGAGAGACTTTAGTAGATTTGCATTGGCGAGATTGGAGTTCATTGATTAACCGCCATGTTTTACGTGGATCACATTTACCTGCGTCCAGTTTCTCCGAAAAATATTTGCGTTTGGCTTTCTTAATTGAGTTATTTACCTTGCGTCTTTGAATTCTTTCCAAATCAGGGGATCATTTGTAGATGCAGCTTTCTTTTTTAAAAAATATATTTTGTAAATTTCGCGTAACAACTCATTTGTAATCCATGGAGATCTATTGTTTCTAATTCTCTTTGTTTTCAACGGAGCGTGCTTATCAATAACACTCATCAGAAGGTGTTTCCAAGAGTTCCACATTTCGTTTGGGTCATTGAGCATGGAGACGCAGTTCCATTCATTCATACGAAGATCACGTAAAAATTCATCTTCGTTAAAATTCCTCAGCTGTCGCACTTCAGCTGTTTTATGAACAAAAGAGCGGAGATATGAAATTTTGCGCGTCACGAAAATGGCACAGTGGTCGCTGATGCCAATGTCAACAACCCCTGAATTAGATATTTTATCGGGAGGATTGGTTAAGCATAAATCGATGAGGGTATGCGAGTATTGCGTTACTCGAGTGGGTTCAGGGATCAGTTGAGTCAGACCATAAATATCCATAATATTCAAGAGGTGAGAAGAGTTAATATTGACACTGTCCAGTAATAAATCACAATTTAGGTCACCCAACAGATATAGTTCCAAGTTTTCAACATCAATTTTATCAACGACCTTCTCAAAGACCGTGAAGAGTTCACGAGATGACTGTGGCGGTCTGTACCAAGTAGAGACAAGGAACGGCTTTGATCGGGGTCTCGAGATCTCAATAGTAAGGCATTCAATATCACTCGGACTGAGGTCAGCACGAATTTGAAAATTGATATTACTTCGAACGTAAATACAGACACCACCACCATGTCTGCCATTATTTTCACGGTCACAGTCTTTGCGAACTACGTCATAACCAGGTAAATGTACTTCGTTGTCTTTGATGGTTGAGTCGAGTTTCGTTTCGTTTATAGCTAAAATATCAATTCCCTTGGACTGACTCATGAAGATACGTAGATCATCGATGTGAGATATTAAACTATTTATGTTTAAACATGACATAACCAAACCACGTCCAAAAAATGACTTACCGTAGGCGTTTTGTGAAGATTGTCCGAAATCCATGGATTCTGTAGATTTCGGAGGATCAGGAATCTGATGGGGCTCCCAAACGGCAAAGACCTAATCTATATGTTTACAAAAATTCTGTGCTAGAATGGCAGATCCTGATTTAGACAAATGTAACCCGCCCCGATTTAAATGAGTTTGATTAATGTTGTTATGTTCGATAAAATTCCAGTGATTCTGTCGGCAGAACTTCTTGAGAATTTTGTTCACGCTTGACACTTTCCCGTCTTTATCATTAAGACCCTCTTCTGCCTAAAATAAGGTACTATACTTGTACAACAAACTTCTACATCTATTTCTTTCACTGTACACAAGCCCTAGGATTTCAAATTTCACTGGCAACACTTTTTCAGTTCCGTGTCCAGTGATGAAGGGAAACGATCGGTTACGGAAATTTTACGCTTGATTTGAACGCAAATAAAGAAAACGAAATAGTATTAGAGAATTGAGCAAGAAATGAAACCAATGCTATAATTATATAAGCTTACATGTACTCAGTGGCATGGATCTTGGCTAGTAAACAACAAACAAAAGTTTTCAACAAAGTTAGTAATGTACATGCACCGCTTAAAAAAGCCATGATTAAACACAGAGCATATAAACCGTGGATTACTTCTGGTTTAAAAAAGTCCATGAAAGTTAGAGATAAATTATATAAAAAATGGCTTACTACTCGAAACCATGTCTTCCTAAGCAAGTATAAACTATATCGCAACAAAATTGCTACCATTAATAAGATATACCGAGACTGCTTCTATAATGACATACTAACCAAATCAGACAATACGAAAAAGATGTGGGACAATATTAATTTATTGATAAATAAGAAGCGACCAAGTTCTCATATAGAAAAACTACTAGTGGATAACAAACAATACGAACAACCTTTAACTATCTCCAACTGTCTTAACAATTTTTTCTGCAATGTCCCTTCCAAATTAGCATCTCAACTCCCTAGATCTAATAAGAGCGCAACCTCTTATCTATCTCAGAGACAAAAACAATTTCGTTTCTCACAAGTCTCTGAAATAGAGATATTTTTACTACTAGAAAGTCTTGATATAAGAAAGTAATTTGGGTGTGACAAGATTCATCCAATTTTATTAAAAGCTGCAGTATTTGAAATATACCGCCCTTTAACATATATTTTTAATCTTTCCATCAACCAAGGCATCTTTCCTGATAGTATGAAATTTGCAAAGATTGTTCCTATTTTTAAGCAAGGCTCTTGTTTCATATGTAATAACTATCGACCTATCTCAGTTCTATCTTCTGTAAGTAAAATATTTGAGAAATGCATTTTTAATCAGCTTATGTTCTTTTTTTACGACAAACAAATTGATTTCCCCATTACAATATGGCTTTAGACCATGTCTCACAACCTCTGATTGTCTAATCGATCTTATTGAAGAAATAACCTCTTCTCTCGATCAAGGTCATTATGTGGTTTCCTTATTCCTGGACTTAAGCAAAGCTTTTGATACAGTAAACCATCAAATATTATTAAATAAACTTAAGTTCTATGGTCTACAACAAAGCGAAAACAATTGGTTTCAATCTTACTTAAGTAACAGGAAACAACAGGTGTATGTAAATGGTGTTGCTTCTGATTCATGTCTCATCTCTACTGGCGTGCCTCAAGGCTCGATTCTAGGACCTTTGCTGTTTATAATTTTTATTAATGACCTTCCAAGGAGTTCTACTTTTTTTTCTACTAGATTATACGCAGATGATACATCTTTAACAGCTTCTGGAAGTGATCTTGATAGTTTATTGCGTGAAATCAACAAACACCTGCCAGTTATTTACGAATGGTTATGTAGTAATAAGTTGACCTTAAATTTGTCAAAAACAAAGTATGTTATCTTTGTGCCTCGTCAAAAGGAAAGTTACAATCTGTATACACCACTAACTGTAGCGAACGTCTATTTAGAGAAATCCTATTGCGTAAAATATCTCGGTGTATATATTGATTGTAACCTTACTTGGCATGACCACATTGACTACACATCTGGCAAAATCAGCAAAAATGTTAATATAATGATTAAGTTGAAGCGTTATGTATCAAAAGCAACACTTGTTAGTCTGTATTACTCCCTTATATATCCTTACCTTACTTACGCATGTATACTATGGGGAAATAATTATAATGCTCCACTGTCTCAAATCGTAAAATTACAAAACAAAGCAGTTCGTGTTATAAATCATGTCCCCTTAATGGCACAAATAACTCCACACTATTTATCCTTACACCTCTTGAAATTTCCTGACATTGTGAAACTGAATACATGTATGCTCTTTTATGATTATTTCCATCATGAAAAGTTTCCTAATATACCTGTTTCACTAGTATCTGAGCTGCATAATTACAATACCCGCAGTGCATCATCCAATCAAATCTTTATACCCCCGTTCCGTACCAATCTTAGGAGATTTTGTCCCAGCATTATTGGATGTTTCTTTTGGAATGGTATACCACAATTCATCAGGGACAAACCATCGAAAAAAATATTTAAAAAAGCACTTTTGCGCTGTTACCTTGCTCAATACTAATGAAACATTATCTTCTTCATAGTTTACCGAAATATTTTCCTTTACCTTTTTTTTTTAAATAAAGTCTTGTCGTACGTAACTTTAAGGGGCACAACATTAGTTAATCTAGATGTGCCCCTCTCCTCTCCCTCCATTATTACGTGTGAAATAATTTAAGTGTTGTAAATTTGCACTATATGTTTTCTTTCCTTATAAAAATTACTTATGTGCCATCTAGGGATTGGAGGAACAAATAAATACAAATAAATACAAAAATAGCAGCCTCGAAATCAGTACAAAAATACTCTTCCAGAAAGTTTTTTAAATATACAAAGTCAACTTTTTGCACTTCAGTCACCAGTGGATGCCATGTAAACTGATGATTTGCTGGGTTGAAAACTAACAATTGTAGCTGTTCTATATCAATCGTTTGTCTGCCATCTTAAATCCATCCCAACCTGCATTGCACATACTGTGCGATGCACGTTGGGATTGATACAAGATGGCGAACAGGTGATGTAAAAGAAAGTTTTAGTTTCATATTATTATAATCAGAGTGCTATAATCAAAGGAGGTACTCTAATTGTTGAAAAGTAGAACAGAAAAAAAACACTTTTGTCAAATGACTTTTGATAGGCAAGATGTCTGTGGCAAACAATTTTTTTGTTCCGTTATTTCTGAATCACGGTAACGACACGGTACTGGAAACGATTGTTACCGTGAAATCCTAGGGCTTGTGTACAGCAGTACATGTCACTTGCTTTCTGTAAAACAGACCTACATGTGCAGTACTGTCATATTCCCACAAGTATCAATAAGTTTAAAAAAACACAATGCCATAATTATGCATATAGTTAAAAAAATATGTTTATAATTTTAAAAAAATATGCTTATAATTACAGCTCTCAGTAGGGGTGTGCTCTAGAAGTACCTGGGTGCCCAAGCGACTAACTTTTGCCTTTGAGTGACTGGAAAAACTTTCTTTTTTTATAGAGCGATGTTTCTCGTTACGTCACCAGTTGTTATAATTGTGCCAACCAGAGTTTTATTGGCTGTTGAAACAATGCATGCTGTTGTTCAAATTGGCAAATTTGAATCTCAAAGAAATATGACGTCAATGTTTGTGGGGGTGGAAGGTGGAAATAAAACACCTGCACGGAAAGGCTGTGAAAACGAGAAACACCCCTTAATTAGTTGCACTTTACTAATATCCCAGAAATGATTAACCAGCCACTCAAAACAATTAAAATTCACTTCCGATGGAAAACAAGAACACATGGAAAAAGGCTGCCAAACATCGGCGAGAATAAATACATGCTGAGTAGCGCATAATGCATGCTGTGTAGCGCATAACTCAAGGTATTTATCAAAGTGAAATTCAGAAATATTGGCCAGCGATTATTTGTCGAAAAATCTTTTCAAGCCATCGAAGCGGAGAATTGCTTTAGAGTCGCGCTAGTGAAAATCGTGGTCAAGTTGTCAATGCCATTCTTGCAAGATTCTCTGCAATTTTCTATTCGTGTCTGCAACCAGAAGCTTATGCTAGAACCTACCGTGGCCGGAAATTCGCATCTTACCAACACATCTTTGACAAGTGCACCGAGTAAAAGCATCAAACATACCCTCAAAATGCTGAAGAAAGCAAGTCCATCACAGAGAAAATCTCAATCAGTCCATGCCAATTCACTAGTGGACAAGAAGCCGTCGATTGAAGTTTCTTGCGCTAAATCATTTTCCCAACGATGGTGTCAAAACGGTAAATTTGATTCCATCAGGAAATGTGACTGTCAGAGGTCTTCAAGATTCACAAACGAAAACTAAAACTATTGCCGCTGAAAAATTGTACGAGGTTTTCAACGCAGTTTTAAAGCACCAGGAAATTGTACTTGATCAACAAAGTTGTACCAATGGAGTTAAACGAGTACTTCAGTGAAATCGGGCGGTATGTTGGAAGCACGAAATCTAGACGAGCTGGCTGACTTCAAACAAGTTATTTTTGAAAGAGACGAGAATTCACTGCTTAGTCTGGTTTTACCGTACGGTAGACACCAGTAGTCTCCATAACAGAGAGTGGTCCATACGCTAATCCCTTGCACCGAGTAACACTCCTAAAGAAACTCAAAAACGTTTGCAGTAAATTACATTTTTTTTATTTTTGTATTTTTTATTAAGTTTGTTGAATCGTTTGGGCTATTGGGGTCTCCATGACTCCAATATATTGATTTACAGTTTATTGACAGGCTTCAATCTATTAGCCCCGCACCGCACCAATCACAAACTCCATTTCTGGACAAACAGCATTTCTCGAACAAATAATGACTGCCAGCAGGCATATTTTTCCTTTCCCCTTTTTTAGCCTCACCCCTACACCCTAGGACCTTTTCGTCTCTTGCGAGGTTTAATCTAAGATGGCACTCGCCTTGTCAAAATATGTGTGCTCGTTCGCCAAATTACATGTACGCCTGCAGGCTAACCACAGCCTTGTCTCAGTCATCTTTACTAATAGTTTAGTAGCCAGTCAATTCAGTTAAACCAATTGCCCTGACTTACCCGCAACAGTTGATTTATTACCTATCGGAAAACATGTAGATGCATGAATTCTTAGGAAAGCTGTCGGCAAAACAGAATATAATTTTATTGAATTCAGTATTTCATAATCTTTCTATTGATACATGCATATAGTTTGCAGGGGTTTTCCTGAAAGCAGCGTGCATACATGTACAGTTTTTTTTTTTTCTGGAGGTCACCCACAAAGGTTTGGAGTAACCTTACAATTTTTGTATAAATTAATCATTAGAAGTCAGAGACTTGAAGACTGACATGTTGTTGCTGCAATGTCCATTTCGGCAAAACTTGTAAGTTATTCCTAGGTTATCTCTCTTTGGTTTGTGATGTTAGGTTCTAGGTTCCTTTTAGGCCATTTGCTGCACATGTGTTAATACCAGCTTGTTTTTTTTTTAAACAAGCTGATTCATTCTTGCAGGGTAAATAAAGTTATCATTAATTAAACATAGTTTCGGAGAGATGTTGAATTGTTGACCTCTAAGATCAATTCATCTAGAAGTCTACTGAGTTGCATGTTCACAATGCACTGTTAATCATTATTTCAGATGTTTTAATTAGCATACTTTATCTTTCACAGACATCAGAGAGTGTTCTAAAGACCACACCTGCTAGCAGGCTTGCAGCTAAGTGGCAGCAGCCACAGCATCTAAATCAAGAAAACTCCAAGGAGACCTTAAGAAATCTGACAAACCAGAAGAGGTTTTTCCATCTTTGGAGAAGAAAAAATTATTTTACCGCAGTATCATGGCAAGGGATGGTCCCAAAACCACCCCCTGAGGTGAGTGTCAATCAGTTTGAATGTAGCAAGGATGATATTTCAATGTTGAGCGAGTCTGTAGAGTTGTCTGCCAGGGTTCGTACAGGTCATAGAAAATCTGGAAAGTCAATTTCAATTTCCAGGCCTGGAAAGTCATGGAATTTAGTGAAGGTCAGGGAAAGTGATAAGAAAGCAATATGCTTTCGGAAAACAAAAAGGCAAAAAGGTCAAAAAATAAAAAAAATTACAGACGAGTCAACAGCAGCTTTTAATTTCAGTAGAAATAGAACAATCAGTGTCATCTCCTTAGTGAACGATCAGTGTCATGTCCCGCCACACAGACACCTACATCATCACCTACACAAAAAAGTACATTGGGATGGTCCAGAAAATATCTACAGATACCCCTCTTTTTTTTCTTTTGGCATAACATCCTCCACCCCTTTCTTTCTGGTCTGGAAGTCACACTTGCCTAAACAATTTGGGCTTTTGAGCACCCCCCTCCCCAGATTAGTAGAAATAGAACAATCAGTGTCATCAGTGTCATCTCCTCAGTGAATGATCAGTGTCATGTCCCGCCACACAGACACCTACATCATCACCTACACCAAAAAGTACATTGGGATGGTCCAGAAAATATCTACAGAAACCCCTCTTTTTTTTCTTTTGGCATAACTTCTTTCTGGTCTGGAAGTCACACTTGCCTAAACAATTTTGAGCACCCCCCCCCCCCCCCCCCAGATTAGTCATGTTCCCAGCCACATATAAAAAACCACTGTGTATCTGTGAAAAACGTTACCTGCACAACAATAACAAAAACGTAAGAGCTTAAACGACGGAACATTTTCCCGTTTCAAGCACTTTCTTGCACATTATAAAAATTCAAAACTCGTCAAAATCATCGGTTATGACACATGACGCGTCGCTTGTCATTAATACAATTCGCTCGCAAAAACTCTTCATGTCTGGCGTGTCAAAATGAATTTCGCTTCAAATAAAAGCTTAAACGACGGAACACTTTCCCGTTTCAAGCGCTCTCTTACGCCTTGTAGAACCAGAGATATGAAAATTCAAAACTTCCCATCGAGAAATCATCAAAAGAATCTGTTATCATACATGACGCATCACCCGTCTGAATTAACTTGACTTTTCATACAATGCTCGCAAAAATTTGTTATGTCTGTCTCGTCAATATAGATTTCATTTGCAATAAAAGCTAAAAGAAAAGAAACATTTCCCATTTCAAGCACTTTCTTACGCCTTACAGAATTAGAGATAAGAATCAATTTCTTTTCTCAAACTTTCGTCACAAAATCGCTCGCAAGCACTGTTCATGTCTGGCGCGTCAAAATAAATTTCATTACAAATTAAAACACCAACAACAACGCGTTTTCCCGTTCTAAGCACTTGCTTATGACTTGTAGAACCAGATATCTGTTTTTCAATCGTTCAGTGATATGATTGTAGAGCCCGACACGGCAATGGAAAAACGTATCGGCGGTTGCTTTGTCGGCGGAGATATCCTTTTAGCGGTGTTCGTGGGAATTGCCTTTTGTTTTGTTTTCTGTTGTAAAGAAGAATGCCACACAAAGCACAGTAGTGAGAGTGAATAACAAAAGGAAACACGCGCATCAAATGCGCGCAAATGCGCGTAAACGCGCATTGTCACACGCGTTTTTTTACACGTGTTTGCGCGAAAATGGTGCGTGCGTTTTGCATGTGCGTAGGCCGCTTATCTCTGACCTGTACTGTAAGGATAAGAAATACAACACAAGTTGTAAAGATGTTGAGTGATATCACAAGTCTCAGCACATCTGATAAATAACATCATTGCAACAACATTTAGAGTGAAGTTGCAATGTGTACAAGTTGTAGTTTCTCAGACTGAAGTATATTGATATGTTCTCCAACTCATAGTTATCTATAAAATTCTATTTAGTCAATGTTACTCGTACTCGGTATTACAGTGTCGCTCCTTTAAACTGCAACTAGCTAACTGTACTTAGGCGAGACAACATTGCACAGCTATTGACCGGCTTTGTTGACTGGTATTGGAATATTTTACCTTGGCAGGAATCAGTTGAGATCAGTTCTGGGGTGTTCACGGTTATTTAAGTGATGAAAGAGTATGACTTGACAGAAGAGGACTGGGATTCTATCACAGAGTTTGGCCACTTTGAAGGACAGAGGGATCCAGTCACTTCTATCCCATCAAAGGTTTGCATGCAGATCCTTAATATTCTCATAGGTAAAAATGTATGTTTATCAAAACAAATCTGTATGCTAGTGCTTAGCTCGATGAACTCTGGGTCAACCCCTGACTGAGGTTATTTTGTTGTGTTCTTGCGCAAGACTCTTACTCTTACTATTGTAAATGGTACCTCTCTCCACCGAGGATTCTAATTAGGAACTTTGAGAGAGAATAAATAAGATTAATATGAGGTGAACTTTGATTCCATCCAGGGGGAGAAGCAATGCCCTTCAATACTTCATGCTACAGAAACTAAGATTTAACCTTTGGCGTAATAGGTTGAAAAAGATCAATTAAATCACGATTTATGTTTTAGACTCACACTATACACTTAATGACAGGTCCTGTGCAAAATGGCTAGTTCTGCTCTTCCAGGAATCTCTATCTTTCCTGAAACGAAGTCAATGTAGAAGTGCCTAGGGAAGCCAGAGGAGATGGTCATGTGACTAGCTTGCTGAGGGACCTGCCTTTAAGTGTTTTGTTATACAGAAGGAACAGAAGTACCAGCTTCAAGAAAAACAACCGTTTACAACATATGATAGGAGACAGGCAGCAATTGCAACAAAAACAAAACCAACAACAGCAGCAGAAACTGAAACGTTAGTAGCAACAAGTCAACAACCACCGCAATAGCAACAATAACAACAAGAAGCCATAACTACCGTGCCACGGGAGCAATAGCAACAAAAAAGACAAGACAAATCTCAACTGAAGGGTTGTTTTACTGTGTATAAGTATAAGTATATAAGTATAATTTATTTACCGTCAGGTGCACGGGGAGTGGTTGCCCAATCTTCCGAGCCGGAGGCTCATGATAAAAGTGACTGGCTATAAAATACATTTACAAACTGAAATGCTTAAATCTAAATTATTAATTATCACGTTAAACTATTTACAAATGTATATTTAAACAGAAGCTACGTATACGCAGAAGTGTCAAAAGATTATAGACAGCTTTTGCATTGGCAGCCGGTGGAAATAAGAGTTTTCAGTTTTCTTCTAAAAGACGTTAAGTTAGGGGCGATTTAAACAGAAGGTCGGATAGTTTGTTACAGATGCGAGAGATGACAAATGAGTACGAATTGTGACGAAATTTGCTGTTGTAGGAGTTTTGAGTTACGTTGAGGCCAGTATTTCTTTGGTTGTAGGGAGTAATTCGGAGTTCGAAGAGGTCGGCTAGGTAGCTTGGGCCGCTCTCTTTGTAGCATTTATAAAATATTATTAGCGACTGTTCTATGCGTCTATGTTATAGTGTGTTCATATCTGCTGTTCTATGAGTTGATTCGTAGTTAATGCTTCTCCCCAAGTTCATTATTGTTCGGAGACCAAAGTGGTTTGCATCTTCTAACTTCTTATTAAGAGTTTTGCCGATGCCGATTAGTAGGGAATTACAATACTCAAAATGCGATAAAACAAAACTCCTATATAGAACTAGCAGTGTATTGGAAGGCACTAGGCGTTTAAGGCGGCGGAGTGCGGCTATCTTAGCAAATACTTTCTTTAACATTGAATTTATGTGTTCTTGAAAAGATAACTTATTGTCAAGGTGAACTCCGAGGATCTTTAGGTGCTCTTTAATGTCGATAGAAGCGCCGTTAAACTTTAAGTTATAGTGGTGGGTACTTTTGCCAAGGACCATTGCTTGTGTCTTGTCTCCGTTGGCCTAGTTGTTGATAGTTGTGGTCAAGCCAAGAGGATAGTCAGTAGTATACTATGTTGGAAGATAAGCCCCATGTTGGATTGACTGAGCTACGAGGTCGGACAGGGAAAGTCGGGGACGATTTTAGGTGGTGAATCGCGGCGAAGAGAACGAATGGGTACATATGAATGTTGTGCCGCGCAGCACTATGAACAGTTATCGAACAGTTTGTTATTGGACAGTTTGTTATTCGGCAGTTCAATAAGCCAACCACATTCAATGTTGTATTTTAAATCAACCAATCACATTCAAAGTTGGAGTTTAAATCAACCAATCTTAATTTGAGAGCGACATGAAACAATTTACGCCTCCTTTGTCAGTCTATTAATGCAGATTTCCCCTTTCTTTTATAACTTGTAGCTTCTTTTCTCGGAAATTGTAATTTTTATGATAAATTGGTCATAAGACTTCGTGTCGTCCAATTCGGTCTGTAATCATACTTGTGACAAACAAGTCGGACTCCCGCTGCACGGTCGTCGCATTTTTTGTTATCACTTGAATGAGTACAGACCGAATTGGACTCCACTCAGTTGTATTACCATTACATATCAAAAGTAATGAATTAGCCAAAAACGATTTTTTTAGATTGATGATGTCAACATAGACCAGTCGTTATAAAATCTATGCGGGAGTTTTGTGAACAGTAGAATACTTTGTTTGCAGAGTCAAATTAACTTGCGCATCTAGTGTCAAGATGGTTGCTTGTAATGACTAAATTTGTAACATAATAAAGTCAGCAGCTGAGCTATAAGCCCTAAAAAGCACCTTTTCAGTGGTGTTGCATTACACTAAGGTCCTTAACGTTTTTGCCATGACTGTAAGTAACATGGAGATGTTGAATAGCAATAATCCTTTTGCATGAAGGATGTGGGTTCTTTTGTTAAGATGTAACTGTAACGTTTTGTACGCTTCTTATGAAAGAATTGGAGGCGCGATGGGCGCTCGACTTCGAAGCGAGCGCTCCGGGCTTTTAGCCCTGGCCGAGGACATTGTCTTGTGTGTGTTCTTGGACACTTTACTATCACGGTGTATAAATGGGTACCGACAAATTTGATGCTGGGGGTAACCCTGCGATGGACTAGCATCCCGTCCATGGGGGGATAGAAATATTCCTAGTCGCTTCATGGTACTGAAACCAGGATAAGCTCCGGCAGACTGTACCTATTTTTTTATGAGAAAATGTTGTACGTTACATGCTTCTTCTCTTTACCTATAAAGCACTTCATGGTCTGGCCCCTGATTTCTTGGCAAATCTGTTAACTTTCTATAAACCTGTCCACACCGTCCGTTCCTCAAGGTCCATCAATCTGTTTGTCCCAAGATCTAGAACCTCCACCTATGGTGACAGATCTTTTTAAGGCTTTGGAACAAACTTCCTGATTTTATAAGATTTTCTGAGACCTTAGATTCCTTCAAAACCAGGCGCAATACATACCTTTTTAAAATTGCTTTTAACCTATAGTAAAATTTTGATCTTATTCTTCTAATTATTTTAAATCTTATGTAAAAGCATTGAGACTTATGTATAATGCGTTTTTAAGAACTGTATTATTATTATGTTGATCGTCGGGTGGTGGTTTGCATAATATTTTAAGGATAGTAGAGTGTACCCATGCTCAGTTTGAATCTTCACTGAAGTGGCTGTCAGCATAAAGTTGCACAATTAGTTGTGCGATAACTCAACTCCTCACATGAAATTATTGATCAGGTGGTGATACAAAGTCAAATACTTGTAAAATTAAAAGTCTAAATTATGGTGCATAGCGTGTTCCACTTCTCATTACTTACTGTGCTCAACGTTTAATGACTAAGGTCTTGCACAAGTTATCAGTAGCATCAAAGCCCCATCAAGCAAACTCAGTCATAACAGGGTGTTGAGAGGTTGCAGCCCTTCACGACAGACCTGTCAGGTAGCAAAAAATAGTAATTTTATTGTGCAGAATATCTTGAAGAACCGTTTTGTATGTTTCCAATAATCGTACTCAGAGTAGAAATAAACTGCAAATTAATATATTTAATTTCATGCGACAATGTAGCAGTTTGCTTACCAGCATTTCACCAAAGCATTTCATCATCATTTTCCTTGATTTGTAGACAACAGTGTTCGCTATAATTCGGCCACCTTAATCGATAATATTTTTGTAAACAATCCTGAACAAGTGCAACTCAGTGGAAATTTGATTACTGACTTAAGTGATCATTTTGCTCAGTTTTGCATTATGAAATCAGTTAGGAAAAAGCCTACAAAATTAAAAAAACACAAAGTTCGCGATTACTCACAATTTTCAGCGGATCGTTTTAATCAAAACCTCTCTCAAGTTGATTGGAATGGTATTCCCTCCAATGCAACTAATGACATGGACAAGATGTTTTCCTCTTTTTACAGCGAGTTCAACAAAGTTGTAAACAAGCACGCTCCTATGAGAACACTCTCACGCCGCAAGGCGAAACAATGCTCTAAACCTTGGATAACTAAAGGAATAAGAACTTCAATTAAGATTACAAACAAGCTATATTTATCTGGTAATGACGCTAAATATAAATTTTATAGAAATAAAATCTGCAGTCTAACACGAATTGGTACAAAGCAATATTTCTGTGAATACTTCCAGGCCAACATAAATAACATGAAAAAAACTTGAATAGGAATAAATAACATACTGAATCGTAAAACCAAGAAGAGT
>OZ026604.1:14172043-14249543 GCA_964020085.1 Micromussa lordhowensis
AATGCTCGTTTTCTCTTAAACGGGGATGGTGGCCTATATTTGTATTACATAATTTTGGTGTACAAATTACCCTCTTTAAGTTAAAAAATTAAATTGCTTGGGAGGACAAAAAGACATAGCTTAAAGAGTGCACAAAACAGAGGATGCGAATTATGACCAGGAAAACAACGATTCGAGGAACGTTTTGAGTCAATGTCGTGTAAAATTGTGCGATTTTCCATAAAAATTATATCGCATTGTTCCATGCACCGAGACTGTCTAGCTGTCAAGATGTTTTTCAAACAAGTGTTCTTTAATAAGCATCCCGAATGTAGAAATATGCAACTTGAATCAGTGTATGGAATAGTTAACAATTGAAACCAAGCATAACTGGGTTAAATTATTGAGGATTGTAGGAGATTGTAGGATTGTACAGATATGGCCATTGGTCATTGGCCATATTAACGGGGTGACCGCATTGACAGGGTTTTCTTATAAGAAAATGTATAGCGTTTCGCTTGCACAAAAAAAGTGGCGGTAATATCCAGGTGACCGTATTAACGAGGTGAACGTAACGCGGGGTTTAAGGGGTTCTCCTTCAAGAGCTGTCTCTTCATGGTTAATCCGAATTGACATAAAACAATCTTGCAATGTATACATCGCATATTCCTTTTCTTCCTATTATTTGCAATCGTTGAATGTAGAGCTTCTGTAAAATCCCGTTAATAAAACGAAGTAAACAAAGGGATAAGCTTAATCGTCGTTTGGTTCTCACCAATACAATATTGCTATCTACACCTATATATGTACTCTGCAAAGGGAATTATTCATCACCGCAGATGTAACAGAGAAAAAAGTGCATTCCTTGAAACAAATGTAAGCTAGAAGTAAGATTAAGTTTAATTTAAGACTTATCTTTCAATTTAACCATGATTTCACGAAGCAGACAAACGAGTAGACAAACGTTAAAAAACTTACTTGTTCTTGTCTCTTTTAAGACAGGATTGTGATACTGTTCAGAGTTTCAACAGCCTTGAGTTTCCTGAGCACCTTTTTTCCTCGTTTCATTTCTTCATCACCACATCTCTCATTTTCGAGAATGTTGAATTCGATAGTGATGGCTAAGCGGATCCACCCGTGAAAACTTTTAAAGCCTCTGCGGCGGGGCGAGGTGCCTATCAGTAAAAACAAGATATAAATAAGAGAAATGTTTTTACTAGTAAGCGATAATCAAAGATTATGAAAAATGCATTCGACGCCTTCACTGTGTTCTCCTTGTGTTCTCTCTCCTTCTCCCGCGTTCTTAGTTTAACATGATAACTCGATCATCGCGCAAGTGCAATTCACGAGTTTAAAAAAAGAAACAGTGATGCCGAATCTCTCTAAATAAACTCTCTAGGGTAGGTTTACTCTGAGCGTAGCCCTTCACGGTAATCGAAATCAACAGCAGATTTGCAAGCTATCGTCATTTGACTACAACTACCAGAAGTCCTTTCCTTTTTTCTTTGTCAGTTAAATTTTAGAGCCCCAGTGGGGTATAAATAACATTTGCCCTAGTTAGCATAACTAGGACAATTTGCCTTTTTCGTTTAAATTTAGCAAGCCATGACAACGATATATTAGACTTTCCAAATTAATGTACAGTGTATAACTATTACAATCTAATACAAATTCTTTTCCGAGTCAATTACCGTTCATGGAAACCGCGTCTCAAAATTTTGATCGTTCGACATTTAGATTCGTCCTCGTGTGCATAACAGAAAGCAAGTCTCAACTGCCCAATGAATTTCTTCTTTAGCTAGACACGAAGGATGAGACTTGTTTACCAAAGTTCCGCTTTGTTATCCAAATTTGCAAACCAGTTAACAAAAACACCTATTATACAGCTGGTGATCAAACTTCAAATTAATAATAAGTTTGTTATTGTAAATTCAGTTCTTTTGTTTAGGGCATATCTTCCCAAAACTATTATTATATTATGTGTTTCTATATCGTTGAGATGATATTTAAGATAAATGTGCACAGATCGAAACCTTTTATCAGTCTTTTCATTACAGATAAAACGAGTATCAAGATCGGACCGTAATTTGAACTATTCGAAGGTAAGAAAACACAGTTTATTATGATTAATATAAATGCAAAATCGACGAAGTACGCATTCACTGTTGTACTGAGACACAAGAACTTTTGAACCGCTCACCTGAAAACCGGAAAAGGTTTAACTAGGTTTCAGTGTCTTGGAGCATTTGTCAATCTTCCTCTTACGTTGAAGGTGCCATTTTACAAGAACTATAAAAATACTAATTTTGACATGAAATATTGCCTTTAAATTTTGTGACATCTGCCGTTTGTTTCGTTAAATGTACGTAACAAAAAAAGCATAAGTGGAAATAGACATCGGATGTCAAATCCCGAAAAGAAAATTTAAGTTTAGGAGAAAAACAGAATTTAGTCAACTTTTGGCAATGTATTACTTCATAGATCGTTTAAAAAATGTTTAAATATAATAAACTGACTTGACTAATATTTTTTCTTCACGTTATCGAAGACTTCAAAACAGCTGCGTTGGTTTTTATGATATATTGGACCTATTTTAGATCATGTATTGGCTATCTCCCTCTTTCTTTCTTTATTACAAGTCTTGGTCGAGTGCAAGTAGCTTTTTTGTGCGGTTTTGTTGCTATTATAATTTTCAGGGAAACACCACATTTTAAATAAATTCATATATATTACTTCTAAGTAACTTTACCAAGGCGGTTTTAGGTTACAATCCCCCTTACCCCTATGATCAAATTCTCGATGTCCATTTTTTTACATTTGCGTACGCGCGTAATAGGCCTTTCCTAGATATGTTGCCAAATTTCAATCTTTCAAGAACTGTTAAACCAGAACTCACGTTTCTTGGACCTTTATTTCCGAGAATTTACGGCCACAATTAAATTTCCTTGTTCTGTTTGAAAATTGGAGTAAATGACGTCATTTACTCAAAAATACCACACGGGTTGAAATTATAATATAAATTAGTACTGCAATTCGCATAAAGAATGAAACATATTCGTGCAGTTTCCTACACTAATTTTTATTATAATTTCAGCCGGTGTCAACCAAGTCTCAACCGAGACTTGGAACTAGGAAAATCACTGGATGGCGGCAGTAAATTTTCGGAAATAAAGTCCCAAGACAAGTGAGTTCTAATGTTCGTAATATATTGAAATTTGGCCACATTTATAGGAAAGACCTTTTGTGTACGAAAAAGCAAAAAAGTGGATATCGAGAATTTGATCACAGGGGCATTTTGACGTCCACTTGAAATTGGTTGCCCAACAGTCATTGGAAAAATCTGTGTGTCTCGGTCTTACGTTTTTGATTTCCGACCACAGTGTTGGAAAGAGAATCGTCTGTAAAATGCATCAAAAGGCTATTAAGTCTTTATGCGCTTTTGGCTGTTGGTCAAAGGCATTCCACCTCCTGTCTACTTACTTCAAGCGCTCTTACCGTTTCTCTAATCATTGGGCAGTTTTTAACTGTATTGCGATCAAAAGTAAAATAAAAATTGATCCTGTTTTTGCTGTACTTCTGCGCTGTCAAAGAAACCTTAGTGAAAACTGCTCTAGCAATAAAAACGCCCAAAAATGGACTCGTCTCGCCCCTTAAACGTCCAGTTAACGATTTTAAAAGGGAACACTGAACATCTCAAAGATTCCTAACGCTGATGGACCCGGAGTACGTTCAGTTGAATCCCCGAGCGAGTTCGACGATACTGAATTGTCGCCTACCAGTATTGAAAATAATTTTTATTGACAACCGTTTTTTTTTCTTTGTATGGCTTTGAGTCCTAAACAATGAAGTAAAATCTATCTAGTGTTAAGCTGAAGCCAGCGCATAGAAATTAAGATCACAAGGAAACATTGGAAATCATTTTCTCGTGTTGCCTGGCGCATTGCTGTCTAGTAGATACTAAAGGGATTTTTTTTAAATGTTTGCCTCATTAGCATAAGTACTACAGTCACTGATCGAACTTTAAACATAAATAATAGATTTCGAACGACTATTCCGATGTATTTAAAAAAAAAAAACGCGGATACCAAACCCCACAAAATGAAAAAAACAAGAATTCAAAGGCTCATTAGTGCTTTTGCTATCCAGAAACTGGCAGTTTTTAAAAGTAATCCTTCATTAAATATTACTCAACACCTAAAAGACTAACGATTAATTCATAAAATTTTCGAAAGTTCTTTTAATTTTTGGAGTCCATTCATTCAATATCGATTCCTTATGACAAAATGACAATGGCATTAACATGCGGACATTCCCAATTCTTGCAATTCCATCTTTCTCATTCCAGTCTTGTCACGGAAATCAAAAGTTTTCATCTAACAAGGTTAATGTAGCTTAAAGTATTTTAGGGGTCTTAGCAGTTTCTTAACAAATGAGGGAAGCTTTTTAATCAATTTCACAATGGGTAATGTAGCTTACCTTCTGATACTGAATGAGACGATTAAAGCGATATGGTGAGGAAAAAAGACAACTAAAATTTCATACATAGCACTTTTAAGAAACAATTGCCGTATTAACCTTAAAATTAATCAAATAAAGTGTATTCAAATGTTGGAAAGCGAACAGTATTTTAAAATAGGTGACCCTCATTTCATTTATCAGTGTAATGGACAACCTGTAACGAACGTGATGCCTTTCTACTTAAATACCACGAAATATCCCTACCAAGAGATTATCACGCGCGTTGCGTGGATGTTTTTGTGGAGGATTTGTTTGTGTCACTTCGTTTCGAAGTAAACCTCCCCTGAACGCTGTGGGGATGCCTTCTTTTATAAAAAATACAAAAGAGGCAAAGGGGCTTGTACCCTAGCTATGCTTTAATACACTTCGAAACTTCAATAGGAGACTGATGTCTCCTGTCCAAACATTGATAATGAATGAAAGGCACAGAAATGAGCAGTCAAACGAGCACAAAGCAATGAATGCCCGAACACAACCCAACTGAACACGCGGATGGTCGAAAGTGCACACAGACGCTTGCCGTCCAAACAATAAAGAATTGAGAAATAAATCAAGAATTAATTAACAACGCCAAGTACAACGTCGATTAAAAATCGACTTTGTGTTCAACCTACGAGTGTCGCAAAATTTTAGATTCTTCCGGTTTGTCTATCACTGTCAGAGATATTTTAAACAGAATATGTAAGACAGCGTCAAAATTCGAAAAGGAAAGTTTAAAAATTAGCCGTCGTATTTTAGGTTTATAGGACTACGCAGACTGTGGTCATTTCATGTTGCTGTTTTGTAAAGATTGGCACAAAGCACTAACCCTAACCCTAAGAAATACACAAAGAATTATAACGCACGCGTACACAACCACTGTACTCGTTACCGTTGCCGTTGTGTTTTGCATATTTTTAAACTCCGAAAAACCAAATGAACGGTAAATTAATAAACAGCGCAAGCGAGCACTAAGCAAACAAAAGCCTACCTAACAAAACGACGGCTGGGAGTGCAGAAAACATCTGTGCTATGAAACGAATTCCCGCCATTTCGTCTAAGTTAATTGCGAGAAGGTCGCTTGGGCTGTCCACGCATCGCGCGAGTAACATCCTTGGAAAAACTGGGTACCAGCTCTAAGAATAACTTAAGAGAAATTACCTTGGGTAGAGGGCCTATATGGGGGATTCACTCTCTCACCTTGATAATCTCTTGCCCCTATATATTGCCTTAGAGACTACACCTGAATATCGTGTATTTATTTTGAGTTGTCAGAACGCAGAACAGCGGATCTTCACGTGTGCTTATAAAGAAAATGCACATCGGGGTATAAGATCGCACTAGTGGCTTGTCTTTCGAACTTTTAGGGTATCGAATTTTCTTGTTGAACATAGAATGCCATATTTAACATGTTGAAAAGTTTATTTTTAACATTCATCGGCTATTACCCAGTCATTAACATTGAGGAAAACACTATATCCGGTACTCTTTGAAACACAATATCTTAATCTCGTGATTTGGAAATCGGCAAACAAGGAAGATATGGTCTTCCCGTGCTTATCGAGATAGAAAAAACGCAATGACAAATGTTAAAAACTGCGTTTTTATGGGTCATTTTCGATCATTCCGCATACGTAATAAAAGAGTGATATGATGTAGATATAGTTTGTTTACACGGTTTCGTTTAAACGGTTTTCCTTCAAACGGTTAAAATTCAGTTTTTACACTGCCGATGTCTTTCAGTTGTCGTTTCCGAAGTGTTTGATTGCCGCCTGGCTTTCTTTAATCTCCCACTAAAACATAAGGGTAATTAATATTTTAGCAGGTTAAAATACTTATAAGATTTAATATATATGTTTGAATTTCTCTGGACATCAACCTGAAATCTATATACTCTAACAAAAAAAAAGCATCAGCACAGTATGTAAATTTATGTCAATTCTGCCAAATTTAAGAATTAAAAATGACATTTTAGTAATGTTTTTAACTGTAGGCCCATGCAAACACGTACGTGAGAATGAACTGTTTGGTCACAACGCCCCTGCAGGTAAAGGTGACAAAAAAAACTTTTGTCAAGTTTACTATTTGAATGCTGTTCTATAGTTTAATCTGCTTAAATCGGCGAGTCTTTCTTTTACTTTGAACATTCGATTGAGCTACGCAAGGTTTTCCAAGTTCATCTGAATGGGAGATGCTTAATGTATTCTGTTTTGAATGCAAGAGGAACATTTCAACAACAGCATAAAACAGCTTCCCTCCTACTGTACGTGATCCGTCATATGCGCACCCACGTAGCACTTGTACTAATATAAATATTCAGTTTTTTTTAAAGAACATAGCAAAGTGTCATGATCTCAGAAACCCCATTTAAATAAAGGTATTGCATAGTCCGCTACAATGTTCTTACCGGCACTCAGGCCTGAAGCCGGACAACAAAGCGCGTGCAGTAAGTATTTCAGTTGTCTCGGGTTGTAAAGTTAATAATAACATTGGTGTAGCCTCTGGATAGTGATTTCAGAATTGGCTTTCCTATTCAGCTGTATATTTTAATCAGTATTCACAGAAATTGAATTGTAGTTAAATGTGAAAGGAATGGTTGATGATCCCGGGAAGGAATGCAGCAATTATTCGCTTGCTTAGAAAACCATTGTTACCTGTTTGCACCATATCTAAACTCAAATTAGAAAAAAAAAATCACGTTAGCATCAACGGAAAATGAGAAGAAATTACATAAAGAGCGCATACATTGCGGTTTTCCAATATGGGATCTATATAAATATATATATTTATAAATGACACCGAACTGAAAAATTCTAGCCAAGACCAAATCTTGTACCGATCTCACTAAACGATGTAATCTATGTAATACCGAGAAATTCTATATTTTATATAAACCGGACATGGCAACTCTTAGCAAACGACATGAGCTCGTATCAACTTGCAGGCACTTGCTCTTTTTAATTTTGAATTTCGTAACGATCATACTGCTGATCTATATAAACCCTAGCAATGCCACAGTGTATATAAAATTTAACTCTTTGTTGGTCTACGAAACAGACCTGTGCTGAAGTCCATATGAAACGATATTGAGTAGAAAAACATTGTTATGTATATATTTTATATATTTTAATCTCGTCACTCTGCATTAAAATTCATTCAGTTTTATTTGGTAGCATCCAATCTACCCCCTCAAAATAGAAGTTTATCTAGAGATCCGGGTTACCTTTTAGAAATATCGTCATATCAGTGTTTTCGGTCCAAAGGGAAGTATTAACTTTTAAAATATAAAAATCTCTTCAAATGCGCCGTAACCTAAGTTGTGTGTAATTAATTATGTATAAACAGCAGGAGCAGATGACTGTCATTTTGTTTAAGATAAATCATTTCATGTGATATGTGAACTACATATCTCAGACGGAAAAGAAACAGCACTAGCATCCTGCATTTCAAACTGTACATTATTACCCACGTTGCGAAAAAAAGCCGAAAGGTTCTGTTTTAAGAGGGAAATTTTAATGGCATAACTTGATGGACAGTAAAAATACACCACATTAGTGGGAGTAATAAAAAGCGAACTGAACACCATTTGTTTGACTCGGTAGCACAACAATGTTCCACCCCAGAAGTAGATCAATAGAAATGGCGATACAAGCCCAGTTACTAATAAGGATTACTCAGCATGTTTGGATGTATTTGCATACATTATGTATAGAGATCTATATTAAAAACTGCCCAAAGCCTCCTTCCCTAGACATAATATGTTCGCTATGCAAATTATCCATTTAACGTTGAAAAGGAAGACGCTAAAAAGACATACAGGTGACAGACAACCTTACACAGGTAAGAAATATCACCCTCTACTTTTTTTAGATGAGTGTGAAATCATTTTATTAAACTACAAATAAGTAGATTTAGGAAGGAAAACAGTTAACCGGTTTTGTGTACAAATTGACTCGGGTAGATCTTTTATTTTGGTTACAAACTTATGGGTCGCTTTTGAAATGTTCCCTTCAATATTTAATGCTCGGTGACAACGCAAGTAGTATTTTTGGTCTCCCGAGTGATGCGAATGATAACAAGCCAATAACAGAAAAAAGATCCCTCATTCCGAAATAAACGTTTGCTACTTTAAGTGAGGTTACATGTAGAAGCTTACTTTATTAGGTATTTGCCTTGTCTTCAAGACGTGTTTTATCAGATCAGCTAAATAGTAGGCTAAAAACCTTTTCCAAAATTTTGGATGAGAACACTCATCGCGTGTACCTCTGGTAGCGACCACTTTACTAGTTTAGCGACACCAAACGTTAATATAGCAAATACCAAACTATATAAGAGGATTATCGGATCTGCACATTAGCATTTTCTCAATTAAACAGCTGGCTTTAGCGCACTGCACGATCAAAACTATTTAATGAAGAAAACAAAAAATAAGTACAAGAACTCAGAAGTATGAGGGAGATACTCTCAAATTTACAAGAACAAAAAACAGTTCTCTATTTTATAAATATAGATTTTATCTTCTATCGAATTAAGTTGTCATAAGTTGTAGTTGTCAGCCAATATATATATAGTAAGTCTAAACCTACTCCCAACTATTAATGGACATATAAGGTAAAGGAAGTTAATGTCTGCATACGAGCCAAGTGACTCATCAGGCCAGAGCTTATTCCGGTTTCTGTAACATGAAGCGACTCAGGGAGTATTTCTACTCCCCGATACTAGTCCATTGCAGGGTTACCCCCAGCATTAAACCCGCCGGTACCTATTTATACACCTGGGAGGAGAGAGGTGCTGTGAGAGTCAAGCATCTTGTGATATGTGAACTACATATCTTAGACGGAAAAGAAACAGCACTAACATCCTGCATATCAAACTGTACATTATAACTCACTTTGCCAAAAAAAGCCGATAGGTTCTGTTTTAAGAGGGGAATTATAATGGCATAACTTGATGGTCAGTAAAAATACACCCCAAGAACAAAAAAACAGTTCTCTACTCTATAAATGTTTTTATCTTCTATCGAATTAAGTTGTGATAAGTTGTAGTTGTCAGTCAATATATATAGTAAGTATAATGGATATATAAGGCAAAGGAAGTTAATGTCTGTATACGAGCCAAGTGACTCATCAGGCCAGAGCTTATTCCGGTTTCTGTAGCATGAAGCGACTAGGCGTATTTCTACTCCCCGATGCCAGTCCATTGCTGGGTTACCAGCAGCATTAAATTCGCCGGTACCTATTTATACACCTGGGAGGAGAGAGGCACATATAGCTTTTTTGCTGCGGTGCAGTCCTTCTCCAAGTTCATTAGGTCTTTGCTCTACCTTTTCCCATTTTGGCGTCCACGTAATGTTGTAGCTTTGAATTCTTTGAATTATTTTTTGTCCCGAAGCTTACAAAAGAATTAAATTCTTGAAGGTTCAAATCGGCTGTGGCCATTTCAGGACATTTTTCGGAAAGTATCGTACAGAATATGAAAGCATTATCGATCCGCACGGCTTGACACGAATTCGTAAAACAAACAAACAGACAAACAACTAAACAGAGGTATTTGAACTGCTGTGAAGATTTTATGCGCAAGAGATCCGTAACCTTTCAATAGAAAAGCATGTTGCTGTTATGTACAATACAACTTTGTAAATGACATTATAGTTAAATCACAAGGAAGGAACATGGGTGCACGAAACAAGAAACACGCATTTTCTTAAGTCGAAATTACATTTTCCCAGCGTTTTCCAATATTTTACATATTTATTGGTATTAGTCTGAAAAAAAAAACCTTTGTTCATTTTATCCATAAATCTAAATCTACACCGGGGCAGTCATATTAACTAACTATTTTCCTTCGTTTACTTTTCTGTCTCCTTTTAACATTTTTTTTTTTTACCACAAATGTAAATTATTTCATTAGTATTCTATTTTCTTCTGGTACCTTTGTAAAATTAAAGTTTGTGAGAGTTAAAAATTGAATTAAAATTGAATTGAATTGAATTATATTACTTTGCGTGCGTTCGAAGAGTGTCGTTACGTACTAATCGCGTGCACAGTAAGAATGCGCCCTAACAATTAACGCGCTCTTCAAACGACTTGACGTCCAGTATATCGGACTAAGACGTATGTTCGACTGCTGGCGTCGCAGAGCGCATTTGTTTAATTTGAACAGGAAATAATTTAGATTTTGTTTAAAGATAGGCTATAACACTATTCAAGCTTTTGACATGAAATGTCAGTGTTCTGTAAGATGTTGCTTTCAAAAAATTGTAATTAATTCACAATGGTTCTATTACTAAAATGCGTGCTATTTTGTGTTTTGTTTCAGGGTATCTGGGCGCTGAAGTGATAGGAATATCACCTGTCTTGTTCTATTCGGTGTAAAGAACAATAAACCGTGCGGGAAGATAGAAAGATGTCGATAACTTTAGCGGGAAGACAAACTGGAATTATTGTGGCAGAGGCTACGAGCCTTATTTTTTTGAACGTGGTGTCATTAGTAGGAAACTTCCTTATATGTTGGGCAGTTTATCGAAACTCAAGCCTTAGAACGACTACTAATCTTTATATTGTCGCTCTGGCAGTCAGTGATCTTAGCTCAGCCATATTTGTGATGCCATTTTCATCAGGTGTCTTAATTACTGGGGACTGGGTGTATGGCAGCTTTTATTGCAATATACAAGGCTTCTTCGTCGTGTTAAACATATACGTTTCTCCGTGTCTGATGGCTCTCACGGCTTTTAACCGATATATCAGAATCGTAAAGACAAACATTTATCCCAAACTCTTCTCCATACGAAAATCCAAAATCTGGATCATTGCCGTATGGCTTATGGTGATGAGCTATATTTTGTCTCAAGTATTTGTCGGCAACCAGGCAATCAGATTTGTTCCTCCTTACGCAGTCTGCTCCACGACTCACCTGAAAAGCACACAGAAAATCGTTCATTACAGCATTGTTATCCCAGCGTTTGTGGTGGCCCCAATTGCAATTACCTCAGCCTGCTACTATAAGATATTTCGAACCATAAAAGTCCACAACAAGAATGTGTTACCATCGTTACAAGGCAGAAATAGCACTTCAGCACAGGGCATTTCAAGCCGCGAGCTCAGAATCAGCATTTCGCTTTTCGTTGTGGTAATAGTCTTCGCGTTTTGTTGGATCCCGCTGTGGGTATTGGCCTTATTGTTTCGCTTTCAACTCGTGAAAAGTCTTCCCAGGAATGTCACCTTACTTATAAGTTTCTTGGTGTTTTTCTCCTCTACCATTAACCCTTTCATATACGCTGGTATGAACAGGTCGTTCCGAAGTGAGTTGCGTCGTATTTGTTTGCCGTGTAAACAGCAACCCAATCCGTTACACCCCAGACAATGTAGAAGAACTGACGATGAGGAACCAAAGATTTCGACTTTAAATCATGCCGAATTGCAAAGTGTAAACCTGGATAAATGAAAGGACTAATCCGATTTGTTGAAACTGAACTCGCTATCATTGACTGATGACTGAGCTAGCATCCTTTTTCGTTATTTTTATAATACAGACCAAGAAAAACTGAGGTAGATCGTGGTCTCTTGCACAAACATTTCCGCAAAGTAACAAAATATTTTAATATTTAGCATTTGTCAAGCAAAAAGATTAGTCTGGATTGTAAAAAGAAAAATATAAATAAATCAGCTAGTATGTGAAGGCATCGTTGTCTATATAAAAGAAGTAATTTAGGATACCATTCCTTTAGATATATAATACGTTTTGTAGAAAGGAAATACTTTTCAAGCTCGTAACCATCTGAGCAGCTATCAAAATGAACGTCGATCGTGTCTTCGTACGTTTTAGTTAATATCGTCGAAGTGTCTCCAGAATCCAGATAACCATTTCTTCTTAGTAATAGCTTAACAAGCTAGGTGGACGTCATATTAATATTCATAGCACTAAACGCTGCTTTAAGGTAATTGCAGTAAAGGAGAAGGAGTGTTAGAGAAATTCTCAGACTAATCCAGTTTGTAATCATGTTATGTATATAAGAAAAATGCAATAAAAAATAGGGGTCACCGTACTAGTGTTTGCACAACATTGCACAACAACACAAAAGACGTTGTCATTACTCAACCTCAAATAGCAGAAAGGGGCACTAGAAATTCTAAAAAAAGCACTTATTGGATTAATTTATTAGATAAGTTAAACAAAATAGACCCTGAAGTTACATTTTAAATGTGATTTTAAATGTTAAACATTAGTTACGATTATACTACAAACTTAAGAATTCTCTGCGTGCGCATATTCCCAGCACTATCTAAAGGCGTGTTCTTTACAATATTAAAATCAAAATATTTTGAAGCAGAATTTTAAACGTTTCTTAAAATCGAGATATATTGCAGATAGCCTTGCGTAATTTAAATTCATACATTAAAAAGTGGGGGTCACCGTGCACGTTTTAGAGAAAACCAGCATCTATTTGACTGTCGAGCTTAGCTTCAGGGAAATCTCTTAAGTTTTGCACGCGCGCGCGCTCATGTGCGCGTTCTATTGACGTGAAAATCGTACGCAGCAGGGATGCGCAATGCCGCAGAATCACCTTAAATAAGGCAACTCTATGAAAGAGTACTCCATTGGTTCTTAAAACAACAGATTGCAGGCTTTAACCCCCCCCCCCCTCCCCCCTCCCCCTTCCCACCCCCCCAAAAAAGCAAACAGACAAACAAAAAACTTAAAAATAAAGGTACTATTACCAAGTACCAGAGCGTATAGAGTAGGGTCTCTATTCTTTCGTCCTAGGGGAAGGTAAGAAGAGAGACCCTCAGGTTGACTATTCAATGCAACGAGCGAATGATTCATGAGGGTGACTGCAGAGAGTTAGGGCCTAATCGACTTCAGGTGAGTCACGTCATTGTTGTCAAAGTATCGTATTTTTTAAAAAGGAAAACAAAACCTGAGTTTCTGAGTTATCCCTAGGGAGTTAGTGAATTTTGACCAATGACACGTTACACGTTCTCCTCTAATCGAAAAACATATCAAACTTGGGAGGTATAACAAATGTAATTCTTTTAGGTGGTCTATTAGGAATAATTGGGATAATCATACCTTTATATACCACACTTCGTGAATATCACATCATTAAGTGTCACCAACCAATTTACTCGAGGCTTACTCGAGGCTTTCCTTAATGTAAATGTCGTTGTTCTATAATTTTATTCTTTGGCTTGTAACCTGTATTCAGCGTGTCTCAGATTCTTTTTAATAAAAATCGATTCTAGTTGCTGGCGGCTCTCTCCGAACATTAGTCATATGTTGTTCTCTGTCTCAAATACTCTTCAACAATCGAACGAAGACATAACCTTCTAATTTAAATTGTACTTGGATAAATACAGAAAAATAAAAAATAGAAATTCTACTTACCTTAAATATCTCGCCGTCGACTGTATGGTCCTCAGCGTTGAACGTTCTCTAGAACTGTATACCCTCTTAATTCGATTCGCAGTCCTGAACTAGAACTTATTAGTCCTAAAGAACACCCATCTTTCTTTGTTCTTTTCACCGATTGAAGAATTTATCTATGGTAAAGGTCATCGACAAAACGTATAAAAGGACGTTTTAACACATTTCCTAAAGGCTCGTACGCGTGCCACTGTTTTTTTAGTTCTTATCACAATTTGACGTCATCTGTGATATATTATTGAACAGACACACAGCAACATGGAATCCATTACTTCAGTTAAATAACTCACCACGCCACTGTTTTTCGTAATTTGCCTTTCCGTAATTCGTTCAGATTTTTGCATCACAGACGATGCAATACACAATGAGCAGAATATTTTCGCATAATTTTACACCGTGATTTTTTAACACAAATTTCTTATCTTTACAGAGACCCCTTTCTTAAATTTGAAAGGGTTTCATTGAATCAATGTTAATGAAATATCTGCATTTATCTAGCACGTTTACAAGATTTTTGAACCATAAAAATTTACCATGAATTATAATAAGAGTGAAATTGAAAACAAAGAAAACAAAAAACGAAACAAAACTTTGATGACTTCAAAAAAAATAAAACTTTAAGGCACATTTTGGTGTTATGTGGAGCGCTAGCAATTTCATGTCAACAGTGTTTTTCGCTTTGAGGAGAGCCGACCGCCAATTTCTGGTCCAATTGCATTTGAAAACATTCTCGAATCGCGTGAGTAAGATTCGCGGAGGAACTAGGTGCAATGCCTTAAGATAATTTAAGAAGGGTTATCCGGGGTACAATGCCTATGTGGAGTTTACTAATTTACGTTCATCTTCTCTGGCAACGCGTGCAACGAACATAATTAAACTTAAAACCAATGATAAGCTTTAAAATCTCTTTCCTGCTATTTCACAACCCAAACTGTAGTCGGAACTGCGTCCCCCATAGACCGTGAAAGACACTTCCTTTATAACTCATGAATCAGCGTCGTAATTTCCCGTATTGCAACAAAGAAAATCCTGATGAGTAATTTCTTTGGAGATTTTTAACGATAAAAAACTCACATTTCGACCCCTCCGAGGTCATTTTCAAGTGCGAGTTGAAATATATAAAATTAGCATACATGTGTTTCTAACAGTAGAAATATTTAAAAAAAAAAAACAGGAACGGTAAATTGAAATAAAATATGTAAGATGAGTGATGGAAATATTTACGAAGTTAAAAAGGGGACCTAAGACAATGAGTAAAAACTAAAAAACATACTAATAACCATAAAAAACTGATCTAAACAAAATAATTTATTGCGAATTGAATCACACTGTTTGTTCAGTGTTGGGTTTAGTTCTTTGATAAATAACATGTCAAAAATAAGACAGCCAGGTTTGTTCAAATACTTAAAATTAAAATTAATACTAAAAATTTGTTCAATGTCATCTGGCTTCTTATCATGTTGCCCCCTAAGGTGGTGTCCAACTGCCGATCCTTTGTGTCTTTCAATTCGTTGGAGTAGGTGTATACCAACATAACCTGCATCGCCCAGGTCACACTTGAAACAATTTTCACCTCTTACCTTTGACAAACTAGCTGTTCTATTGCCCCGCACCAATTTCCTGAAAAATAGCCTTAGCCAGGAGCTCCTACTTTAGCTATAATGGTGCGGTTATCTGGAACAGTTTGTCCCCTGAATTGCGGCAAGCAAAATCACTTCAATCTTTTCGAAGTGGTTGTGGCGATTTCTTCTTTCTGAAACGATTAAACGCACACGACATCCATGTAAAACAGAATTCCTTTATTTTTTCTATTTTAACTTTTAATTTTTTTAGATCATGTTTATACAGATTAAAGTAGATTGTAATTTTTATTACTATTATTATATCTGATAGATTTAGTGTGTTTAAATAAAAATAAAGTTCAAGTTCACGTTTAAGAAAAGTGCAGGCCACACCGAACTTTGATGCACGTTTTTTTTTTTTCTCGGATTAGTATTTTCTTTCATCTTATTAATTTCTTTTCCAAAGTTATCGACAAAGCGCGAGGCCGCCATTTTGAAAATTAGTCGGAGGGGATTATAGCAGAATATGACAACATTCTCGACCAATGAGGGTTTCCATAATCCTCAGTAATTGTACCAATGTAATAAAATGCAAAATGTGATAAAAATTGACATACATCGCGGACTTATACGAAACTCATAACGTACACGTGCTATAGTTCCCCAGACAACTCCTGCCGCTTGCTCATTCCGAAACAAAATAATTGCAATATCGCATTTTGACATGTCATTTGTATGTTCATGACTTTTGGCGTTGCCATGGCAACCGAAAACTTCCTGCAGGTTTGGCCAAAACTCGCCTTTTTCACCTCAACATCTATTCTACATATTTCTTTCGTTGTGGATCCGATTAAATTCGAGAGATATTTAAACCAATTCGCAAAATCTATACGGATTGACAAAAACCTGAAGTGAGTATTGAAATATTTACATTATCACAATAGGCAGAATTACTTACCGACCGTTCTAAATAAACATAAATCATTGAGCCCTAAAATGCTAGAGATTTCTGCGCTACAAATTTGGCGCTTGGTAATTTCGGAAACCACACGAAAAGTGTGCAACGTGCAGCTACCATGCGTGTAAATTTTCTTATCGTTTTTTTTTTGTTCTCAGTTGAAAGAAGGGCTAGTTGCGTTCCCGAATCTGTGTTCTAATTTTAAGGAAACTGGCGGCATTTCCTCTTCGTTAATTAACAAGCACAATCATATTGGGTCACCATAAAACTTGTTTTCAAAGCAAAATCGTCAAAGAGGGAATTAAAAAATGCAGCATATTGTACCAAGCGATAGACGTGTTTTTTGCATACCAGGTTTTAAATTCATAAGCCGATTTTAAACTAATGACGAGTCAACTTTTTTTGACTCAGCCTTATCTCTTAGGACCAATTATTCAAAACGAACTCTTGACCTAACTTAAGAGGTTAAACTTGATTCTGAATAGGGTTTATAGATGTCTTTTTTAATTGTTTAATTTAACTGCAGATTCTCGCACATTGAAGTGATGTATTGGACTTTTACACTCTTTTTCATAAGCATATTGTTGTGTGTGTGTTTGTTTTTTTTGGCGTCCTCAGATGATTGTTCTTATTTTCCTGCCTATTTTAGGCTGAAATATTTTTGTGAATATTCTGAAGTAGAAGTAGACCAGACCACAGGCAATGACACCTGATACGACGCGTATAGAGAAATGTTAATAGCATTGAACATGCGACTAGTGTTGCTTTTGTTGTTTTTTTTTTCTTTTTTTGGCCGGCTAGTCCGTTGCCGCTTTCATAAATGTACAAATTTTGGAGGAGACTGATGAGAAATTCGGACTCAAAATTTGCACGTCAAGCTTGTATGTCCCGTTCTGGACTAGTTGATCACATTGTCCAGGCCCCAGTTGTTCAAAGGCTGGATAACGCTATTCACCGGATAAATCACTATCCAGCGGATAAGTGTTAACAAAACAAACCACGCTATCCTCTGGATAGTGATTTATCCGGTGGATAGCGTTATCTACCTTTCGAACAACCCGGGCCAGGCGTGCAAATAACCATATGGTCCGCCTCCTGCCAGGAATTTCAACCTTGTTATGAATAATTTGTACTATTTGCTTCTAAAGTTTGAATGCTTGACCCCATTAGTACTCCTACTAAATCACAAGTAAGGAGAATGTGAATGTGGTGTCAATTACTAAAAGCTGTGAATTGATCAAAGTTTTTTAATTGTCAGCTGAAATAACAATACTTTATTTTTTAATCGATAGATGTAGCCCTCGGCAAACTTCAAAGTTCTCAAATAAAGTTCTTTGGAAAGTATGCCCTGCAAAACAGTCGAGTTTAAAATACTTGGCGGCCTTTATTTCAATCCCAAAAAATCGCACTATAATGGTGTTCCTTTGCCACAAACAAACATGTACGACACTTGGCACGTGATAAACTCTGTCTAATTGTGATACTCTCGAACAGTCAGATTTTTATCCACTTTTTGGATTTCTCGCTTTCACTTCCATGTACCATAAAACCAATAAGACTACAATTCTGTTAAATAAAATAAAATAACAAATTAAACATGATGATATTTTTTGGATCTTATCACCTGGTCATTTAGCTCCAAAGCAAACGGGACAAAATCCAAACCTCTAAACCTTCAATAGAAAATTGACCTTTCAAATTCTAATTAAAAACTTGGACCAAAACTCGAAATGTTTTTATTGTTTTGATGTACTCTTCTTTAATCAAAACTGAAAAAAAATGTTATAGTTCCAAAACTGCTCTAACGAGCTTCATTTACGAGATTCAATTACAGATAAGCAAGACACACGTACATGGATGCACGGATTTTTATACAAAAGCTTTAGTATTTATTAAGATAGGGACCTTTTTTGTCGCTTTCCTTTCTTCTTACATACATTCACAGGGCTCTGGTTAAAAAAAAAATACCCGACAAAAAAGTTAGAGATACATGTCTTTAGAGGGATGTTTCTTCCTTGCTTACTTTAAGATAAAAGCATGAAGACATGTTTATTTTGTATCCTAAATATTTAATTTGTAGGATTATAACACTTTTTTTCAAAAAGAAACTGGGTTCCATTAGTGAACTGTATGCATTTCATTCGGAATGAACTAAATTCGACTTGCTTGTTTCATTAGGGAGTATATACAACCTCGCGGCTTTTTTTCACACGCAAACTTCAATTGAAATTTGTCTTTTGTTGACGTGTGTTAATTCAAGGCAAATTATTATATCCAATATACTCGCTTGCGTTTTATTTCAAATAAAGAATATATTGAACCATTACCATGGGCAAAATAGAATTGCAAATCGATTGATGTAAGTTGCTTGTGTAATTGATGTTTACAATCATTTCGGTAATATTCGTATTTTCTTGTTGCAATTTTCATTTCTTATTTCATGTCTAGTCTGGGGGCTTCCAGGCAATAAGGGCATTTGCGTGGATCACATGAATATTGACAGTCAGTGGGAGAAATCAAACTGTTTGCATTTTGTATGCGAACTCCCTAAGAAATATATACAATACTAAGAATTCTAAATTCAATTATTTTACTCAAAATAAGCGTAAAATTACGAATGCTAGAAATCGCCGTGAAAAGGCCAGATTGGTTGCAAAATTTATCACCCGACAACAAAATACACGAAAAATGTTAAATAGAATTTGAGGATCATTTTAACGTTGATCGGGTTTTATGAAACATCAAACAAAAGCAACAGTACTGATTACGATCACACAGAATTGTCCTTTTCGTACTAAAATCACCCTAAATTGTATTTATTTTCCTTTCAAATTAATGAAAGAAACGGAAATTTATTCAATGTAATTCCTTGCTCTGTAGCAGCACGATGTCTAGCTGGTCCTGACTTTGGCAATCGCAATAGTTTGTGATCTGCTCGAAATCGGTTTTTCTTTGAGAATTTCAACTTGTAAAATACCGGGAAAGAAAGTATTCTCGAGTCGACGTTTTCCAGCTGTTCAGAATGAAAGCGGACAAATGACAAAAGGAAATAACAACACGTCAAAGCAGCCAGCTAAATGGACATTGCCATTGGATGAAAATAAAATAAGGTTTAATTAACGAAGACCTTCAGGGACAAATTAACATATACTTTGAAACAAAATTAGAGTATATTTACTCACAGTACAAAACGTGTTTACTTGATAAAGATCGAGAGGGATGTTTATTTTCATTTCCTTTACGGGCAGGCTTCACTGTAGCATTTCTGTATGTCTCACGTTTTTCAAAGTGTTGTTAAATTCTGGGCTCAGCAGTCTGTGAAAGAAGTGGCAAAAACAAAGAACAGTCGCTACTGTATTTGTTTAGATCGAACATCTCATCACAAAGGGAAAAAGAGCTAAAAACGTGCTTGAAATGGCGGAGCTAATGGAGGAAAATCACTCTGATGACAACCTGACTACCTCCACGAAGACGATCGAGAAAAGCGCTGATGTCTCATTGGACCATGAATTACCTCCCATCATTTCCCTAACTGTGATAGGCTGCGCTGTTTTGGTTTCCAATGCACTTGTCTGTATACTTTTCTGTCGGTACCGCAGACTTCGAACGATTACTAACACTTTCATTGTTAGTTTGGCGATAAGCGATCTAATGGTGGCCGCGGTATTCCTACCAACCTATCTAGCTGGTTTGGCTATAAGCCCCTACATCATTGCTTACATCCTGTTCGCGTATCTTTTCAACTTCTGTGGCATTACGTGGGACAGATACCAAGCGGTTCTCAAGCCCCTCTCTTACAGATCAAACGTAACAAGAGCAGTTGTGTACAAGATTTTAGCACTAGTGTGGACAACACCAGTTTTGCTAGCGATAATACCAATATTTTGGGAGTATCGGCTCGGTATCAAACTATCCGCGGAGCGTAAGTACCAAGGAGTCTTGGTTACCATTGTCACAATCTGTTCAGTTTTGATTTGCTGGGCGTACAGTAAAATATTTCGTGCTACACGGCGTCAGGTAAAATGGATGATTGAGATGTCCGAGACAAATGCAAGAATAGTAAACAATACACAACCAATCAGGCTTCCTCGACAAATGTCAAAGAGACTATCAGTGAACATTTCAACAGAAGTAAAAGCGGCTAAAGTTTTTGCTCTCGTCGGATTGACATTTGCAGTTTGCTGGCTGCCTTTAATCATAATAAACGCTTTTTTCGCGATCGGTTACCCCGACTTGGTTCCAAAGGCTTTTCTCGACGCCTCTCTTTATTCACTGGTGGGTAATGCATTAGCAGATCCTTTAATTTATTCTTTCTACAAGTCAGACTACAGACGTGCTTTTAAGAGATTTTTTCGCTGTTGCCAATATCGAGACAAGAGCTCATCAGGTAGTTCAATGACAGCTAATGATTCTCTGTGTGCAGAGGGAAGCTGCAATCAGGGAGATAACAATATGCTATAAATCGACAGTATTATCAGTTCAATGAAAGGCCTTCAGTAGTTATCAGGTAATAATCAGATCAGCAAGGAAATTATTTTCAAGTTGAAATTAATACTGCATGTAATTGCATTTTCTATTAACCTTAGTTGAAGCACTATCTGATGCAATTTGAGATACTCTTGGAACTGATTTTATCTCTTTTTTTACAATTTCTCGAAGGTCTTGCTATTTCAGTATCTTTTAGTGTATCCAGCTGCGGTCGGATATGTTCACTTGTTGTATATGCTGATGTTATTAACAAGTTTAACACGATTGCTGATTTGTAAGAGCTGTATTAGCTGGGCCAAAATCTTTCAGTTGTTGAACCAGCAAAGCATAAACATTTTAATTATTAACATTTTTTAACTGTATGAGACTTCGACCTCACGCTTCTGAGGGAAAGTGAATGAATGAACGAACAAAACACATTGATGACAAACTTTCTCTGTAGAGCGTATAAGCACATAATGTTGTATCTTTCTTTTTTTTCTGACGGTATTTTGGGGGTATTGCAATCTGATTGGTATGAGAAAATATAAATAAGTCCTGCGCGAGGGACCTCCTCAATGATGACGAATATGAAAGTTTTCCAATAGGTTTATAACGCGAAAGATGTGTCATATTTTTTTTTTTTAAGAAAGGGAGGCTATCCTCTAAGCGGCCTGGTGAGGATCTTTGTGAATGCGTCCATTCCAGTTGTAGCAGAATAAATACAGATTATAAGATACATATGAGACTGAAATCGATTTTATTTACGAATGTTTAACACTTAAGATATGGTTGTAAAAGGCATGAAAGAAAACATCAGTCCCTTAATATGTTATGTGTTTATAGTATATACTTAAGCAACACTTCGTCCAATAAACAGAAATTTAGAAAGCAAAAGTAGAAGCAAAATATTGCCAAAGTAGTGGATTTTTTCTTCTTTCAACGCTTGAGACATGATGGGCAGAGATGATGCTTATCATCAGTTTCACACGGCAAGAATAAACTCCTATAGCCTGCATATAACCAATTTTGTCAGGCCGGTTCTTCAGGTTTTCCTTTGAGGTACTATATTGAGGTACTATTTCCTCGCGGTCAAACGGTAACGCACTAAACTCAGGAAATGGCATTGCACCTATGCCGGGTCAACAGTCGGATGCAAGAAGGGGGGCTTAGTTCGCCTGCACAGGAAGCACTAATGCCGGCTTCCTTATCATTCATCAGCAACTCTAGCGCTATCTCAAAATTTTAAAACTTCCAAGTCTCCCTCCACTTCCCAACCCCAACTGAACACCTTTTAGTTCCATTTGCCCCGTGGCGGTTTTTCATTGCCCCTCATTTCCAGAAGATTCCACTGATCAAATACTAGTAATTTCTTGAAAATGTTATTTGAAGAAAACAAACAAACACAGTGTCACGCAAATGGCCATATTAAGACTCTTTTTTTAATTCTTTAATCAAGCTTTAGCTCACGAGTGTGACGAGAGCTTTTCCCATCTCCTACCCGCAGAGTAAAGATGGGACGATAGACTGCAAGGCTGATACTACGTGAAAAACGTTTCGAGACACCAACATGACAAGAACCGATAAAGGAGGATCGCAACAGTGGACAGCTGTTTCGCCCTTGTTGGGGCTCGTCAGCACTGTGTAGCGAAGATATGTAACGCCAGCCAGAGAGCCAACGCACATAAATTGCAAAATGACCCGTTCCATATCAAGTTCCGTACTTTGAACTCAATTGCGCCCTGAAAGACGCGTGTTTCAGGGCGCAAGAAGAACAAAGTGTCACGATTGGTGTCTCGAAAAGCGAAAAATAAATGTGGCTGGACAAAGCCAGCCTAAACATTTAAACATTTAGACGCATGGCCAGTACCATAACTAACTCAACCAACCGTTCAGCATCAAGCTAGTAAGTACAAACCTGTCCATCAAATACCGATGCAAAGTACTCAGCTAACTTTTAAGCATCAAGCAAGTTTAACTAATTCACTTTTTGCCTGTGTAAGACTAGAGGTTTCAACTAGGTCCCAAGTTTTGAAAAAACTAGTTTCTAAATGAAGGCCATTTCCAGCCATCGTTTCATGGCGATTAATGATGTTAGGTAAGATACTTTATTTCGTTTTGCCATTGAAACAAAGAGAAAATGTGTTAGTATCTTGGAAAACTAGAAAGCGTTATGAGTAAATTGACATAAGGTTCATTAAGGTTCATTACGAATCCAATATATTACAGCGCCACACCTAGGGGAGTAGGGGTGGCGCAGTGGTGAGAGCGTTCGCCTCCCACCAATGTGTCACTCGTTCGATTCCCGGACCCGACGTCATAGGGTTGAGTTTGTTGTTGGTTCTCTGATGTTGCAACCTCCCCTTTGAGAGATATCTGGCCTCAGACCCAAAGCAGTAGTACTTGTCAAAACATAATCTCTAGGAAGTAGATTTAGGCGTTTCAGCCATTCAGTAAGTTTATTCCAAAAGTAAGATGTCTGGCTGCATGACCAAAAAAGATGGATTATCGACCCAGTGGACGTGTGAGAAAAACTGCAATTTTCATCGCCCTGCAGACCTATTCTAAATAAGAAGTTTTTGCTTGGTACGCGTCTGTGTAAGAATTTAAACTGAAACTCTATCAGCTTAGTACTCTTTCTGCATTTCTCAGCTAAAAGATAAGCAGCAGTCCAGTTTATGTTATCATTTATTAATAGGCCACAATCCTGTAGCCACTTCTTTTGACTTGACTCTTTTTTATATGTTAATGTAGTTGCTTCTCTGACTTGTAAAATTCTTCTTGTAAGTGGCTCATATTCGTGGTCGGTGTTCTGTAAATCTTGAAAATTAGAATCAGTCCGAAATGACTTAACAGCCGATATTAAACCATGGAAGCTGAGAGGGCGAGGGTCTATTCCATACTTACAGCGGAAATCAGAGAGAAAGTTGTTGCCTGGTCCTAAAAGATGTTTCACCCGAGTAATTCCCTTAATAAACCAATTTTTGAAAAAAAAAAACCAGTCTTTTAAGGAGTTACGCCAAAGTTGTTGATCCAGAAAGTGACCTTTCGATGCTGTTTCAGGTTCAAAGTTAACTTCTGCCCAGGTTCCTAATAGTTCATTTACAAAGGCATCCGAAGTTGCTATGTCTCTAACGTTGAGGTTGTAGGAAAAAAATTTTGGCGGCCATAATTCTTGAGGGCTATATCAAAAAAGATTTTCCATTTTCCCTTGTTATTGTTATCTAAATATTTTTTTAATCCTTGTGGGTGTAAGGGATTTATTAAAGGAACTAATATCAATCATTTTTAGGCCACCAAAACTGAGATCATTTATCATTATCTTCCATTTTATCTTGCCGCCTTTACCATTTCAAAGAAAAGTGTAGAGTAAATCATTTATTTCGTTTAAAATCCTGTAGTTTGAGCGAAGAGGCGAGAGTAAAAAAACTAATCGAGAGACCACTAGTGATTTGATAACGGTGATTTTTCCTAACAATGTAGGTCGGAGGTATTTCCAGCATCTTAGGATTTCTTTAACTTTTTCGAGTTTCTCGTCATGTAGTTTAAAGAGGCAGATAGTTCGGGATCTGTTGAAATCCATATCCCTAAAATTAGGATCCACCCCTGTGTTCGCATATTGTATATAAGTTTCTATTCCTTTTGAAAGCTGTCATGCTTGCTCTGTCAGCGAAACTAGCTGACACCTCTCGACTGGCATGCGCGAACAGGGACAACACTTCCATGCCTTTCACCATCTTAAGGAATCCGAAGATTGTTGCAGTTCTTTTTTTGTTTTGTTTTTTTCCTTCCTTCTTTTTTTTTTTTTGGAAAATATATCCTTTATTGATACACATAAACTTATATACAATACAATGCAATAAATTACAATTTTAACAAGTTGCAAAATAAACACATTTATAAGCTTATAGTAAATAGAAATAAAAATAAATTTAGTAATAACAAGTGACTTAACCAGAGTAGACTACAATAGGAGCATCATTGCATGTAAATTTTAATTTAAATTTTCTAGCTTGTACTTAGAGGAGACTTTGCTGACAAATCTGTGATGACAAGAGAATCATCGTGTAACTTATTGTATAGATAAAATAGCGAGCATAAAGCAAGGTGTAGTTAATTTTTTTCAGAAGTTCTTTATGGGCACGATTGAAAAACAAATCCCAAATAAATATTCTTGATTTGACGGCTTAAAAGAAAACTGATTACAATTATTGAACCATTGCACAACTTTGGACAAGAAATCTTTAGTGAAGAAACAGTCTGAAAAGGTATGTGGAACATTATCCATTGTTCAATAGCCAGTAAAAATCCTTTACCCTGGCAGTGTCAAAGGTTAACTTCGTTGAACTATCATGATCAAAAATTGAGTGGCTTTGTAGAAAGCTGCTCCTGGGAAACGGTTCCAAGTTGTTGCCTTTTGTCTTGGCCAGTAGGGTGTCCGGAATAGCACTTCTAACTTTTTAAAGGCTTAAAACGTTTTAAAGGCTTGGTATGAGAGTAGCTGCTCTTTATCATCTAACAGGTCACTTATCAAGATAATCCCTTTTGAAAACCACTCTTGGCTTAAAAAAGGCTTGCCATCTACCGTAGAGCTTAACAATTACAGGGGTAGCAATGTGCGAGGCGATAGACAATTCGAACTCCACTTGCAGATTGATTAAAACACATTTAATCACAGCTTATGGTTCACGTGTTACACTAGTAGCGACGGTGATGACAAAAGGTAGATTACGGTAGCAAAACTGTTCCAAAAATAACGATGTATTGTCGTAGTTGCGGTACAAATGAGTACTGAAAAACGATAATTAAATAAAGTACAGCCAAGATACAGAATTTAGATACATAGGCATGTAACAGACATAATAATCGGCACTTAACGACTAATAAGGTGGTTTCCAGAAAGAATTAATAGACATTAAGTAACAACTTGTAGCATACAAAGGATCCTGAGAACATTACATCCAAAGTGAAGGTATAGTTGAAAGGCTGAACTGAAACCACTAGCAGTGGAGATGTATATCTAGATCATGACAACAATTAGTTAGCAAAGATTAGACAATTGGTTTCATAGCGTAACAACACTTAAGGCGGGGTTAAACATGAAAGCCGTATTTTGGCTGGGTATTATGTTTTTAATGCAAATATCTCGTTTACGTTTCGAGCAATCAAGAATCTCTCTGCTCATCTCACATATCTATGTTTTGGGTTGTTTTGTAAATTTTTGTGGGGAATTTTTAGGTATATTTGGAGAGAAATAGTTTTTCTCAAAGGATTAGCAAAAATTGATGGAAATAGGAAATTTGGAAGATTTGTTGTTGTTTTAAAATTAGAGTTTGAAATTAGAAATTGGTACATACACTCCAAACAGTTGCCCAACAACCTGGGGTGCCATTGTGCGGTCGGGCAACTGTCTGGTGGTGTTCCATAACCCTTTTTTCCCCCTTTCAACCTCTCTTTAAACTTACTTCACTAAAATTTCACTAAAAATTCACGTTTACCCCCGCCTTAAACTGTAGATGTAGATGTAGCATTGTTTTTAATAAAGAGTCTTTAAAGCGTTTATCAGTATTGGTTGACTACATCGCGCTTATGCTCTATCTTCAACAACAGAGGCTTTCAATGAAGAATGTACCGAATTTACTCCATTTTTAGCCATCTTGATTACCCGCGGAGTCTTAGAGATTCTGTTATTTCCAATTTTGAGTCTCGAAACCCTTCAGTAAGCATAGCGGAGAGGAATACTGGCGAGAGCAACATAGTCTACCTTTCAAAGAATACCGTTCGGAGGCAGTTGCGTGATCTTAATCATAAGATTAGCCTCACTTTGCAGCCAGTTTTTATAAGCAAAAAATTGGAACAAGATCTTAAACCTAAAGAAGCCAAGCAGTCAATTGTCAATCAGCAATGCGTTGTTTATCATTTTGTATGTGATCTGTGCGGTGCAGATTATGTCGGCTACACAGCCCGACACCATTTTCAACGTGTTCCTGAACACAAAAATTCGGCAATCGGCAAACATTTTCATGATGCGCATGGTAGGAGCGACCTTTTGAATGAGAGTCATTTTAAGATTCAAAGAAAGTGCCAAGGCAAATTTGATTGTCTGATTGTTTAGTGTTTCAAACCTATAATTTGAATGTCCAAACGAACTCCATACGTGCCAAACTTTTTGTTTAACTTGTAATTTTTGTAACTATTTTCATTGCTTATTGTTCGTCTTAGTATTTATAGAACCTAGTCAGTTTTTGACTTGATAATGACGTTATGGTAACGTCGAAATGTCGTCGATTTTAAATCAGCTTCTTAAAAAAGACGTGCTGTCGCAATTTTTCATAGTCAAATTATTATTATTATTATTATTATTATTATTATTATTATTATGTATTTTTTTAATGAGCTTTTAAACCGCCGCACGAAAAGTACTCAATACATCGGGATTAAAATTCGTTGGGACATCTTAAATCGTGGTATTTCTTTCAATATTCATATCTAATATATTGTATTTTCAACTACATCAGAAACTGAGGCCAATATCATTAACATATGATTTGATTCATGTATCTGCATGTAAAAAGCACGATTAGAAGATAGTGTTGACAACCAATGCATGTAATGATACAGGTAATTCGTTATTTAAAACTCCAATTGTTTTTATCCTTATTGCTATTCCACTCAAACAGAGCGAACACGAAAACAAAAGCAGATGTCAAGCTGATTTAGGAGTGTGCTACATGTATTTATTCGTTGCGATTAATATCCCGAGCTGATAATTCTACGTTAACCTTGATATGTTGCACCGTAAAATTCTAAAACAACTAGCGGGACAAAGAAATAAGAATTAAAAATATATATATATTTTCACGTATGTCAATGAGGTTTTAACTAAACCAACAAACAACTACGGAGAAGTGCCAAAACTCTATATCCGATGGTTTCATTTTTCTATTTTTAATTATGAGCTGAAGTCACTCAGAAATAATTCCATGTTATTATTTTGAAGATTCCTTATAACTTAGTCGAAAATCGCTCCCCCTTCCCCCCCCCCCCCGTTTTCTGACGAAACTATGGCAATAGGAGAATAGGACTAAGTTTTGTTGTTTTTTTTTGACTGATACAATTCTTTAAGGTATATTCTATTCTCCATGCCGGATTTACCTTCCACTTGCGCGTTGAAACTGTCCCTGGCTTAAATTCCTGAAACTTCACCTGCTGCTTTGTCTTGGTGCGGTCTTTGCTTAACACGAACTATTGTCAGGTCCAAATTTGTTTCGATCGTTTGTTCAGCATCACCCACCTGACGCAGACTTCTAAAGCAAATCATTTTCTTAGCCTCTCGTCGAATTTTCCCGTTAAGCGCCAAACATACAACTGGGTTGATACAACTGCTGACATATGCAAATAAAATGTAAGTAACATATGCAGCTCGAGGAAGGCTTCCTGTTCCCATTATGGCATTAAGAAAATCCACTGTAATGACGGGCACCCAGCAGAAAACAAATCCAACTACAAGAACAAGAAGCATCTTTGTCATTCGCACTTCTTCTGAGCTCAAGCCTTTTGATTGGCGTGAGCGGATTGTGTTTTTTGTAGCCGTTACGTGTTGCTTGACAGTGCGAAAAACTTTGTAATAGCACACCGCAATGAAAGCCATCGGTAGAATGGTGTAAATGATCAGAAGGAAAAAGGTATAAGCAATCTGCGGTCTGCGGTCTTGATCGAAAGTCATGAAACAAGAGGCCTTTCCAGGTCGAAAGATGTAATTCACCAGTCCGCTCAAATAAGGTGAAATGGTCAGAATAAAGGGGACGATGCTTACCACTGAAATCATGGCTGCTGTAGATCTTTTAGTGAAATATTTCTTATATAGACGTGGTCTTATGACACAAAAGTAGCGGTTGATAGCCATCAAAGTGACCATGTGGAGTGAAATCCAAATAACGCAAAGGATGAAAACTCCTTGGAATATGCAAGTGGTATCACTAAAAATCCACTTGCCATGAACAAATATTGAAGCTGTGAATGGCATAACCAGCGTGGCGGTTAACACGTCTGCTATAGCTAAACCCACCAAGAACATGTTAGTAACGGTGCGAAGCCTTGGATTCTTGAATACCGCGGCAATAATGAGTAGGTTGCCACACAACGCTGTGATGATAACAAGCACCATAAAACATGATTCAAACGCCACGGTTGCCTTGCCTCTGCTTTGTAAATCATTTAGGAGTCGAACTAAATCCTTATTGTCCATTTTCTTGCCTTAAAACGATGGATCCAAATGAACAAGCCTGAGATATTTAAGTTTGTAGCTTAAACATATATACCCCGAAACAGACGAGGTTTTTGGACTACCGCTGTTTCTTGATGGAGGCAGCTGGCATCCGCTTCGGCTGTTTCTTTGGATTGGAAGAAAACACCGAGTTTTATAATAAATGTTTAAACAATCCGACAGTTATTTACATAGAGAGCTCATGTAATTGGCTGGCCATTGACAACTAAGCAAAAGCTCGCGCTCTTCTTTTTATCCTTTATTTAAAAGACCACTATGTGGTACTAGCCTCTACCCTTAACTAGATTTCTGTTCATCAGATCGAAAAAAGCACCTGGACTGAAATACACATCTAAATTCAAGGGAGAACAAGGAGCGAGGAAACGAGTAAAACTACCTGATACTGTTTGTAATTGTTATTCACTTTGCGTTTTAATAATACATATAGATGGCGTCGCCTGTAAAGATCCACGTAAAATAAAAGCGGCAGCCTTTCCCATCTTTTAATACGCCACAGTGTAAAATACTACTTTGGCATAACAATCATAATTACTGTGAAAAAAAAAAACAAAACAAAACAAAACAAAACAGCCGCAGCGAGCAACAAAATTTCATCTGGCTAAATGCCGAGTGATTGGCCAAAAACAATAAAGCCATTAAAATTAACGAGGTTTTTCTGAACTCTTGTTATTTCCCTAAATCCTGTTTTCTTTCTGAATAAATATGTTGCATTACTTTTTGAAACTAATGGACTAAAAGCTTTTGCAACAGTAAACATTGAAATTTGTGACGATAGATACTATAGTTGTTCCCAATGCCTTTAACCGTTAAAGGCATTGGGAAGAACTATAGTAGCAAAAAATGCCAACCAAAAGACATATCAATGTTTCTTCAAATCTTTCATTTCGTTATGACCGCCGTTAATTAGGCATGAAAAGGTTTTTCTCAACTCTTGTTATTTTCCTAAATCCTGTTTTCTTTCCGAATAAATATGTTGCATTACTTTTCGAAACTAATGGATTAAAAGCTTTTGCAACAGCAAACATAGAAAGTTGTGACTATAACTATTCTAGTTCTTCCCAATTCCTTTCGAAAAATGCCACCCAATAGACACATCAATGTTTCTTCAAATCGTTCATTCCGTTATGACCGCCATTAATTGGGCATGAAAAAAGACATTCTTTAATTCTCTACTTTTTTATAGAAACAATTTCAGTAAAGCATTTGGTTAGAGTTGGCTAAAGCCACAATTCTCTTGGACAGTTTTTTTTTCAACCTTTTAATAATGGGACCTAAGAGTTTCAGTTTTCTTTGATGTTTACGTCCTTGTTTCATCTGTAAATATGGTGCAGCAACGAAAGCACTTTCATAACACGCAGTGTAGAACGTTTATTTTATCAAGATAGAGTTTCAGTTAATCTTTCTTCAGGAAAGTGGGCCAAGATGGACTGCCTGCGTTGCTCACACCACACCACGTGATTCGATGTTTTAATTTAATGAGATCTGAGACTAAAAGTTTAGCATGGTTCAAAATTTCCTTCAGGTAAAAATGAAAGACGTTTTCACCTCTTGTCCATTAACCCATTTCTACTCTTTCGCCCCCAGCCTGGGAAAACGACAATGAAACACCTCATGTCACCAGGCCGACTGTCTGCAAAAATGGCTCATTAATTTCAAAGCATAGCGGTAGCGGTACTGTGAACGTGATCTCTCATTGCACCGATAATTTCTTGTCTCCCTGTGTGTCATTCTGCCTAATCGGCGGGTAACAGTTCCACATCCAGTCTGTAGTCTGTTCCATGCCTTCTAATACGACGCCCACAATGCAAGGAAAAGAAAGGCTTTAATGAATGCTACAGAAACCAGTTTCCATGTGGATACTCTATCTATATTGAAATGTAACAACCGTAAGAAGTAATTATAGCAGACCTTCCTTAAAATAAATTACATAAGCACGGAGGAGAAAAAGGAGGAAAACGCATTTGTTTGGATTTTAGCCAAAATCCAAACAAATGTGTTTTTCTCCTTTATGTTTTATCCTGAATGAAAACCTAACGTGTCTGCGAAGCAATAATGTGCTTCAGACTTAACGCAACGCCAGACCGTTACAAAACGGCAGGAATACTTAGCTTGATCGCATGAGAACAAGATACCCTTGATAAATAACACATATTTTAGCTCAGGTGGAATGTCTTTTTTTCTACAGTGAAAATAAGTTCATTTTCAGCTCAAGAAAGGAATAATTAGCGAAATGACAATACATAACGAGGAAAATGAAAGTACAATCCATAGCGTTTACTGAATTCTGTTGGCTGCTGAAACCTCATCACTTACCTTTTTTATTTTTTATTACTCAATTCGTTGAATGGATTTATTCAGGAGAATATTCAAATTCATCTTCTTGTGGGTGTGTCTTGAATGATTCTGATTAGCACTGCCAAATGTCATGGGCCTGTTATTAAAAATAAACTAGTAATAGTTCACACTAAATCTGCCCCCGCATCTATTTTACCCGTCAAGGATATAAAATTCTTATAAAAATTCCACTGCGTTAAAGGAAACTATTATTTATTGTATGAACTGAAATTTTATATTTTTAGTAAATTATACCACTCATACTGTTCAAGTAACTTAGGCATCTTATCATAAATGTGATCGAAAGACTTAACATTCTGTTTAACTCATTCTATCACATGATACTCTTTACCAAATACTCTCACGAAGTGCATTCTGGAAAATATATCAAACCACTCTGTTATTCTAGTTTGATACTGAAACAAACCGTTTGTCTGGATATACGAGGACTCTACCGTATCTCGAAAGCACAACAGAAGTCGAGATTTATTTTCCGAGATGTAAACAGAAGTATCGCTTTACAGTCGCCATATATGCATTAGAGTCATGCTTTTTGTCTTCAAAGAAAACGCCGCAAAACATTTAGTTTCACATCTGAATCCCTTCCAGTCAACCCAGCCATCGCATGGGCTCTACGCCACGTAAGATTACTAAGTAAAAATAAGCGATCAAAATAAACGTGATTTTTATACGTGTGGTGTTTGGATCGAGTTGTGTCCGACAAATCAACTTCTGTATCAAACAGTTCAATCTGGTACTGCCGAATGACCTTTGAATTCAAGATATGAAGAAATCGCTGTGATGACAGATAGCAGCACTAAAATATATTTTGGCAAGATCCTCTCCTCCTCGTACAGCAAATAAAATCTCCTCCTCGTGTTCGTGGTTGCGAGAATTACCCATGTAGCATTGCCTTGCGAGCTGACTGAAAAATTAACCGGGACCACCGTGCGCGCCTAGTTTCATCAAATCGGGATTGATTCGCATACTACACCAATATTGCACGCATTCTTTATACGTATACGCGGGGGAGACTATAATGCCTCCTCGGGTTTTGGCCTCTGGGCCAAAACCCTGCGGGGGCAAATATATGTAGACATTTTGGAGTTAATAGAATTAAATAGACTTGTACTTTATATTCACTCTTTTCAAACATCCTAACATAAATAAATTAATATATAACACAGATCAAAGAAAAAAGAAATTGTTAGCATCTTTGTTATCTGAACCTATGCAGGCAACCACTGTAAGAACCGGATATTCCTGAATCCGTCCCCGTCTACACGTAGCATATTCAGGGAAAGCGGATTCAAAACTTTCCGGATTCACTGCCGAATTAGCTGGATGCGTGTGGACGGAAGCCGTATCCGGAAAGAAAAAATTGCGGTTTTGCTTGTAGTTGTTTTGCGCTTTTCCATTTATATTTTAGAATACAAATCCTAGCCCTTTTAGCGTGCTTCTGATCCCGGTTTGCGCAAAGAAGGGAAATACACTGAAACTTCGACAGCCCGCGCGTCATGTAACAAATCCTCCCTTTCGTACCCCCGGTAAACTTTGTCGTTGTTATGAGCGACATTTCCCTTAACCCACCCCGAGACGGGTGATATTGTCAACATCTGGTCGTCAACGACGATTTTGAATCTCGCGCTCGGAAATTTGCCAAGCGTCGGTTCTGTCAAATGATTGTTCTAGAGACAAAAGAGCCTCAATGCCGCAAGCAATAACAATGCCCACAAGAGGAAGTTAATCCAGTAACCTTGTCTACCCATAATTGCACACAAAGATTGACATGCGGATACGTGTGTACGTATCGTAAGTATAGTCTCTCCTTATATACCTTTTATCTGTTACAAATACATTTATATTGCATACTTCATTGCTCAGTTGTTAGAAAGGGTAATCAAACGGATAGTCAAGTGAAATTAGGAAATCATCTAACGCCCTTTTTCTGAAGTCCTAACAATTTCCGCCGGCAAAGCTCACAGTCGCAGGGTTCTGACTTTTTTATCGTATCAAGACAACGTCGCCGTAATTTTGCAATTTCACACGTGAAATAACAAATTAGCACTTAAATTTCGTGCCAGTGCATAATTAGGGAGTAATTAACTTGTCACCCATAAAATCTATTTGGACATTCACACGGATCCAAATATAATTTAAAGAATAGTACTTTTCACAGTTAATGTAAATGTTCTCATTTTCTTTGTCTCACATAAAGTTACCCTTGAAAAAGGCTTGGCCAGTTTGCAAAATGAACAGTTAATTGTGTCAGTGTTTCATGGGTTTGTCCATCGCACATCTCGTGAATTTATGTTTTAGTGCGCTCCGTTGGTAAACACATTGCAAACCGCTACTGGTCTTTGTACTCGAGCACGTGGCTGACCATGTTATAAAGGCCTGAATTTTTTCCAGGCTTTAATTTCACAACTGCTTAAGCTGTGTGCATAGCTGCGACGATCAATCATATCTTCATATCATTCTCCGCAGTTCAAATATATGAAATCTCATATATTCACTTGAATACTTCACCTTCTACGGGTATATTACGAGCTCGCAAAGTGGCCAGCTTAATAGCTCAGTTGGTTAAGCACTGCATGGGTATTGCAGAGGTCATGGGCTCGAATCCCGTTCAGGCCAATTCTTTTTTAGGCTTTGATTTCACAACTTCTTAAGTTGTGTGCATAACTGCGATGATCGACCGTATCTTCGTATGTTATAAAGTATTGGCGCAATGACCCTCCTTTCTCAGGGGTATTATTTCTCCCGCGACTTATTGTTTTCTTCCCGACATCAGAGCAAACAGAACAGGTTTAAAGTAATAAGACACTATGCGCTATATGTTGTACTCAGGCAGTATATACCGAATTTCGATCAAGTTTCGTTTTATCATTAGTCAAATTATCGAAGGCTTTTTATTCCTTATGAAGTAACTACCTTCTGAAAAGTGAACATAGACAATTGGGTAGCTTAGAGCTTCTTTACCATTTCACGTTTTTTCCATAACATATATCATAATGTGTTTTAAGTGACGGAAAACATTAAAAGTGGGCATGCGATATGCGAGACACACCCATACTTATGACGTCCGGTGTGTAATGGGGGCGTCATTGTGTATGCACATAATTGAAACGTTGTCAACCATAAACGATGCGACAGACTGATATCCTGGGAAATCAGCGAACCGAATGCCTATTTTGCGTTCACTCTTGTTGCAAACTTGGGCAAACCTGGGCGTTCAAATTCTCTTTGTTTTCTAGCTTAGCTACCGTTTAGGAAGGCATGCACAGTCTCGTATTCAGGCAGCTGACCTTGATCATTAAATGCCGCGAGGAAACAGGCTTGAATATTTATTTTTATGCACACGCTTTTTCAGTGGTCCCATCATTCTACAAAGCCTTATAGCTTATAGTTCATTCATTTGTTCGGACAACGTTTTTTCAATCACGTGTATAAATAACGTAACACAGTATCCTTGATCAATGCAAAAAAAATAAAAACAGCTTTAAAAAATAACTGAAGTAAATAGAAACGACATAGTACTGAATAGCAATTAAGCATGTTATTTGTAGCATATCATAAAATACGTTTTATCTAACCAATTTTAGTTTGAGGTATTTTCTACCCTTGGAATAAACACTACGTCTTAATTCCGACCTTTCTCTTCAATACTTTCAATTAGATGACTTAAGATAAGTCAACTTGAGTCAGCCTTTTTCGATTTTTCTCCCTTGCCGGGACCCAAGTTAGTGAGTCAGCCCAGAAACCTGAGCGACACAAGTTACCTGATACGATACGACGGCAGGAAAGGACGCTACGTACAATAAAATTTTACCTTCGCCAAGGTGATGTTATACCGCGCAATACTTAAATTGAGATTTATTTACTGACGCAAATCCAAGTAAAACCTTTGATCTTAATTATATTGACAATATTTTCAATATTACTCATGTGGAACGAGAGGGATTAGATAGAGACAAATCCTTGTCAAACATTTAACCCTCACCAAATAACAGAACTGTTTGGACTTTCTTATGCACGCTACTAGTAATAAGCCTTTAATGTGAATTGAATCTATCGTTTAACCCTTAAAAACTGTCCGATGGATTCCTCTTAGCCTTCCCTTTGGTCGAATGACCACGGAATGTACGTCACAACCTCCAAGCCCCATATCATTTAACAGCAAATCCAGTATAAACTGCAAGAAGGTGTTTGAAATGGAAATACGTTTCGTAGAAAGGATTGAAGCTTGTTCTCTGACAGATATACGCGGCATTTCAAGTCCACAGTGGAACTAACAATGGCGTTCGCTCTATCGTGGACAATATTGACACTACGGTTGTCATGTATTAAAAGTACCCTTAGAGGCTCTCAGTTTCCTACCCCTTTCTTAGGATAATTCAGAACGTTATATTAGATGCATTCGGAAATCTCAAATGTCGTCATATAAACTAAGAATACTAGCAGTTCAACAACAAAACAGTAGCAAAGAATCAAGAATCACTTATAGATATCTGCTTTAGGAGCCACCCCGAACCAGATATGTTTGATTAGATAATAAAAGCATTTTTGCAGCAAGCATAGCGTCAGAAACAAGCTAAATACAATGAGAACGGAAGGTGAAATAACATTAACATAAAAAGTGACAGGTGGGCATTCTTAGAGGAAAAGGAGGGTTAATGGCTCTGGCGGATGTCCGGGCTAAATAACTATTGTGTGTTGAGTCACATCGACAGTTGCTCACACCGACAGTTTACCTCACATCTTCGGTAAGAAAATAAGTCCGAGAAATGATGCAAAACCGCTCTGACGACTCGATGATACTAAATCCAAGAGATACATGGCTTGTGGTCATCGAAGGAGGGATGATGTTGCTAATGAACGTCACTGCGTTAATCGGCAATTTCTTGATGTGTTTTGTTATTTTCAACAAACCACGTTTCCACACAACGACGAACCTATTCATTCTGCCCCTGGCCATGTGTTATCTGTTTGCTGCTTGCTTTGTCATGCCATTTACGGCTGGCACTCTGATGGCAGGGAGGTGGCCTTTTGGAAACGTTTCTTGCGACATTCAAGGATTCGTTTTCCTCATTTTAACTTGGGTATCGCTGCAGACCCTTACAATCCTGGCGGCAAGTCGGTGTCTTAGATTCGCCAATTTGCCTTTCTATAGCAAATGGTTTTCACTTAACAGATCCTTTGGAATGATTATAACAATCTGGGTAGTTGTCGTTGTGGTGCTGATTGTTCCCATGACATTTGGTTCAGCAACGTTTCAATTTCATCCACAAAGATCACTCTGTTCCATGCCGCCGAGCACGGAAAACCAAGCCGTAAAAATAACTAATACCGTGATAACATTAGCATTCTATTTAATGCTGACAGTTATATCCATGCTTTCGATGTGCGCTATCAGAAGACGTGAAGCCTTCATTCGTTCATCTTTTGTGTTCGAGAGAAGTCAAAGAAGAAGCGAGATGGACTTGAAAGCCATTGCAGAAGAAAGAAAAACGAATCACATTTTATTAGCTCTAATAACGGAAGCTCTGCTTCTATGGCTGCCTGCTATTATAATCAAGATGTTGGAATTCCCAACACAGTTAGTTAACCCTCCACGCCAGGTTCAACTGGCTTCTACATTTCTTTGGTTTGCTGTTCCTGTTCTTCATCCCATCACATACGCCGTCTTATCCAGACCATTTGCCAAAGAAGTGGCAAGAGTTCTTCCAAGATCAAGTTTACGCCGTAATAAAGTTCATGCTGAACATGCCATCTAACCATGACTCCGTGACATTGTAGCCTAGTTGTAAAATAGTTGTACATGTAACAAATCATGCAGTTATTCAAATTTATATATCTGTAAATAAGTTATTAATAACAGATATAACGAGAGACATACCGAACATTTTGTAGTAATTTATTTATTCTAACAGGGTATTAATACTCTTGTACCTTTTAATTTTCTTTTCAAGTCAACTGAAGTGCATAAAAATGACTAAACGCGCACTTTTAGTCACCTGTTGCCTGAATTTTCGTTAAACTCAGCACCATTTATTAAACTATAAACTTATCAAAAATAATGATATGTCATCCTGTATTATATCGATAATAGCAAAGTCATGTAAATTACATTGAATTGATTAGAGAAAATATTCTACGAGTGACTCTGAGAATGGAACATTTAAAATAAATACAAGTGTAAGTTAAACCGAGTCCAATGTATTGTCGGTATGTAGAATGTCAGACGGATTAAACATTACGAGTTTTGAATTCATTATCATTTTCTCGTTGGTAGATTGACCGTCGGGTTTTGTTCCATGCTCACTTCTTTTACATTTCCAGACATTTTCTAGCCAAGACAAAAAAGGTGGAAAATTATTCAGTCAGTATGAAACGTTTCCACATTTCAACAGGTACAATATCCAAAAAGTGAAATATCAAGCACGTTCACAGGTGCATTCAGCGAATGAGCGAAACAGAAAATTCCGATCAAAATCTTAAGCTACCGTCTAGGTAACTGACTATCCACTTGCTTCTTGAATATGAGTTACTATTTAGTCCAAATCCTCGTTGAATTAAAATAAATTGACTCCTGATATGCTAACCAATACGTTTATAATGTAATGCCTGCAAGGCATGTGTTGGTTGACATGTTTTCATTCACACTGGCGCACGTGCGACGTACGTGTCCTTGATTTTGGACCGAAATCCTTATTATATACAGACACTTCCTACTTAATTGAGAATGGCATGCGTAAAACTTCAAAGAAGTTGGGGTCATTTCTTAATTTTAAGAGTGCTTATATGAAAAGGAAACGAAAGACAATTTACGTCGAGCCTTGGCCACGAACTGTGTTTCCGCTTCAGCGTCCATGAGGATACCAATTCCTCCCTCATTGTTCGTTCTTTATTTTCATTTAAATTTGAAGAACTGGTTATTGGTAAGCCAATAATGACAAGGTCTGGAAGACAAGTCAAGGTCTGGACAAGGTTTGATGTTTAGACGTACGCAAAATGGTAAGCCAGCTGGCCATACAAACCTGTTAATTAAAGCCTTATGATTCATATAGAATTTTTGCCATTTACAAACAAACAAACAAACAAACAGGTACAAAATATACTTGTGACACAGGTTACATGTACATGGATCTGTCGTTCCTAGTTTATTTTCCTTTAAGTAATTTAATTCATTTAAAACTCTATCTTATTTTCGTATTCGTTATGTTTTTCTACTGCAGTGAAAGCATAAAAGTTATATAGTTCACTGAGAATGTACACACAAAAATACTTTTTCGTCTCAAATTTGCCTAAAGACTTTCAGTATGTTTTACAACAATGGAATTAATATTTAACTTCTTAGAACAATAGCAATTAATTTTTAACAACTCCTGTTAACCGTAATGGAAAAAAAAATAACCGTTAGCCGTAAAAAAGCCAAAATATTAACCGTTAACCGTAAAAGCCACTACCCCATTGAGACCCTCCTATAGTTGGCAAGATTATTTCCTTATCGCCTTGTGTTGGTAATATTTCCCTCATCGTGTCAAGATTTTCACAGTCTGCAGTCAACTTTCGAGATGCTTGGGATACTCCTCTTGATCTGAGTCTTTTCCAGTTTTTTCCACAATGCTTGGACGAAATTCATTGTGCTAAGCTCAACTGTGGGACGTTATTTGAGAACTCCCGGCCAGTTTCTATTATCTGTACTGACGCTAGTGCCTTCGCATGGGGGGGAAATGCCCTTTTTGTTGAAAAGGAGGAGTTTGAACTGTTTTACAAGGCTTTTTCCTCTATGGAATCCACTCTTGATAGCAATGGTAGGGAATTGCTTGCTCTCCTTTACTCGCTTAAGTCGTTTAAGTCACTTATCCAGGGTAAAGTAGTCAAACTGTACACAGACAACAAAAATGCCTCTATTTATCGCCATTAAAGGCAGTACGTCGCTTAGGCTGCAGCGTCACGCTCTTGAGATCTTTCAGTTTTGTGCTGCTGATAATGTGTACGTCGATTGAAATTGAGTGGGTCCCCAGGTCTCTTAATGAGTACGCCGATTCGTTGAGTAGGGTCTGGACTGGAGTGTCTCTATAGATTTTTTCGCATACATTTTTTGGTCCTTTCAGTCAATAGATTCGCTTCCCCAGATTCAGCCAAGGGTGCCAGGTTTTATTCCAAATGTTGGTGTCCCGGTTCTGAAGGCGTCGACGCTTTCAGTGTTGACTGGGCGGGCGAGAACAATTAGCTCATGCCACCTATTCATCTTATTAGTCGTACAATTTTTCATTTAGAGGTATGCGGTGCTCGGGGCGCTCTCGTTATCCCCAAATGGCTTTCAGCAGCTTTTTGGCCAATCTTGTTTCTGATGGATGGACTTAGGCCTTCCGTTCTTCAAGTGGTTGCGTTTTCTGATCCTTCCTTTGTTTTTGCACCTGTTTGGGCTGGTCACAATACAATATTTTGTCCGTTTAGATTCAAGATTCAAGTCTGCGGTTTTAGCTTTATTGTTGGACGGCTCTTCTCTCGTTTCCTGACTTTTTGTTTTCTTACGCTTTTCACACTTTATTGCAATTTGCGTCATTCCGTTCCTGTTTTTATAGCGCGACATCTTGCTTTTGTCTTTTGCGAAGTTCATACCTTTCGCTATTGTTTCGCGCCTCATGGCCTTACGTGGCGTTTTCTTTACGCTTTCTAGCGTTACTTAGGGTATATCGCGTTATTTCTAGCATTGCGCGCTAGTTATTGTTGTGCGCTTCATAGCGCTGGTTATCGCTATGCGCTTCTGGCACAGCATGAAAAGACAACTTTAGTGCGATGTAAAGCTAACGTAAAGCTGCCGTAAATTTGTAATTTAAATATCTCTACGCAAACTTTACATTAGGGTTGTCACTAATTTTTCAATTAGGCGGGGAAAGTAAAAAAAGTAGCTGGGGGACAAAATGATGTATTTTTCACCTTCTAGTGGTTTGTTTCTAATAAAGTAGCTGGGGAAATCTTTGGTCCCCGGCCCTAGTATAGTGACAGCCCTGCATATAGTCTAGCAATTCTTCAGACTGATGGCGTGGATTAACTGCTAAACGCGAATTTGCGTTAAGCTACGTTTGTGTGAAATTTACGAATGCGTTCAGCAACGGAAAGCGTAAACTTATGCTAGCTTTACTCTGTGGCGGAAATTAAGCACATAATCTGGGCAACGAGCTTTATGCCAGGTTTATATCTGGTTTACGTTGCACAGAAACAAGCGTAAACTTGGTCGACAACCTTTACACAAGCTTTACATCACGTTTACTCATGCGCCAGGATTGTCAGGGTCTGCAGCGATACCCAAGTTAAAATGAGGAAAACGAATCCTTGAATGTCGCAAGAAACGTTTCCAAAAGGCCACCTCCCTGCCATCAGAGCACCAGCAGTGAATGGCATGACAAGGCAAGCAGCAAGCACCAGAAAACACATGGCCAGGGACACAATGAATGTGTTCGTTGTTGTTGCTGTGTGGAAACGTTGTTTTTTGAAAATAACCAGACACAGGAAAAAATTGCCTGTTAGCGCAGTGAAGTTCATTAGCAACATCAACCCTCCTTCGATGGCCACAGTGAGCTTATTTCTTGAATACAAAATCGTCGAGTCTTCAGATTGGTTTTGCATTTCTTGAGCTTATTTCTCTACCGAAGATATACACTCTAATAAAGCTTTGGACGGTGAATATTAATTCGAAACTTTGCAAAATAGTTATTTAGCCCGGATATTCGTCAGAGATATTAACCCTCCCTTTCCTCTTAGAATTTCACCTGTGACGTTTTATAATAATGTTATTTTACCCTCCTTTCAGAGGCAGAGGTTCTAACTGACTGTATTTACCTTGTTTGCGAATATAAGCTTGTAGCAGAAAAGAGCTGTTACTGTCTAATCAAATACATCTTGCTCGGTCTCGGCTCTGAAGCCGATATGCTGAAGTGATTCTTGATACTTCGCCACTGTTTGCCGTGTAAAAGTAATTTTAGTATATATATTCGTATGCATCTATTATAACGTCATGAAATACGCTTGGAAAGAGGTAGCAAAATGAGAGCTTGTATTAACGGGTACTTTTAATACAAAGAATCGAAAACTAGTTGCAATATTGTCTACGACAGAGCGAAAGCCATAGTACAAGCGTCATTCCACTTACTTACATGAACAAATCGATATGGGCGTAATATATTCCCATTTCAATTCGGCAGTTGATACTGGCTTTACTGATTAATGATAATAAGGATGAGATTTGTCACGTACACCTACCAACCATTCCAGCATAAAGAATTCTAAGAGAAACTTGTCAGATAGTTTTAAGGCGCAAAAAAATAAATAGATTTAATTCACAATGAAGCTTATTACTGGCAGTGTTACTGTTGTTTGGTGTGTTGAATGTTTGATTAGAATTTATCTCGATGTAATCTCATTCGATCCACATGAGTATTAATGGAAATATTGTAAATATAACTGAGATCTTCACTTGGATTTGCGTACGCTGCGAGCAGAGTCTCCTTCGAAGGAGCTCGTAGAATAGGATTTGCGTCACTCGATGATGAAACTCGATTTTAATATTCCACCACGGCCAAGCCGGCGACGTCAATACAGTTAGTGTCTCGCTATTTTCGGCGGCGCCATTGCCAAACTTAAGTTTAAAGTAACGTAAAAGTAATATTTTATTCTAAGTTGTGGAACGTTTGTTGCAGCCAGAAACTTTGAAAGACTGTTGCAGAGTCATTCCCGTGCAACTTGTGTCTCCCAAGTCCCAGTTTACAATAAAGGGGGATAATAAATTGAAAGAAGCTAAAACTGTTTTTATTCATTTCCAGTGAAACATCGAAATAAGACACGGCGTTCAACCAGGAGAGGAGAAAGATTAAAAATTCGTTTAACTGACACACAAAATGACAAATGAAGGCAAGTGTAGTCTTACTACAACGTAGTAGTAGTACTATAACGTTTTTGATTATAAAGTATAAGATACTGTTTCCTTAATTTGTCAAGCGAGGAAATTGTAGTATGTTATTTATTTTGTATCTGCTCTCCTTTCAACACCCCGGAAGTTATGAGTATGGGTGCGTTCTGCGTCTCCCTTTCCCAATTTGAGAGTTTCCCGGCACTTTAAACCACAATATGAAATACTTTCAGGATAAATTCAAAAGTTAAAGCAAAACCTAGAAATACAATGACAACTAGAAATGCAGAATTAGATTCTATTATTTGAAACTTTGAGCGCAGCGAGCCAAATTTAGCGCTGACTGTGAAACATTCCCAAGAGACTAGGCAGCTTATTCGCAAACGGCATAAATAAATAAAAAATTGCCGACTAGAGCAAGAACGCCTGCTTGCAAGTGGTAGTAGAGTATAAATCCGGCGATTTGGCGTCCAGCTCTGTGGATGAAAAACAGCTAAAAAAGGCTAGAGAAGCGGCAAGTCGAAATAGACGACAGAAGGACAAACTCGCAAGCGAGCGAGGAAGAAAGCAAGAGCCACTATGGGTACTGACAATCAGGTTTTGGGTCCGCTTGCGCAGCATACCATATTCTTTTCTGATTTATTCGCATTACGAGAATTTAAGGGTAAAATAAATTATATTTCCGTCTGAGCGAATGGCGGGAGATCCAGTGACTGCACCTTGGATTTGGAATTATGACTAAATGGTTAAAGATATGCGGAGAAAACGAGACTCGCGTGACTAGCAGGTAGAAGGACTGTGGGAGTAGTGAGAGCAGAAGCAGGATGGTGTGATTTGCACAATGAAAGAGCACTGGCTAGAAGCAGAATGGTTCGAAGACACTATATTGCCTATTGTACGTGCATTTTGGGGCAAAAAGCGACCCCGGCTTTCTGACTGGCCATGTCTGTCAAAATAAAATCAAAAATTTCAACAGCCATGCTTGGAGGTGTTTATTAATCCTTCATGCTCTGTCTAGTTTATTTGAGAAACTAATAACTGCTACATTTTGCTTTTTTTTTTTCCAACCGCAGGTTCAAGTGGTAAATATTGGCACCTTCTTATAGAAGACACAAGACGCCTCCCCAGAAACCTATTGTTTTTACTGCTTGCCCAGTAAATAAGAATGGCATGGATATATCACTTTACTATTAACCTGTTTTTGTTTTTTCTTTTCTCATTTACCAAGTTATAAATTGACCACATCTCACTCTATAGCAGGCAGAGAGAGATAAGCAATATAAAGGCCTGTTTACGGGATACCATGTTGGTTACTAGTCCAAGAAGGCTTCTCGCTAAACGATGGCTAAAAGTAATGTCTACATGCATCCTGGGTACCTGGTCGTATTGAAGTTTCATTTACCTCGAAATTGATCAGGGTCAGTTTCGCGCTGAACAAACACAGGAAATGAGGAGAAGCAATAATAAAGTAAAATTACCCTGAAAAAGGTACTTGGTTCGCCGTCCACATTTCCTCAAATATATGCATAATTTCTAGCTCCTTAAGGAAGCACTCCCGCTGACCTCGAAGTCTTAGTTGCTTTATGATGTTGTTCTAAGTCAGTTCCATCGCGTCCGGCTTCAATCTGATGGTTCGCTTGCAATTCCATGACAAGAAAAACAACCTTTTAAACTCAGACCTAGACATTGGATTATTCCTATGACTGGATTAATGGCCTTACTGAGGAATGGAAGGAATACTGGAACAAGTTTCCAACTTCGATCTAATTTTAGTGTTGGTTGAAGACGTTTGACGAGCGCAATAACCCATGTCATTAGCCATCAAACCACGAAGACGGCGGTGACGAGAAACAGCGCCCTACTTACTCTGATCTCCGGCTTGAATAGCTAATCTTGCTTGGTTTGTTCTGTTGTGAAAACCAGGGGAAAGGTTGCGATTGCGCTGTCTCATTGCCTTGTACACTTGAAGGTATGTAAATATAACGCTCAGACAAGAAATCTCAAAACACACAGGTATAGTAATGCCGTAGTGAATCAAAGCACTTTTCTTGGTCGAAAATATTGCTGCACAAAGGGCGTAGTCAGCCCATCGTCATCATCATAGTCAGCCCATCGACGAACGAGTCTCAAATAGTACGGTCCCTCCCTTGGCAAGTGTTATTTTGTCGGGCGGGCGCGGTCGCTAAGCTTGAAATTCAAAATGTGTAGTAAAACCGTCGGGTACACGGTTCATGGCGGAGCGAAAAGGTCAAGTATATGCTGATAAATGAGTGGCTCTCGTGCAGTTCCGATGGGTTTAGGAAGCCAGCGAGCACTATCCAGGAAACCACGGAATATATGGTTCAGCTGATCGTAATTTGGAGCGGATCCGTCGATTATTCGGGAATTCATTGAGCTTCGCGTGGAGATGGTCCGTTGACCATGTAGCCAGCCTTTACTTCTTTTATAGTGGAAGATACCTCATATTGTAAAAAGCGAAAAAATGCCGTTTAAACCAGCCAGGATGAACAAGGAGGCATTCAGCTAAAGGTATGCAGGTTGTGTCTTACAATATTTCGATTTTTAAACACTCTTTGGACCCTTAATATAATTTTAAGATAATAGCTCCCACGCAGCCATGATGGCAAGCGAACTAACTGAGAAAATGCAGTAAAATAGACCAGATATTGACCAGGACAAAGAAATAGACAAATGTATTAGGGCAAACCAAAATTTATTTTGAATTATTTGATAAATATTTTGACTCCTTTGCAGTTAATTTTGCTTGTAACTTCACATACATATTCGGCTCTGTTGTTTATAAATTAATTTCACTAACAGCACGTCTGGGCCGCCTGTGGTCAGCCAAGAACTCAAATCTTTGCCAGGTTGTATTTCTTACTATAATAATATATATCACCAGAAGCAGCCAAGAAACTGCAAGGAACATCCTTATTTGTTAGAGAAGAATTTTTGATAATGTTTAGTCTTGACTATTCTCGTGTATCAGTTAAAAGCGGCCAGCCCCATCGTTACAGGTGAGCTGGAAAGCACAAACTAATCGATAGACGCTTGAAATTCACAAGCTGCTTAGCTAAATTCATGTTCAGTCTAAATTAATTTTCAGTCGTCATTGGCAGAACACAAGTTGACCACATTAGGTCTGCGACCGCCAGCGCAAATCTGTAAATATCCGCAGTGTTCGTAGCCTGCGTCTCTTGTACATAGTAAGAGCCACTAAAACACTTTCTACAAAACTAGTAATGTTAAAAGGAGTCTCAAAGCAGTTTCCAGCACTTTCCAAGACGTATACTTTCATGGATCATTATAACCACTCTATATCAGTTGATGCCAAAATCATTGTATCAAAAAACTGCCCAATCATTGGTCAACATGTTGCTGTTAAATTTGTGGCACAATAGGTTACCATAGCAACAATATTACCTGCTAACTCAAAAACGAGCTCGGTGACCCCTATTTTTTTGCTATTGAATTATGATAAGCATGAAAAGATGCACCTTTTTGCAAAGTTTTAAAAAATTCTGTGGAGTGGGTTCAGAGCCACCTTAACTTTCGAAAATTTAAGGTGGCTCGGAACCCACTCCACAGAATTTTTTAAAACTTTGCAAAAAGTTGCATCTTATCATGTTTATTATAATTCGATAATAAAAATAGGGGTCACTGAGATCGTTTTTGAGTTATAAGCGCTCAAAGCTAAAATTAAGGGTGTTTTTAGCAGGTTATACTGTTGCTATGGTAAACTGTTATGTAAACTAGACGATTGCAACTTGTTCACCAATGATTGGGCATCTGTATGATATCATTATTGTAGCATCACTTGTTAAACAGTGGCAGTATTCATCCCTCAAAGTGTAGCTGTTAAAAAAGTGCTGGAAACTGTTGCCAGCCTTCTTAATTAATTTCAAGGTTGTTGCTTCAGCGACGATGATTCCCATGCTTCTGTTATAAAGTTTTAAGGACGTGCTCAAAGAATACGATTCTGATAACAAGAAGATTTTTATTTGTCGTGTTTAAGCATATAAGCTTTATCGGGACCAACTTCTGGTCCTGTTTTTCCTTGTAAATTTCCATGCATATCTTGAATGAAAGATATTTGTGTTATTGACATCTCACCCAGCGAGAGCCAAAACTGTTCATTACATTTGTTATCGCTAGTGTTCTGGCAGAGTTCCCGCGCAGAGCTCTCAAGGTCTCTCGACTACGGCAAAAATGTGTTTATGTTCGGAGTTTGCATTTATCGCCGCAATGTTTTCCTCTAGGGATTTTACGTCACATCTCGGTATTTAAGCCTCGTCGCCTCTCGCGTTAGTCACTCGACACAGCCAGTTTCCCGCTCACACCTGGCCGAGCTTAATTTCGTAGTATGGGAGACGAGCCTGTTACGAAACAAGATCTTAATAGTTTCAAAGATTTCCGGTTGTTAGTCAGCTCGCCATTCACAAATCGGTTATTTCGTTGGAGGTAAAAAAATCTCAAGAGGCCGCCTCAGCCGCCCTTTCTGCTTCTAATTCTTTGAAGGAACAGTCGGAGATCAAGTGTAATTACACCGGCAAGGAACGAAACTTCAAATTCAACGGACAAGTATTAGCCGATCTACCTCCCGACTCTGAGGCGTTCAAATTTCTTGCCGAAACCATAGAGCTATTAAAGGAACGTAACCGCAAGATTCGGATCGCAGATTCGTCCGAGGCCGGTTGGTTGACCGTTAAACCCTACGAATCTAACCCCGTTTCGCTTAGCGAGGTTGACGACCAGAAAATTCGCGCTGCAGAGTGGCAGGCTTTGAGAGATCAAGCTCGACAAAGAAAGAAGTAATGTTGAGGGATCTGCTTTCCGAAATCGTCAATCTCAACCTTTCTTCTCCCCTTACTTAGGGCAGTCCAATGGGAGCCAGCGTTCTTGGCAATTCTCACAGCCCTTCGCTTCCTCTTCGACAAGCCAACACAGTTCCACAACTAACCGTGAATTCATCCGAGGGCCTTGCCGATACTGCGGTTCCTCAGGCCACTGGTGGAAGGAATACCCGGGTTCCACATCGGCTGTTCATCTAGTCAGCTGTCAGCCAGTTGCGCAGGCACCGTTAACCGTCCCTGAAAATTCGTTTATGGCGTCTTTCTAGCAGGAGGCTTCTGGCGCTCTAGGCGTTGGCAGGTTGTCGAAGAATACAAATCAGACGAGCTGGCTTCCAATTCAGAGGATGAAAAGAAGCTCAAGAAAGCGAAAGAAGCGGTGGGTAGAAAATGGAAAGCATCAGACAAAAGGTCAAACGCGTCGAAGATAAGCGTCACAAGACCTTTCATGCTCCTCCTGATCATCAGCTTTTTCGTGGTAGGTTGCTGTTTGACAGTTGTACCTATACTTTTTTTAATTCTCGTTCTACTCTGCTAGAGCATCCATCCTAAAACCAGTTGTATTCTTGTTTTCTGCTTTTACAGGGAGTTTAAATTGCAAAATAATTTACGTTCGGTTGAACGAAGTGAATTAGAACGTAAATGTATTTTCTCTTAATACAGAAGGTATTTCGTGCCTTTAATTATCTTTTGTCACCTCTTGAATACACACGCCTACGGCGTGTCCCTTGCTAATCCTTCATTATGTCTAAATAAAGGGGGTAAGTTTCTAAAGAAACTGTGGTGCTGCGTCGGTGGGAGTATTACAAGATAATTTGGTTTTATCAACTGAGTTGATAATGTGAATTGTCCACCGTAAAGAGAAGGGCTAACGAAGGGCTAACGCTCGAAACATCAGATTCCGAATCTCTTTACGGTGGACAATTCACATTATCAACCCAGTTGATAAACTAAATTATCTTCATTATATCTGTATGCTTTATATTCAGTATTACACAGAACACTCTTTTTACCACAATTGCTGCTAACCTCGCAATCTGATTGGCTAATTTGCCGTGGTCGATAAGAGTCCATACCACGCTGTTCGCGTCATTGTGTCACGCAATGCCTTCTTCAGTTCGGGCTCTGAAAAAAAAACACATTTTCTTTGACGTTGATATTGTGGTAAAAACAAATCGAAATGCGCCTAATCGTGCTCTAAACTCTTATCGTTAACGAGTACGCGTCATTACTCGTTTCCCAGACATTTTTTTCGTATTGTTTCTGTATGTTGAGCGAGTTTGCAAAAGTTTTTGAAAGGAAAGTATGACGCGTACAAATAGCTCATTTACATAATGCAGCGCGTGCACATTCAAGTCCGTGTTTAGCAAAGATTTCCTTTGTTATCTTTGATATTGTGGTAAAAACAAATCGAATGTGGTTTAGCGTGGTATGTACTCTTATGGACAACGATACGCGTCATCACAGTGGTCAAAATTTGTTGCGGACTCACTCGGCTGCGCCTCGTGAGTCCACAACATTTTGACCACTGTGATGACGCGTATCGTTGTCGATAATTAACAATTATCCTGCGAAATCGCGCGGAATATCGTCTGATACTTAGCACGGTGCCTACTGTTTCGTGCTGCTTTTCTGGTGTTCCTGGTTTTAGCACAGGCTCGTAATAAGTTTTAGTGTAAGTCGCGTGCTTGGTAGTGTAGTTTTTTACGTCAATTCCAACCCAAGCGCACGCCTAGCGTTTAAACCATGCCTTACATGATGCACAGACCGTGTGCGCACGAAACAGTACGCACCGTCCTTAACTGAATTTCCTTATCTGATGCAAAAGTGGAACGGCTAAGAAAACATAAGTAGATTCAATAAAAAAGCCGCTTACCATTACTTTCTGCGCACTATTTGTCAGTCTGTTGTCTTTCGCAACATTTGATGGCATCTAGGACAGCGAAAGACACAAGTATACTGCTGAACAAAAAAAACAAGTAGGAGGCTTTTTATTGGAATTCTATCCGTATTTTATTTGTAGTAAGTTAAAAATCTCGTCGAAAACTAATGGCTGTCAATGAGCTTAGGATAGTTGTTTACATATATATAGTGGGGGATGTTACGCCTCAATCACTTTGCAAGGGCACATAGGGTGCCCTGTAAGAAATTCGCGTTAAGCGGTACAGAATTCGGGACATATTATAAAATTCTCTGTTTAATTGTTTAGCCCAGCGTTTATCTATCTATTCAGGGTAACGAGCGTGGGCTTAGAAATTACTAACAAGGAGGTGCGTTACCTAACCTCAAACCCCTAAATCGGATACCAAACTGTCATATTCCACCGTGATATAAGTACTAAAAGTCCAGAATAAATGCTTATAGCATGTGTACCCCACATCCTTTTTATTTTTGGCCTAAATATATTAATTTTCACTTCCTACTCCCCCTACCCCTACCCGTTGGAATGTGTACTTGTCATATGTAACACAATCTGTGGAATAATGGCGGGTGCTCAACAGATCGAAACAGAAGTGAACTTAAACGAGTTCTTGATGAGAATCCTCGATTAAGGGGAGGATTTTAAAGACTGCCAGCAAACTTTTGGATCAGTTAGGATCTCAGCAAACTGTCAAACTTCTTGTAAACGACGGCTTATGAGGCAAAAGACAAGATGTCATTACGCGGGCTACGTAGAGTTGAAAGGCTGCTTAACCGCTGTGATGCCTCAGAGTGACATCGTACACTAATCGTCGAGAATGTGGCTGAAACCTACTGATTATATAACATGAGGTATCGTGGAACATCCAGTTGTCAACATGACGTAAGTGGGTAGGTAAGTGAAATATAACATTATTTTCTTTTTCACGTTATTATGCTAATCAGGAAGACGGTGTTTGTTGACAAAAGCACAGCTTAAACATTTTCTTTTAACATTTTACAGTTTTAACTGCCCCGAAATTTTATTGTATATTTTTACAGGTGGAGTGTTGTTTTGGGATCTCAAACGATGTACTTTTGGCGATATTTTTCTTTAAATTTCGCCTTTTTTATGGCGCTTCACGAGTAGTTCGAATGGGAATAAATTTAAAATTCTGTAAAAAAATCAACTGTTGATCAAATTCCCAAGACAGCCTCTCAAGGTAATAAGAGACACTTGCTAGTCTCGAATAAAGGATTTTTATCCGGATTTATAACATTTTATTGCTATGACAAATTGTTAAAAATATATATGCCCCTGAAAAATATATATGCCGCTGAAAACCCTCTCAGAGGGGCAAAACCAAGATGATCGACCCAGCGCCAGAATACAAATCGAATTGAACTGAAAACTATATTTCTGTGAATCACTTGTCTAGACCATTGATCTGAGAAAGTTTGAGGATTTTCATTTTTTCTTGTTTAAATGACCATAGTTGATAATTACAGAGGGCGGCTCTTAAATCAATTTCCAGTAGGAATAGTCTAACAGATAAACACTGCTTCTTGTAAGAAAGTTATGCCGCAATATTGATGTCAAACAAACGCAAAATCATTAAGTTAACAAACATATTATCGCCCATCGTGCTTAATAGGTTCCCCATAGCAACCGCATAACCAGCAGGTGCCTTATTTTCGAAAGCAATGTTGATTTTCTCACTTTTTAATTATAAACTCGACAAGTTACAAACCAATTCTAACTCGATCTTGGCTAAAGTAATCATTTCCCTAATCATTTCCTTACGAGCTTGGAGAAAAAACGCTCCTAACTACTCTCCTAACCTCCAACAAAGAAACAATGCATGTATGCCTTATAGTCCAAGCATTTTAGCGAATAAAAGTGGTCAACCTATCACTAATTGCAACAGAAAGTTTCTCTACGGTTTTATAACCAGAAATATATCCTCTACAACATATCAAAAGTCTAGAACAATCTAAGGAGAACAAGGGGAGAAAAATATATTATTTATATGGATACTCTGATGCTGAACATGAAAACGAGGCTATATAAACAGTTATCTTTTGCAGGCTGTTACATAAATCAGAACGTTACGAAAACCTTGTAATTGTCTTTATTGATTGAAAAAATATTGTCTTAACATTTTGAGACCGTTTAAAAATAATAACCGCGGACCATTAGTTATAGCCGCCTCCACGTGGGATTTGCTGTGTACAGGTGAGTCCTTTTCTTACTTGTTTTGACTTGCTTTTCAGTGTTTTAAATATTGATGTTGATTTGAATAGAATGTTAAGCACAATAATACACACATTTGCAAATTAGATAACCTTTTTGCAGAGAAAAGCAGAATTATATTTTTGGCTTCATTACAGTGTATGTAAGTTCGTAAGCTTGTTAGTAGTTTAAATACAATAATTTTCTGCACTTATAATGAAATAAATTGTAAGCATCATGTGAATTTGAATCGTTTATTCTTCGAATTCATGAAACATGATGACTATTGGCCAGGACAAGCTGAATAATAGCCCTATTTCGCAGTTAACTTATCATATTAAGATAACAATAGAGACCATCGAGGCACTTCAGTTCGGGCACAAGCCACAAAATACCATATTTTGCTTAGCAAACCAGGAAATAAAGATAAAGTACAATGACATAGTTATCCAGAAAGCCCTCGATCCAACAGCCAATCTTGATAATCTATGGAAGACGTCACTCTTGTTTGGTTTCTCTCGACCAGCTTGGTCTGGTATGATGCAGTTTGTTCATCGTGGTAACCACCCGGGTCAGTCCTCTGTGACATTCCTCCCAATGATTGACATGACTTCAAGTGACCCTACTTGCATCTTCTCCACATTGAAGTTTGTAACTGAACATGCACGCAAGCATAACGTAACACCAATTATTACTTTTGATCAACCACTGTGGTGGAAGGCTTTGACAATCATTATGTCTGAACCTCTGGGAAGTGACCTTCGTGAAATAGTCCTGCGTCTTGGTGGATTCCATACTGAGATGCGTTTTCTCGGCTGCATTGGCAATCTCATGGCAGGATCTGGAATAAAAGAGCTTTTAGAGATGATTTATGCATCAAACGCAGTGGAGAACATCTTTACTGGTAAAGCTATCGCTCGAGCAGTACGTGCACATCTTCTTGTAGATGCAGCTCTTAACACACTCATGCTATCCAAAGCCCTGACAGTTCCCATTTCAGGAATGCAAGATACGCCAAATGAGTCAGCGGCAGCTGAAGATGAAGATGTTGCATCAAACACACCATCGACTGCAGATCCCAGACAAAATCCTGACCTTCAGGAAGCTCGTGCCCTGTATGATGAGTTAATAAACAAAAAAAAGTCAGCAGAAGAAATTAGTGCAGCTGATGTTCTAGACAGGATAAAAGGCCATCTCCAACAATAGAGGGATTTCATGAAGGACGACCGCACAGCATCGCTCTGGCTGCAGTATATGGATATGGTAGACATCCTTCGCAGGTTCATAAAGGCTGAGCGAACCGGTAATTGGAGACTCCATCCACAAGCTTTGTCAGAGATGCTTCCCTATCTGGCTGCCTCAGGGCACAAATCTGTATGCTAAAAGTGCCAGATTGTACTTGCAATCCATGAACAGCCTTGAGAGTGAACATCCAGATGTATACAGGAAATTTAAAGCTGGATTCCATGTACTTAGAAGAAGCAACCGCATGTGGGCAGGACTCTCGACAGATCTTGTGATTGAACAAGTGCTAATGAGAAGCGTTAAAAGGCAAGTGGTGGTAATACAAGAGGACGTGGGATATGACGGAAAGACAGCGACTGACTTGGTTGCTCTCCATGCCTGCCTGTGCCGAGATGAATCGTGTCATGTTGGACCTCACCGGTGTAAGTTACAGCACAGGCGAGCAGAACAAGGATATGACCAAGTCCAGGCAAGCCCGCGACATGAAGGACACCCAGAGTTTGCTCTTTTCTCTAGCAGAAAGAAACCCTTTCACACCTCATCAAGATCTGATGAACATCATGAATGGCGTCCATGCTGACAGTTCCGTGAATGTGGAAAATGCTAAGGAGATCGGACAGACCATCTTAGAATCCATGACAGGAAAATCAGCTGTGGAATTCAAGTTCAAAAGAAGTAATCAGGTCATCACACTTAGTACAAAGTCATCTGTTAAAATTGATGGAGAGAAGATCCAGGTGGATCCGCAGCTGTTGTTTCAGCGTCTGATTATTGCCAGTAAATCACTGGATGGCATGGAAGCCATGTTCCAGCATGAGCTCTATCCAACAGCTCTATTTGATTCCTAGTTAATGCTGCTTCAGCCACAAAAGCCAGTACTAGCAGATGCTATCTGGGCCAAGCTGCCTTCCGATCCTGCTGGGCCAACCGGTGAAGTCCAATATGTGTTGGATGGTGGCGCGCTTCTTCATCGGATCCCGTGGCCACGTGGATTCCCTACATATAGGGGCATCTGTGATTTGTACTGCAGCTACGTGACGACTCGGAAGTATGGTGCAGCAATTGTTGTCTTTGATGGTTACACTAGCAGTTCCACCAAGGATATGACACAGCAGAGGCGAGCAGGAGGGAAAACAGGGACAACCGTCACATTTTCTGATGATATGACAGTTACCATGAAGAAAGATCACTTCTTGTCAAATTCAAGCAACAAGCAATCCTTCATCAATATGCTGAGCGGCTATCTGCAGAAGAGAAATTGCCAAACACGTCACTCCCAAGCAGATGCAGATCTCTTCATAGTACAGACATCTGTGGAAAGTGCAAGAAGGATAAACACCGTGCTTGTCGGGGATGACACGGATCTTCTTATCCTATTGTGCTATCACACGGAATTGGATGCATTTGAGTTATTCTTTCAGCCTGAGCCAAAGGCCAATTCGATAAAACGGCGGGTCTGAAGGAGAAGCTTGGTCAAGAGGTATGCAGCAACATGTTGTTCATCCATGCAATCCTTGGATGTGATACCACTTCTCGCCTCTATGGTATTGGTAAGGGCGTCTCACTGAAGAAGTTCTTCGCCAGCCAGCATTTTCGAGATCAAGCACAAGTGTTCAACAACACATCTGCCTCCAAGAAGGATGTTGTCGCAGCGGGTGAAAAGGCACTGGTTTGTGTTTACAATGGCAAGTCTGACGAAGGACTGGATTCTCTTCGATACCAACGGTACTGCGAAAAGGTAGCCACCAACACTTCGCACGTTCAGCCACAGAGCTTACCTCCTACATCAGCAGCAGCGAGATATCACAGCCTACGTGTGTACATTCAAGTCCAACAGTGGAAGCTAAGGGGGTTGGAGAAACCATGTCAGCATAGAATGGGGATGGAAGGCCAGTGAAAGATTGCTTCTTCCTATCATGACACACTTACCTCCAGCACCTCAAGCCCTCCTTCAAATTGTGAGATGCAACTGCTCCACAGACTGCAGCAGCCTTAGATGTACCTGCAGAAAACACAACCTAGAGTGTTTAACTGCTTGTGGTCAGTGTAGAGGCTCAGGTTGCACCAACTCTGTCCAGCCGGATGACTGTGAAAGTGAAGATGATGACGATGATGATGATGTATGATTCATGCATTCTTCCAAATTGACACTGTCTGCTAAGGTGTCTAGATTATAGCTTTACTTTATTTCAATTAAGCCGGTGATGTTTCCATCAGTGAAAAGTAAACGAGGAAAGTTGTTTTGTATTTAGTCTTGTTCCCATGCTGATCTTTAAAGGCTTATTTGTAAAATTAGAAACATACTAGGGAAAAGGATTATAATTCGTGATCCATTTGTCCTGCCCAGTTGAATTAGAACTTGTGAAGATGTCTGGATCATTATCTTTCTTGTTTGAATGACATTAGTAAATTTGCGATAAAAGAAATACATTTAAGAGTAGGTTATTGTATGTAGCCTCGTTTTCATGCTGTACCAATAGAGGTATGATGTATAAGTAAAAAATTAAGTCACTTCTCTTTCGTAGATTTTTCTAGACTTTTGATATGTTGATCGGGACACTTTTCTGAGATGGATAGTGAAGAAAAAAATTCTGTTGCAATTTGTGATGGGTCTTATCAATATATTGACTGGACTATTAATCATAAACAGTTGCTGGCAAGAAATGATTAATTATTCAGAACCGTTATCTAGCTCTAATTTTCTTTGTTTTTGGCTTTCTGCTGACGGCCATTAAAGGAAGCGGAAAAGTTTCCGAAATTGTTGTTACATGTATTGTTTAAACAAACCATATAATCAGCTCAGAAATGTTAAATTCAAAACAAAACAAACTTCTATCGCCCAAGTCTCATTTAAAAAGTTATTTCCCTCATTTTTGTCAAGGCCCGCATATTTTTAAGTATCTATGGAAGCTGAATCATGAAAATGTTCAGAGACAGGTTCACTCGTGTAGGTAGACAATGTTGCGAGTTTAAACCATTCAAAATGTTCATCTATTTGATGATTCCCGCTTCCTCGTCTATTGATAATCTCTGCTGGAGTGTGGTAGTTGTCCTGCCGTCGCATCCTTGCGTTTCTTAATAAAGTTGCGCTGTACGATTCAATTTCATCTGTTTTCACCACTCCTGACAAAACATCAACTTTACGCCTTTTTTCACAGAATAATATCTTTCGGAATTCCCTCTTGAATAGTTGATTCATACCCGCGTATATAAAGGGGTTGATTGTATTAGAGAAGTAGAGGAGAAACATGCAGAATAGTTCGAAGTTACGCGGCATTTTTGCGACAATACGGAAGCGTCTTAAAATGACAATGATCCAGAATGGTATCCAACAGATCATGAATGCAAAAACAACTGCAAAGAGAGACTTGCTAACTTTTATCTCATGTGCACTGATGGAAAAGTTTCTCTCTCGCCTCTGAATTGTCAAAGATGCGCCCACGTTGTGCTGTCGAATCTTTTTCGCAACTTTCGTGTAACAAATTAAAGTTGCCATCAACGGTAGCAAAAAGAAAACCGTCACAACGAAACCATAATGAATCATTTTACCACTTTCGCTAAGATGAGCGATAGAACATTGTGCGTACCCTGGTACAAACTCATAGGCTTGCAGGCCAAGCAGGCGAGGAACAAGTGTGTAACACGCAACAAATGACCACACGGAAGTAAGAAGAGCCCGAGACTTCGCTGCTGAAAACAATTTCTTATATTGTTGGTCTGTCTTGCACATTCTCACATACCTGTTTACAGCAGTTAGGCCCATAGTCACGGGTGAAACGTAGATAACAAACAGGCTGAAGAAAGCATGAAGTTGGCAAGTAATCCCACCAAAATTCCACTTCCCGGCTATTAACACTGCCGTCCCAATAGGCATGACAAAAACAGCGGAAAGCAAATCACTCAAAGCCAGAGCAATAATGTATAAGTTTGTAGTAGTACGGAGTCTTGCGTTCTTGTAAACTGAAGCGCAAACCAGCGTGTTTCCCATAAGAGACAGGAGGTTTAATATGAGTAACGAACCGACTTCCAATATCGTTAATAGGAGGCCTCTTCCACTCAGGTCATTCGCCATTTCAGTTTTAACCCGAAAGGAAATACGCGGCCTTTGTTGGTCTTCTTTCTCGTTTGAAGCGATGAAAATTCAAAGCACTGAGAACCAAAAACTGAAATGTATAGAACGTTATATGATATATTAATCCGCAGGTGTAGCTATCCAATTCATGCAACTCTAATGAATTAAGGGATGAATCCGACGCGCCCCCTGCAAAGGATATCATTGAAAAGCAAAAGGAAGTCCCTTGAGCACATTGAATAAGATATTTTTCTTTCCTCAGAACAAATTGTCAAATCATTGCATTGTTCTGTTCTGTTTGTACATGAATAATTCACTGTCGATGTCTGACATAAATGCACCTGGCTAAGTAAATACTCGTTAAATATAAGGCAGTAAAAAAAGCAATATTTTATCTTCCTGTTATTTCCAGTGCTTTCGAAAAACAAAATGTTCTAAGATAATCTGAAAAAAAATAACATGCTGTACTTACATTATCGAGATGAAGATAAGACTTGACGTGGACTCGGTGTACTTAGTTCGGAATTGTGGCATAGGTAAACATAATAAGCAGTCTTTCTCAGTTTACAAATGGAATATATGACGACGCACGTCCCAGAAAAACCAAGCGTTCAAAAATAAAACCAATTTTGGCAGAGTAGGTTTCCGAAAGTGAAACATAAATCATTTGACTCTGCTACAAAATGACTTTAAAAAATACCGAGTGTTTAAGTCTTGCTTGACAAGACTGACAGTGTTAATAGCTAGAGCCATTCGAGAAAAACAATGTCGTATTGAACTAGGGATCTTTATATTGTAAATATGACGTCAAAACCACGAAGAAATCAATATTTCCACGATATGTTTCGATGATGGAAAGGAAACCATCACAAGAAAACTAAACAAAAGTTGAAAGGAGCAATAATGGGCATTTCCAAAGGTGAAGTGACTGGTATCAGAAAAATCAGTCACTTGGCTAACAATTACAGCGAGCACCAGTGTATTGTTGCTGTTTTTTTTTTTATTCTACAACCTCTTCATCTGATATGCCTTCTTTTTTCAAGAGCACGAAATATTTATCGCCAGCAAGGACTTGTAAATCTTTACAACTTATTCATCGAAAATGCTCAAAACGCAAATTTGAAATTTAACCAATCAACTTGAATAACTACTTCGATTAAACAATCGTCATGAATTGAAAAGTTCCGAGTTCAAAATGAAAACCGAGCAAATAACTGTTACAAGCTGCAGTTTGTGCGTGTGTGTCAAAGGAGAATTCAGAAAAATGTGAGAACTGGAAAATAATAGACACACTAGTTTTTTTTTTATATATTTCTCCCAGATTAGAACACTTTCGATTAAAGTATGGCGCTATCGTGATAGAAAAAGCGACAACATGTTGTTGGGTTTCTCAAAAAGCAGGTTTAGCTTACTTCATTTACCAGGGTTCCTTTGAATACCAGATCGGCTAACGGTTGATACGTAAAGCTTCCCATGCAGGGTATGGCGAGATACCTAAGGTTACGCTAGAAGTTTTTCAATATGCAGATCTAGACGTTCAAAATCGTTGTGGCTATTCATTGACTAATATTTTATGGTTGCATAAAAGATTTCAATAAAAGTGAAACCTGCACATATGAGATGTGCGGGGAAGGTGACTTTTGTATACAGCATATGTCAACAGCTGTCACCGGAACTGTCACCACTATTTCGTGTCGGGTTTCAGTACAGCCAAAATGATGAATGATATCTTTCGTTCGCGATATGGCGATCTTGCTTGATTATCGTATGGCAGTATTTTTTTTTTTTTCATTGAAACTCATATTTGTAAGTTCGTGTACTTTCAAGGCTTCAATGTAAATTACTTTATTCGTTAATAAAGTATATAGATGATCTTGTTTGTTGAACGTTTAAAAAAGTAGATATTATCTGATATTTTCCTTCATAAAGGAAAAGTCGGTTCAATCCAATGACGCTGTCATTATACGGGATTGATTACCTGGGAGATTTCAAATTTTTTCTTTCTTGCAACATGTATTTTGACTAGTGGTTTTTGTGATCTTTCAGATTGCCTTTATCCAGTGCAAATAGTCGCATCCATGCATTTGGAAGACTTCATACGAATCATATTTACAAGTTAAATAGGAATATTCTACAAAGGAAGCTAAAAAGACATCCAGGACAATAATTATCAAGCGAGTTTTGGTGGATTCAGATTGCTTGTCTAATTGTCGAGAGTTCTCTGTTTGCTGTATTACTCCATGACTCACAAAACTATGACAGTGGCAAACCAGGTACTAATACAAAATATAGGTTGTATTTATTCCGCCCCCGTCTTTCAATTTGTGGTGTTAGTCCAATGATTCGACATAATATTGGTTTGTTCCCATGCTGAAGAGTACCTGCAAACGTTTGTTTTGCTGGAGGTAGTCCTATCCTTTTTTGTATTTGGTGAACATAAATAATTTGAAGTCTTTTACCGGTATTGTACATTGAAAATGAAAATTAACAACAATGAAAATTATGTTGTTTCAGTTTTTGCATCGCAGCAGGTGTGTAAATGCTTTAAAAGTCGGCCTATTGTCAATTTTGTGATCTGATATTAAGCGAGGTGATGTTTTCCAGTCTGCTGCCCGTGATAACACTAATGTGTTTGAAAATAATTTCCGTTATGAAAAAGAATATGTAGATTGTTATCCGTTTTTTTTCAGTCAGATACTGAGAAATGACAAGATCGAATCAGTGCCATGAAACCACCGTGTGCCGGATTGAGGGTAATATTTATCAGCGTGAGTCTATGGACGCAGGGAAGGAATCAAGTTATCCAAATGATGCCAAGTGAAAAGAAGTTTGAATAGAATCGACTTTAAGAATTAAAAAAAAAATTGTCATTTTCAACAAATGTAAATTTTATGTTGTAAAGCCTTATGAAAAATATGCCACCCAGGTTTCAAAATGTAATAATAATTCGATTAAAACAAACTATATTTCTAGCTTTTTATTTGTTAAGTGATGGCCATTCGGAACCATTATTGTCAGCAAACATCTATAATGGACACGCAATTTTCAGTGGCTGGAAATACTGTTAATTTTTGTTTATCATTTTCATTATCCATCCGTTCTAGTTTACAACATCAATTTAAACTAAACGTTGATATAATTAAGAAATAGAAAACATGTACCGTGTTTCTATCGAGTTATAGAAACACGAGTGAAAGTTTAGGAGAACGAGAAATGCTGTGGGAACACGAGCCGCAGGCGAGTGTTTCCACAGCCTTTTAGAGTTCTCCCAAACTTTCACGAGTGTTTCTATAAGTCGATAGGAACACGGAGAACATGTTTTCTATTTCTTTTAGAAAATACCGCGACGAAGAAAAAGAAAAACAACTTGTTTGCTTCGATCATCAAAATGTAAATTCTCTTTGTTCGCGCCATCATTACATCAACAGCTCGTGCTTGTTCTGTGTTTCTATCGAGTTATAGAAACACGGTTTTACACCAATCAGCGCGCGTATTTGCTATGAGTTATTTTCTAAAGTGTTTTAATATTGTTTCACAAGCTAAGGACGGACAATCATATTAATAACCAGAACCATTCGAAGAAAACAATGTCGTATTGAACGATGGAGATCTTATATTGTCAATATGATGTCAAAAAGTCCAAGAAATCAATATCTCTACAATATGTTTCGATGGTGGAAAAGAACCCATCACTAATAAACTAAAGAAAAGTTGAATGAGCGCTAATGGGCATCACCAAATATAAAGTGACTGGTGTAAGGAAAATCTATCATTTGGCTAACATCTACAGCAAGCACTAGCAATATTGATCCTACTGCATTTTTTATTCCGCAACCTTTGCCTCTGATATGCCTTCTTTTTTAATTGAAACGAGCATTGATAACTAACGCAAACAAGGACTTATGCATCGAAACAACTGCTTGAAATGCAATTTGGAAATTTAACCAATCAACTTGAATGGGTGGAACTACTTCTATTAAACAATCGTCAGGAATTGTAAAGTTCGGAGTTTAAAATGAAAAACGAATGTCGGCAATTATCGGCCACAATGTATAGTTGGTGCGTATGCGGATGAAGGAGGATTTAAATAAAATGCGAAAACTCTTTGGCAAATGATAGTTCTCAAATGGGATGAGTGTAGCGATTTATTTCTCCCAGATCTGAGCACTTCCGATAATAAGATTAACTTTTCTATTCTACATCATCATGGTAGAAAAAACGACAGCGGGTTGTTGGGTTTCTCAAAAGGAAGTTTTAGCTGCTTTCATTTAACAAGGCTGTTCGGCTAACGGTTGATATGTTCCCCTTGTCAAGGTAGTTTATTTACTTTACTTATGTCGGTTTAGTTCCTTTTACCCCGGTGAGGGTAGTTGTAGGGCGAGAGACTTAAGACCACGTTAGTTGTTTTCCAGTAAGTAGACGATCAAGGTAGCTGTAGCAATTTATTGAGAAACCTAATATTGAAGTCTTCCACATGTATGCAAGTGACTATTTGCACTGGATAAAGACAAACTAAAAGATATTGCTTCACAATTTAGAAACTTTTTTTCCTTTAACTAAACTCAGTTTATGTTTTGGATGAAACTGATGTAAAACGTACGTCTTCTAAATAACTTGATTTTGTAGAAAGCTAGATATGAGAACTTGATATTCATTACGTAATAGTTTGTCATCACAAAAACCACAACAGAAAATACACATTGCAGGAAAGGGAAAATTCCAAATCTCTCAGGTAATCAATCCTATGTCAGCGTTATTGGAATGAACCGCCTTTTCCTTTATGATTGAAAATATTAGATAATATACTTCCTTTTAAAAAAGCTCAACAAATAAGATCATTTATACACTTTTTAACCGAATATAGTGATCTACTTTCAAATCTTGAAAGTATATGAATTGGCATGAACTTACAAATGTAAATTCTAATGAAAAAGAGTGACTACTGCGAGACGATAATCAAAAGCGATATCGATATAACCCGGACGAAAGATATCATTCATCATTTTGGCTATACTGAAACCTTAATACATCATCTCTTATTCGAATCTGGAATTTCAAAATAGTCAATACTTTCTAGAAAATGTGGCGGACACGAAATAGGAAGAATTTTACCAGTGAAGCTAAGAAGATACCCCTGAAAATAATTATCAAACGTAAAGCAAATTTTGTGGAAAGATTCAGGTTGTTTGTTTGCTCTACAAAATTCAGGGAACCAATTTTACAAACGACAACTTAAGAGAAATTTGTTTCAATGTAAAATAACTTGGAAAATGCAAAAAAGTGTAAAATTCTCTGAAAATTAAACTTACGTTTAACTAATGTTCGAAAAAGACTTACTTGTTGAACTGAAAATAAATACTCTACTCGCCAGCAGCAGTTTTAACCAAACAAATTACAAGAATAGCCTTCGAAAAGAGTGCTTGTACTTTTCAGGAATAAATTACGACTACCACAAGTATTTTAGTAAACTCTATTTGAACTAAACTTTAATTTGAAAATTTAATAAATATTTTGTTTTGAATTCAAAAACTCATTAATAATTCATAAGCACATGAGCCTATCAGAGACGTCAAATTGATCACGTGCATGAACTTTTATACCTGGTAAAAATGAGAACGACTACCATGATCTTTATATAAAGATCACACGTAATCTTTATATAAAGATCTCCGTGTGATCTTTATATAAAGATCTCAATCAATTGTTCTCAATGCACGCGTTTTCTCGGGTTTTCGAAGCCGCAGAAGAATTCGCATGCACGTGTTTTCTCGGGTTTTTGAAGCAATAGAAAAATTCGCAGGTAGGTGTTATCGCGGATTTTTGAAGCTGTTCAAAACACTCGCAGCACGTGTTTTATCGGGTTTAAAAACACTCGGCTAACGCCTCGTGTTTTTAAACCCGATAAAACACTGCTGCTCGTGTTTTAAACAGTACTTAACATCTATTCACTTTGCCAGGCCAAGTAACCATTAAAGTAATCATTATACAAGCAATCATTCCTAATGATTCATATAGTAAGCATTTATAGGAATCATTAAAAATAGCACTCGCAGGAGTGCGCGTGGTTTCAGCTATAGTAAGTATAGATTTTAGTATGGGAATTGGTGCATGAAGTTGAAATCAACACAGGTCAGGTGTTTGTCAAATAATCAAGTGGAAAAGGGTTGGATGTGAGCACAAGGACAAAGATGGGAAAATGAATGTGGATTTTCGTTAATAAAAAAAATAAATAAAAAAGAATGGTAGAGGGAAAAGTTTTTTCTGTGAGTCAAGGTAAAGTGTTGAGGCCTAAGGTTGTTGCTTGGGTTGAAAATTTGATAAATATTATTTATATTATTCGTGTTCAGCAAAATTTGGGGCAATGTCTTGTTGGCATTTGAAGACTCTATATTAAAGAATGATGAAGTGCTAAAGACCTTTTCTGCATCACACTTCAGTGAACAAAGATAATGAACCAAGGTTGAAGCTTGGAAGGCTGTAACACTATTTAGTTGTAAAGAAATAACAGTAACAGTTTTTTCAAGTCATCTTTGCATATTTGTAGATACAAATAGGTTGTTTTGTTTTAACTACAATACAAAGTGAGGCTAATGTAACGCTTTAATTGTGTGGATTTAAGTAATTATCTTTGGCTCACAATTCGACTTTGGCTGCTTTCAACCTGTAATGTACTCTAAGGAATGTAAATGCTTTTTAACAAAATCAACATGAATATTTGTTAACTGTTCACTTGAGTCCAGTTTAAGTTAGGTTATGAAAAATTGCATCCAGTTTTTTTAACCCCAAGATAACTAAATAGAACCGAAGTTGTGCATAACAGCAACCTTTGTTAACTTTTTACAAGAGGCGAGTATTAAATGAGGTTATGAAAAACTGCATTCATTTTTTTAAACTGCAACATAAGAAAACACAATCTTGTGCATCAACTGGCGATTTACATAATTCATGGTTGAAATTAGATAGATGTTCTGCTTGTAGATGCGATGATTGCATTTTTGAAATTATTAACTACAAACACAAGTACACTACTTTATACTTTATTTTCATCTTGAGAAATTAGACTCACAGCGAAATGCCATACACGGAGCAACAGAAGCTGCTGTTGGGCTACACGAGTCAGTCTGCCATCACGATTGCCAAACAAGCACTTTGATTCAGGAATCACTACTTTGTTTGAAAACTTGCAGAAACCGTCAAAAATCCTGGACGAAGTTTTAGCAACAAACAACGGAAACAATGTCCGAGAGCTCTGTCTTGTTCCTAGAGTTAAATAGTACAAAATCATCGCTAATATATGACAACTTACTTCCGAATCCACCGCCGCCCAGAAAACAGATCAGAGAACGACGCTTCGACGTTCACCATGTGCTCATGTGATATGCGAAGAAATATCGACTGTGAAATCTCAACCTCGTTCCCAGGACCATGATTAAACACTTGTCACAAACAAACCATCAACTGAGGAGTCCGCGTCCCATCGGCACTACTTCGGCTTTCCGAATTACGTACTCACTTACTTACAACACGCTGACAATATGGTTTCGCTTCTATGAAGCTGAAACCACAAAAACGCAATAAGGGAAACTTCAATTATGAGTAAAATATTAGTTACCGTTTAGATTCCTGAATCTTGAATTCAAACAAAGAACTTGGAATAAAAATGAAAAAGATATTTAACCCTTTTCACTGGTTCACTGTATAAGTATTCTAAACAAGATTATTATTATCTTTTTCACATACTGATCTATTAATCAAGTGGTTTCAATTGATGATGTCCAAAGTAATCAACAACTGCTTGTGACTTGGTTGAATACTCTTTGAGATGTGTAATTAGGCGCTTATCAAAACCCACCTAAGACCAGCTGACGCGTGTAATGGGTGCTTACCTCAAGTTCCCATTGATATATTCTGTTGCAAATGCTAACTATGATTTGCTGTCATTTTTTGCTTCCCCTAGCAAAACAAATCGGATCATTTATATACGTTTTTACCGAATAAAGTAATCTACTTCGAAACCTTGAAAGTACATGTAATTACAAATAGAATTTTAAAATTTAAAGAGTGATTAGCGCTACATGATAATCACGAGTACTGCACGATCGCCATATAACATACGAAAAATTTAGTTTTACATTATAGGCTCCAAGCAAAATTTGAAATCTTTTATTTCTCATAGGCAATAATTCAACATCGTGGATATGCGCGCAAGACTGTTTAAAACGGACGTGTTGTGCCGATTTTCAATGTTTAACAAATGATTTGCCGGAAAGAAAACTTAATTACTTTTGTGTATTTATTATTCATTAATTAATCGGCACGTTTCCGTTCTATGAAAGATTTTTGCATCTCCAGCTAAAACGAGATACTGTATTTTCCCTTGCATTGATCCATGTCAGATGTATTTCAAAGCAATTTCATCACCGGCGTAAGCAATATTCATGAGATAAGTAAGTCGTAAGATAGGTCTTTAAATTTTAATGTTATTTGTAGAGATAACTTATCTGTTTGCTGTATTACTCCATAAACCAGAAAACTATGTCAGTGAAAAATCAGATAGCAATGCGAAATATCAATCTTTCAAAGAATGCAACATAGTATTTGTTTGTCCCTATTCTGAAGAGTGCCTACAAACGTTTTAAGCTTGTCTGGAGGGGATTGCATCTTTGATATAAATGTACTAGACGTTTCATAATCTACTCTTATAAGTTGTATTCAAAGAAATGGCCATTTCGTCATTACGTCATGTTGCAATACTGAAATCAGCCTTATTCTGGAATGCATGAGATCATAAGAAAACGATAACTCGGTGTACTCATTATAATTCATGGGTACCTAATTATCTTTCCTAGAAAAGTATCATTGCAAGTACAGTGTTTTTTTTTTAATTGTTTTTTTTTTCGATTCCTTTCCCTGGGTTTGACTGGGCAAAACGTTAAAAGAAGTTAAAGTTTAAATTAATTATTTCGAAGATATCCACCAAAGTACAATGGTTAATGAACCTCACCACATGCAAAAGGATTATTTGCATGTATAAACCAGGAGACCGATCTAAAAATAGATCGGTCTGTGAAAACGCCGTGACAGGACTATGGGATAGTTGCACGCTCCAAGTGGTTGGGCCCTGCATACACTTTGTACACACAGGAAACTTACATCCTAGTAATAGTGGAATTTGTATCTTGGTTACAAAACAAATGGCAGCTCTTGAAGTTTCACCGCTTCTTTTGCCGGTATTGTACAGCGAAAGGCATATCGTTTCATTTTCTGCATTGCAGCAGGTGCGGTGTAAACACATTGAAAGTGGGCCTTTACTACTGTTGTCGATTTTGTGACCTGATATTAAGCGGGGTGATGTTTTCTAGGCTGCTGGCCTGATAACGCTAATGTGTTTATAGCAATTTCCCTTGTGAAAAAGAAAATGCAGATTGCTATCTGTTTTTATCAATCAGATACTAAGAAATGTCAAGATCGAAATAAAGCAGTGTCACGAACCGCCGGGTGCAGCATTATGGGTAATATTTATCAGTGGACTCAGTGGAGAAATCAAGTTCATTCATTTCATTAGCGAAGTGATTCAGGGTCAGAACGCTTGATACAGTCGATTGTTAATTGTTTAACATTGGGATTTTCTTCAGATGTAAATTTCACATTTACGAAACTTTAAAACATCAAAGTATGCCGCAAATATTAATCAAATCCCGAAATTAATCATGGTGATTGAATCCACTTAAAAAGTATTTCTCTTCTTCTTCTGCAATAGCCATTTTATTGTTTGTTGATTGATGACCATTCGAAATCACAGCTTTTATCGACTTTTGTTGTTAAAGCGTCAGCAATTCTTGTCATCCGTCATCCGAAGTAGTTACAACATCAATTGAACTAAGATAGATATGATCAAAGCGTACAGCCTTTTAGTTATAGGCTGCCACCCTGAATACTTTGATGTGTGGGCTCATAACTAAAAGTAAATGACAGCAGAGAATAAGTACTATCAGTGGTTTTCCACGTTTTATTTCTATCGCTGATGGCTGGTTGAGGTAAGAGTTGCTCTAAGCTGCACCTCAGGCAACTCTTGTACGCTTCGTTCTTGCTCCCAAAACTTCCAGCGTGCATAATAACTCGATCATGTATACTAAAGCACGAATCAGTTGCTAATTATAGTCTTGCGTGAATTACTTCTCCATTGCATATCGTTGCATTTAACCGAGAACATTTGAATCTTTCTCTGATTTACAAATAGTGCAAAGCCAAATAAAGGCAATAGAAATGACTAAAACATACACCTCCCCCCCCCCAAAAAAAAAAATCAATTATATTTGTGTTTGTAAAATGATTGACAATCCCGCAGGACTGGCATAAATCAAGGAGGTTGTTATTAAGGTTTTTTCAAATCCACAGAGGGTATAAGTTAATCAGTAGCACGTATGTTTTGTCTTAAGAGTATTTGCTTTATATAATATTGTTCATGCTTGAAACAAGTGTCTGATACGCTATGTGCAAATATTAAAATTAATATATAGAAAGAAGCCAATTAACATAGTTGTTTCATTCTTTTTAGCATTTTTTTTTTATTTCGCAAGGAATAACAATAACCAAACGAATATTTACTCAAAGCCGTTTTTCAATTTTTTTTTTTTTTATTATTAGTATTCCGCATATAATGTCAACTTCTTCCGGCCAAATTAATAAGTAGCAAAGCAGCAAAGCAACGGCCCCCGCCTTATCGTAAAAAAGTGAAATGTTCCTGACTGTCATTGAAACCATTCATTAAATTTCTCACCATTGCGAAAAAACATTTGGTCTGTTTCTTTTTCTTGTTGTTTTGTCGATGATGTTGTTGTCTTCTTGCCAAAAAGTGCAATATGGCATGTATGTAGCTCGAGTCAATATAATTTTGGCGTCAACGGCAAGCTAAAAAAAGTCTCTGATCCGCAAAAATGACTTGGCTTTTTTTTATTTGCACTCTAGGGGCAGAAATAATCAGTGTGATCAGTACATTAATAAGAAGTGCGGAAATGAAAGAGTAACCAATGAAGTGCATACAAAAGCTAAAGAGCTAGCCAAAATTTAAAAGAAGCGGAAACATATCTAATGAGCTTGGTGGGGATTTTTTTCTTTTAGTCTTTGCGTCAACTAAGTTTGCCATACAGGACTGAAAATGGCGAACGATCTTGCATCAAGAAGTTTAGCCCTGGTTATCCTGGAAGGCTCCTTCTTGGTGGTTCTAAACATCTTTTCACTCCTTGGAAATGTCTTAGTCTGTTTATCGGTTTACAGAAATCCAAGATTGCGCACACCTACCAACCTCTACATCATAGCCTTGGCCATAAGCGACTTACTCTCCGCTGTTTTTGTGATGCCTCTCGGTGAAATAGTATTGTTTTCAGGAAAATGGCCATTTGGTGAAACCATTTGCCAACTTCACGCTTTCATCAGTCTGTTTGTCATCTACGTTTCCCCAGCAACCATGAGTTTGACAGCTGTTAACCGATACGTTCGGATATGCAGGTCAAGTATAAGTTACCAGAAGATATTTTCCCACAGAAAATCTCGTCTCTGGCTGGTTTTTGTGTGGTTCTTTGTGGCCTGTTACATCGCAATTCCTAGATTTGCAAACTGGCAAGGATTCGAGTTTGTGCCGGGTTATGCACAATGTTCTATCAAACACCTGGGAGAACAAGCCAAACTCATTCATTACTTAATTGTTTTGACTGTTTTCCTTGCAGTACCTTTGTTTGCCACGGCATTTTGTTACACAAAAGTTCTCAAAGCTATCCGCCAACACAAAATGGGTATCCTCCCCTCACTCAGTCAAAGGAAAAGAAACGAATCTCGCATTTCCGTTCAAGAGATTAAACTCAGCAGATCTCTCTTTATTGTTGTTTTCGCTTTTATGTCGTGTTGGGTTCCACTCTGGGTGATTGTTGTATTGAGACGTTTTGTCATCATGGGCATGCCCAGAAATGTGGAACTGCTGTGTATGTTTTTTCTCTACATTTCAAACACCGTAAATCCCGTCATATACTCCGGCATGAATTCAGCATTTAGAAGTGAGTTTCGTCGCATTATAACATGTAGATCGAATAATCCGGTCAACTCTCAGAGTTCACAGAGAAGAAAATCGCACCCTGGAGTCGAGCTTGGTCTCGTCACATCCTGGCTACGAGGTGCCAGAGTGGAAGCACTCCATGACAATGGTTTGAAAAATGCTCCTCAGGAAGCAACACACAAGGATCACACTCAAACACAGAATAAAACATATTTAGATATTCCTACAGGATAAGTTATCAAGCCTGTTCGTGTTATCTCAAAACTTTTTTTCGACGCTGAAGACAACTGTCTTCATAGTAAAATTTAGAACTCTCTGAAAAATTGCAGCGTAATTTCAATAAGCCTAACTCGAATTGTAGTCTGATTTAGTCACATTAATTTTACAGAAATAGTTTTAAAAAAGCCTAGGATATTGCATTACAACGTACTTGCTTTCTGGATGTTATTTTAATAACAAAGTTTCAAGGTTTTGCAAGTGAATTTTCCTGAAATTCCATTCAACTGTTAAAATAAAAGACAATGATTGTCCTGGAGTAATTGTTAGCAGTTGTTGCCAGTCATTTGGTTTTTGGCTCAAGAATAGATCATTGCGTGTATTGTACTTTTGCAGGCTGTCGATTCCACTTTTTTAGCTAGTTTGATCCCTAATTTGCAATCGACAAGCCGTAGGTGTGAGTTAGATACATTCTGCTAATAATTTTATCACGTCGGGGGATTTCATTGATTTCCTTGATAACTGAGAATCACGTATTCATTTAGCCCCGCCTCTATGATGTATTATATAGGGACATGTCTTCTTCTGCCAAGAAAATTGACGTTTTAAGGAAAATAGTATTGAACTTAAATACAAATTTGAATATACATGAACATGTAGCATTTCCTTTCATACGACGGCTGTGCCTGCAGTTAGATCAAGGGCGGCAGTGCAAACCGTACTGTCTTCACGAAACGACGCCATTCAAGTTTTCCTTGTGGCTAATACAACTACAGAGAAAGGTTTTGGGTTTTTTCGCCCCTCTAATACTTCACTCGTAATTTACGCGTTTCATTGAACGGGAAAAAAGACCTTTTGTTACGAACAACATGACAATTATCTTGTTTGAGGGAAACTCGGCGAGCGAGTCATTGTTTTTGTTTCTGGCGCAGAAATATTTAAGAAACTAAGCCATTAATACCGGTAACATTATCAGTAAACGCCATTAAGTTGGTTGTTTAAAGGCAAACACGCTCACAAAGGGAAGCTATTGACAATATCTCAAACTGAAATGTCAAAGCCAGCGCTACAATAATAAAAACAAAAACAGTTTGGTCTTCGTTGTTTGCACAGTTTTAAACTTTCAAACTTCACTTCACTTCACTACAATCCATTCCACTCAACTCGTCTCGCCTGGATTCGAATCATCGCCACTACACTCTACTCCACGCCACACCATTCAGTACACTTCAATCCAATCCAATCCACTTCACGCTACTCCACCGTCCACTCTACTCCGCTCCGCTCCACTCCACTCCACTCCACTCCACTCCACTCCACTCCACTCCACTCCACTCCACTCCACTCCACTCCACTCCACTCCACTCCACTCCACTCCACTCCACTCCACTCCACTCCACTCCACTCCACTCCACTCCACTCCACTCCACTCCACTCCACTCCACTCCACTCCACTCCACTCCACTCCACTCCACTCCACTCCACTCCACTCCACTCCACTCCACTCCACTCCACTGCACTGCACTGCACTGCACTGCACTGCACTGCACTGCACTGCACTGCACTGCACTGCACTGCACTGCACTGCACTGCACTGCACTGCACTGCACTGCACTGCACTCCACTGCACTCCACTCCACTCCACTCCACTCCACTCCACTCCACTCCACTCCACTCCACTCCACTCCACTCCACTCCACTCCACTCCACTCCACTCCTCTCCACTCCACTCCACTCCACTCCACTCCACTGCACTGCACTGCACTGCACTGCACTGCACTGCACTGCACTGCACTCCACTCCACTCCACTCCACTCCACTCCACTCCACTCCACTCCACTCCACTCCACTCCACTCCACTCCACTCCACTCCACTCCACTCCACTCCACTCCACTCCACTCCACTCCACTCCACTCCACTCCACTCCACTCCACTCCACTCCACTCCACTCCACTCCACTCCACTCCACTCCACTCCACTCCACTCCACTCCACTCCACTCCACTCCACTCCACTCCACTCCACTCCACTCCACTCCACTCCACTCCACTCCACTCCACTCCACTCCACTCCACTCCACTCCACTCCACTCCACTCCACTCCACTCCACTCCACTTCACTTCACTTCACTCCACTCCGCTCCAATCCAATCCGCTCCAATCCAATTCACTCCTCTTCACTTCTTTTCACTTCTCTTCACTTTTCTTCATTCCACTCCACTCCATTCCACCCCACTTCACTTCTCCTCACGTCACTTCACTCCCCCTTCACTACACCTCACCGTGAACTCCACTCCACTTCACTTCACTCCACTCCACTCCAATCCACATAACTATACTCCACTCCACTCCTCACCAATCCAATCAAATCTGATCCAGTCACTCAACTTCACTTTTCTTCACTTTACTTCACTTCACTCCACTCCACCCCCATCCAACCTCACTCCACACCACTACACCAAACAACACTACACTACACTATATCACACTATCACACTACACTACACTACACTACACTACACTACACTACACTACACTACACTACACTACACTACACTACACTACACTACACTACACTACACTACACTACACTACACTACACTACACTACACTACACTACACTACACTACACTACTTCACTTCACCTCACTGTACTTTCCTTTGCTTTACTTCAATTCACTTCACCACGCTTCGCTTTAATTCAATTTTCTCCACTTCACTTCCTTTCCCTCTACTTCACAAATGACATTTCTTCACTGCGGAGAAATTCAAATTAGGCTGAAATACTGCACGCTATTTCAGCCAATATACAACACTAGTGTATCGTACTTTTTAACAACGAGGATATTTTATATATTACATATTAATCTTGCGAAGCGCAATTTGGATCTCTTGACTTTGCATCTTGGAATAAGGATCGAGTGGTCTGAGTTACAGTGTTGGCCACAAGCATCCTGTTTTTAATGCCTCCGAATTAGCACAGAATGACACTTGACGAGTTGTTATACTCCCCCAGTGCTGGTTTGAACTTGATGAGCAACCTCCAACTAAGACACCATCGAGGGCGCCGCTCTATGTATTAATTAAAACAGGTAGACAATTAGTCTCTTTGAAATCGACTCGGGCAGAAGTCACACAACGCCTCCCGTCCCCACGCGGCTGCTTCATACCGAAAAACATTCCTTTACCAATGCTTACCATTTTTATTTGGACCAATCAGCGCCTAGTAGATCTATACGCAGCAAAAATCACATAGCAGCTTATTGTGCTGATGTTTCCTTTCTCGGAAAATACATATTAGACCAGCGATTGATTGGTAGACCTATGCAAGGAAATTAAAGCGAAACTGCAATTGGTTTATTTCTCCTTAGGTTGGCGAGATTTCCGTTCTTCGCCTCGAAGTTGACTATGAACTCAAGGATGATTGACGTAAATTAACACATTTCTTATAGACCAAATTACTTATTCTGAAAATGAAAAAAAAAACAGAAAAAAAAAATTATTCTGACAAGCAGTATGATGTTCTAGTCAAAATTAATTAATTTTTGAACAATTTTCCCGTAAATTAATTTTGGCGCAACGGAAGCTCTTTCGGACGAATTAGTTAATGTAAGGAGTAGTGAGTAGCCGGGCTATTCAAGCTTGTTTATCACTTGTATGTGTAAGTCTCTGTCCATCCAGATTGTACAGTAGAGATACGTTTAAAAATCTGCAGCAATGTTTAACAAATATTGGCAACGTTGTTTTTCGGTGAGTGACAAGTCAATGAAAGAAATTAATTTATCAACACAAACTATGTAAATGAAAAAAGGAGATAAAGAAATATCTTGAAAAGCAACTCCACGTCATTTTGGCCAACTGGTGTGCTTCCTTGATGATGCTCCAAGAATCATTTTACTTATGGCGCGAAAGTGTTACGTAGCATTCGTTAGCGAAGGAATCAGTTGATTTATGCGAAATCCCTTTTACTATTTGACAATGACAACAGGCGATCTTGGATCAAGAAGTTTAACCCTGGTTATCTTGGAGGGCTCCTTTTTAATGGTTCTAAACATTTTGTCACTTCTTGGAAATGTTCTGGTCTGTTTGTCGGTCTACAGAAATCCAAGACTGCGCACATCTACCAATACTTACATCATAGCCTTGGCTATAAGCGACTTACTCTCCGCTGTTTTTGTGATGCCTGTTGCTGAACTTATACTCTTTTTAGGAAAATGGCCATTTGGTGGGACTATTTGCCAACTTCACGCTTTCATCAGCCTGTTTGTCATCTACGTTTCCCCAGCGACCATGTGTTTGACAGCTGTCAACAGGTACTTTCGAATATGCAGATCAAGTACAAGTTATCAGAAAATGTTTTCTCACAGAAAATCTTGCCTATGGCTGGCGTTAGTGTGGTTCTTCGTGGCCTGTTACATAGCAATTCCAAGACTTGCAAACTGGCAAAAATTTGAGTTTGTGCCTGGTTATGCACAATGCTCTATTAAACATCTTGGGGAGCGAGCTAAAATTATTCATTACTCAATTGTTTTGACTGTTTTCCTTGCAATACCTTTGTTTACCACAGCATGTTGTTACGCTAAAGTTTTAAAAACCATACGGCAACATAATATGACATTTAACATGAGGATGAGCGAGCCTCGTATCTCTGTCCAAGAAATCAAACTCAGCAGATCGCTATTTATTGTTGTTTTCACTTTCATGTCATGTTGGGTTCCACTTTGGGTTATTGTTACATTGAGGCGCTTTTTTATTACCACATACATTCCGCGCAGTGTGGAACTACTGTGTATGTTTTTTCTCTACATTTCAAATACTATAAATCCTGTTATATACTCTGGAATGAATTCAGCATTTAGAGGCGAGTTTCGTCGGATCATGAAATGTAAGTCAAGTGCTCTAGTCAGCTCTCAACGTTTACAGAGACGAAATGAGAGTGACGGGGAAGGACCCAGAGCCCAACCACTAGATGACGATGAGGGTATTCAACATGATTCGCCTGTATAAAAGAAGATAATCATCAAACGTAACACTATCCACTAGCTGAACATATATTATTCGTTCACATATTGCCATTACTGTCGACGTCGCCTTCCCGGTTAGCTTTTTCTCCCATGCATAAAAAGGATAATTTGTACTACAGCACAATGCTATATTCTCCGCAAGGGCTCTCGAATTATGCTTGGCTCTGCTTTGGCCTTTGTTACCTGTTACGTTGGCATTCCAAAGTTGGCAGGATTCTTGGATTATTATTTTATCCCTAAATACTCTCTACGTCACCTGGTTTATCTAAGCCCTGTTGGTTCTTACGCTCACTACAGTAGGTCATCACAATGTTTCTGATAATTCTACTCACCGTCGTGATGTTGCGTCATCTTAAAGTCTCCAAGAGAGTTTGCCAACACCACCTTGCACCGTGTTGCACCCAGTCTTCATTTCAGGCATGCTCAAGAGTACATGTACATCACCGTTCTGGAGATCAAAGTCAGCAAGTCGCTTTTCGTCGCTTTGTACTGCAACTAGGTGACTTGAGAAGCTAGAAATTATCTAAGTACCTTTTATCAGTACATTAATTTTACAAGAGCCTAAAAATGACATTAATCCCTTAACAAATCTGACGGGGTTCTCCAAAACATACCCACAGAACTTTAATGCTACTGATAAGGCTTAATCGGTAGCTCATGTAAAGGGTGTGACTCTTATTTTATTTAGAACAAGGAGACTAAATTCACGGTGTTATCATTTTATCATGAATCAGTGTAAGATTTAATAAGCAGCCTTTTCGAGGTAAACTTTGATTAAGTAAACCAGTTTAAGCATGGGGTTCAGTGGCGTGGTGTTGCATGGCGTTGCGTAGCGTGGGGTACACTAGACTGGACTCGACTAGACTGAACTGGACTAATCTGAACTGAACTGAACTGGACTGGACTGGACTGAACAGGACTGGATTAGACTAGACTAGACTAGACCAGACTGGACTTTACTAGACTAGATTAGAGAAAACTATACTGGACTGGACTAGACAGACGTGGCGTGGCCAGTCGTGGAGTGTAGCGTAGTGAAGTGTTGAGGATTAGGGCGACGTGGTGTAGCAAAGAGTGCAGTGGTGTAAAGTGGTGTGGCATGGCGTGGCGTGGTGTGGCGTGGTTTGGCGCGGAGTACAGTGGAGTGGAGTAGTGTGCACTTGACGTGACGGGAGTGGAGAGAAGTGCAGTGGAGTGGACTGGACTGGAATAATTTCGATGCTGTGAGATTGTAGAATTATTCCACGGTAAAAATCGTACTGGGTTTCCAAACACTTTATAGGAAAAACGGAGAGTTATAACTGTTAACTGGTGATTTAAGTAATCGGTGGCTTAAAAACTAATCAGTCTCACTGAGAATCACCTAAGTCAACATTGACTTTGCTTGATTAATTTTGGAGCGGAAGCAAATTTTCAAATTATGATGGACAAATAGCAAATTTGAAACATTTACACTTTTCTTTTCTATCTTTGGCACTGCTCCATTCGCTTGTAAATAATGCAATGATAGTCTGAGATAAGAAATAAACACCGGCAGTTACCTGAACCAATCACATCGCTGGATTCTTATAGTACCGCCTGCATGTGAAAAAAAGCCAATTAAAAACTTTAAGAAGGTAATTTCATCAGCTTAGATGGCACTGTAGAGGAGTAAAGTTGTCTATCTGTTGTTATGCAGAAAACGTTGGCCAAAGAACAAAGTGATCACTTTTGTGTTAAAGAAAAGAAAAAGTGACAACCATTAACAAGAGTTTGTTGATAACAGGTAAAGTGCCGTAAGCTGTACCATTGTGTAATCTTAAATTTCCCTCCGAGGGTTGGAGCAACTCCTAAACGTGTAAAATGTACGTAGGACCAAGATTTTTCACTCTATTTAAGGGTATTGCTGTTGTAGTGGTTTTGGTTGTTTTTATTTATTATTATTCTGTAGTGGCATGCTGCACCAGAAATGTGTGCTCTTAATAGCGCGATGAAGTCTCTTTAAAACCCGTGGCTTTATAAGTAATTTTCTGAGGGGACAAGAATGTTGTTGGACAATGCTGATCAAAATTGGTTTGCAAGCCAGAAAACTTTATATAAAAACAAAACAAAAATGAGATATAACCCGGCTGATATACGAAATCATAAACACAGCCATTGTCAAGTGGATTCAAAAATTTAACCGAACTCTGTAAAACTGAGGAGTCTTACCCAGTTAAAGAATACTAAGACAGAATCTCCATACCCCTTCAAAAACCGTCAAGTAAATGCTTCTTGTACCAGTGATGGTTTGCTTGGTCTTTACTAAGCGTGGGTGGTTAAAGAACGCCCTTATTGTGATATCCTTGCCTCTCTTGCAAGGCGTGTTTATGTAAATAAGAATACCAGGCATTCTTAACGGGGAGAACAAAAAAAAACCCTTTGTTGCCTTTAATGAGAAGCACGTATGATATTAGTACCATTATATACTTGCTTCTTGAACAAAATATATCTGAGACGGAAGCAGTCAAAAAACATCGGCGAGCTTGACTATTATTTATGTCTTGCTATTGTTGTTTTAGCTCAGACACCTGAATATTTAGAGACAGTGTGAAAAGAAATTGCTTTTTTGCGTAATATTAATATTTACGAGGATATCGACGACACCATACAAAACCTGGAGAAATAAATATATGAAGCTCATATCACTTTATAAATACGTTTTCGAGAATTGTTTCCGGAAATAGTAACTGACTAATCTACTGTACAATTTTATAAAAGCTACATATGAAACAAAAGTGATACACATGACAAGAACAGCGCCGCTTTTGTTGACTTTTTTTACACTTGTTCTGTCCATTGTTGACACGCAAAATAAACAGCGACATTGACGTCACTAATTAAAAGGCCCTCGTAGAGCAGATGGTGTTTAATTTTTTTCGGTTTTAAATTTTGAATTTTGAAGAAATTGATTTTCTGAAAAATTAGCATTGCTTGTGAGTTGCCACTTTATTTCAGCAAATGAAAATGCATTGCTACTACTTTATTTAAATAACTTTGAGAACAGAGTTGAATACTCTTTAAATAACTTTTTTCTTCAGTAATACTACATTATACGTTTTCTAATTTGTATAGGCTTTTTGGTTTAAAATGAGCAGTGAAAATTTCACCTTTTTCAAACAGAATTTCACCTCATTTAGAGCAGGTTTATTGTTTGAACAAAAGATGAAAAGTTCTTATTTTTGCCGTCCTATTACGAGATGGGAAACAAACCGTTTAACGTCAACCAAACAAAAAGCAGGATGCGAGGATTGAGTTACGTCAAACTCTGAAAGCTGTCAAGCCACATTATTAATAATTTCCTCTCAGCTCTTTTTTAGACGAATTGTTTGCACCGGCTAAATTGCAAATCCTGTTAAGCTTCCGTCCTTAAATGATGCAGTTTTCTCACGTACGACAATTCTGGTATTGCCATTTAGAAGAAGAACGTATTCTCTTGTAATCATAGCCAAATGCTGGCGACTGTCAGG
>OZ026604.1:14254543-14279543 GCA_964020085.1 Micromussa lordhowensis
AGGCCAATATAACGGCAAGATAACATTTTTCCGCTAATTATTAAAAAAAACAAGAAACAATACGCTTCTTCTTTTCGTTATTTTAGTTAGATTAGTGTGTACTAACATAACCATTGCAAGTTACACACATTTGCATATTACGCTCCTGTAATGGGGATCCTTCGACAAGATCTTGACAAAAAGTTCAGTATGGTATGCCTGGCAACGAGGTCTGGAACCTAGTTTCTATGATCGCCCCAGTGAAGAAAGTTGGCCGAGCGAGACTAAGTACTAGTATTGTTGAAAAACAAACTTGGTGGATTTCTATAAGCGGAAGGCGATTGTAAAGTTTTGTAAACGTTTTGCATATTTCACGTTCAAACCTCTAAGGAAAACGTTCTTGTTGCCCTTAATGTCGATGTTCAATTGAGTGATCGAGCCAGATTGCAGTCATCGGGGTGTTTTATATTTCATTCGAGCATTGTTTTGTGTAGTGGAGTCATAGCAGCCGGATAAACCGAAATATTTCTGTATTTCTGGACTCTATGATGATTTAACAGCTTCGTCACCCTTTTGTACGCACTTAACTGAAAGAGTTATAGTTTTAGCGAGTGACAGTGGGTATGGCGCTTTTCTGCTAAGTTAAGGTTGAGGAATTTGCCTCTCACCGAATAACTTATTACTGCAAGACGTCTGTCTCAGTTTCACACAAAGCATCGGCATTATTATCAAAGAGAATACTGGATACAAGGTAGAATTGAGCCGGAATTCATCACCATCTCGTTGGTCTATTTAAACTTAATAAGTTGAAAATTATCAAGTGGAACACGATTGATGTATTTGTTTCTTCATAGTCATCCTCGGACTTTTTTTATCTTCTAGACTTACTGATACCCTTTTGGGTGACTGATAGGGCTCATTTAAGTAGTTGTGATGCACGGTGCGTAGACGTTTGACTCTGCTACTTCATTTTGTTGCCCTTTCTGTAGTCCCTGGCTCTAAGTTCATGCCGCCTCTGAATCAGTTTTCGAACAGGTCATGCTCCTCCTAAGAAGTGCCATTTGAGACTTCATCTGACTTCATTCATCTTGCGCCCCTAAGCATCCCTGAACTTCGTTTTATTCTCTAACGCCTTGAAGCCAAGTATCAAAATTGGCCTATTTCAATGCTGTGGAGGTTCTGTTGACCCAGGTTTGTCTAAGTTATTAAAATTAGTTGTTTGGATGAATGACCATTTTGCCTGTTTACCTCATTGCTGGGACACCGGCACCTACAGATAACATGGCTCATTTCATATCTCTCTTTGCAGATGAGTGTATCGCAGCCCTATTTTGATATCGAGAAGCATGACAGATATTTCTCTCGTCACACAAATAAAACTGATATGCCAAAGCATATGACCAGAAGCTGCTTTCTTTATTTCCACGGGCCAAGAAATTCTAAATGAAATACCTCAACCTACATTTAGTAAAAGTTCACTTTGAGTCTGTGCCCAGCATTGCCATTTTGGGCATTCCCATTCAGAAGCAAGAAAATGCTTTCAAATTTGAGAGTTCAAATTTGTACTGCATAGTAAGAGACGGAGGTTTCCAAAACCTTTATTATATGGCTACAATAGTACGCGCGCTCTGATTGGCTGCTGAGCGGGCATTATATTCTTGTAATGACCGGGCATTATAAAAAAAAATTTTCAATGTTAAATTTGACCTAGATCTTGGCATAATAAAGGCAAAAATTACCTCATTTTCAAAGAAACTGTTTTTACTGTCCCTTCTGGTTTCGATCGCACGGCCAGGGTTTTCTCTGTTCAGTGAACGTGGCCTCGAATGATCTCTCGCGCGCGCAAACGGATATTGGAAAGCGCTTCGGTTTTTTCCAGCGCTAAAAGGGCCATATAATAAAAAACTTATTAACCTCGTCCGTTCGGTCATTACAGGAAAATCTCAGACCTCGGCCTTGATGTATTGACCTCGCTGTCGCTCGGTCAATACATCAAGGCCTCGGTCTGAGATTTCCCTGTAATGACCTCACTCTCGGTTAATAAGTGGTATTTATTATCACTGTATTGTTAAAAAATACAAATCTAGTGGCAATATAGCTATTCTTGTTTTCAGTGTTGTTGCTAGCACAATTTATAAAAGCCTAGCGGCTAGTGGTAGATATTTACCTCGCTGCCTTGTTATTATGCTAAACGCGTCATGTGACTGAATATGCCCCAGTTAAAACTGGCGAATATCCGAGTGGTTTTATCCAATTTTCAAACCAGTGCGCACGAGGGGAAGGCACGTTTGAAGGATAATAAACCCAATACCCTCCGTTTTACATGCTCAGATATTCCTCAAAGCTCAAAACTGTTGGCTTCTCGGAGCATATAATGTCCTCAGACAAATATCAGAGCTTATTATTCAACAAATTGTAACACTATCCAAATATGGTCATGATGCTCTCGATATCTGTCATCCGTAGGTAACAGATATCCGCCGGTATACGTAGCTTTGTACGTGGGAAGAAAAAGTGAAGTGATAAAATGTCGACAGAGAGATTTACAAGGGTTTAGGCTGTTTTGTTATCAATTTGTTGAATAATAAAACAATTATCCTGCTCAATCTCGCGGAATATCGTCTGATTTGAGGCGACTCGGCTTACGGCCTCGTCGGCTAAGTATCAGACGATATTCCGCGCGATTTCGCAGGATAATTGTTAAATATTTACGTGCTAAATGGAGGCTATTGTTTATCTGAACCATAATGGCTAAACCGGTGGAAACTCTTAAATTAACTTATCTAATGATCCAGCTAAGCATCCAATATTTTGTAATGGCGTAAAAAGAATTGCCAGTTACGCGGGTGTAAAATGTCACTATGCTAAAGAAATTTACCTTTCTCAGTTATAGCGAAGGCAGTACAAAATGGAGATGGCATGATACTGAAAAGCCATTTTCTCTGAGACCGGAGATGCAAGGAGTCATACATGTACGCGACGCCAAATCTTTAGTTGAGAATGGCCCTATCAAAGTTTACTGCTTCTTCATCACTAGCGGCACATATCTGGAAATTGAAAACTGCAGCAGAACACTTGCTTATATTTGCGAAGGATCTGAAGGTAAAGAGCTCATTTACTATGAAACGAAATATATCTGACAACTCAAAACTATTACATTTAAGTGTGTGCATGTTTACAAGTCTCAGCCTTGCACCTTCGATCCGTGTTCTCGTAGAAATCATGCAGTGTTTGTACGGAAGCATGCCGAGAATCCAAGATGTCCTAAAATTACTCTAAACCACTTAGAAAAGAGAAAGTGATACTTTCTTGCATTGTATGTTTGCATTACAATCGTCTTCTCCCTTTGACCATTTCTTATACAAGCCGAATTTTCTTTGCAGTTTTATCAACAAGTGTAACAGAGTCAAAATCAACACAAATACGACCCACAGAAATGTCTACAACGTTGATGTCAGAAGTAACAACAACATTTACGAGTAAAGCAACAGATACGACTGAGATATTTGCTCCAAAAACATCAACCACAACATTCACAAGTAAAGCAACAGATACGACTGAGATATTTCCTTCAAAAACATCAACAACAACATTCATAAGTAAAGCAACAAATACGACTGAGATATTTGCTTCAAAAACATCTAGTATTACCACACACATGCCAAGCAGTTTCTCGCCCACACTACCAACAAGTGCAGACGAACAGGTGATTGATGTGTTTTTATCGTTCCCATAGAATGCAATTAGCAGTATGTATAGGTCATGTATAGTATAGTTTTTTTTTTCCTTGACGGCCCACAACCCTTAAATCTATAACTTCTCAAGATTCTTAAATATATTTCCCCGAGCTCGATGAGTCGGTGGTGTTTTCATTGCTCCGGTGGAGTGAGACTACTATTATGACCCGCTCACGATCGCCCCAATGTACACCTAAGTTGCAAAAGGCATAATAATAATAACTTTATTTAAGTGTCATATGTATTTAGCACTGTTGTGCTAATTGGGGACACCATAAATAAACAAACAAATATTTCAAATAGAACATAAACTGTTAAGAATCCCAACTGGTGGGAGGCTGACCAGTTGGCTATTTACACAACGCGGTCGAGGAGTTGAACGCGGGACTACCGAGAACAAATCCAGATAGCGGTAGGGTGAAGGATTTGAACCAGGGACCTCCAGATTTCAAATCCAGCGCCCTAAAGCACTCGGCCACGCCACCTCCACAATGTTTTCTGCACAATGTTTTCACCGCATGTTTTCTTCTTTGAAAGGCTTTTAAATATATTTCTCCGCGCTAAATGAGTTGGTGGAGGTATATTTCTTTCTTTTTCCATTACAACAGAAATGCGTTTAACGCTAATCTTTGCCAATCAGAAAATATCTCTACATATACTTAAGCTATGGTCTTTCATCCTCCTTTCTTCCTTGGTCACAAAATTGTTTGTCTGCTTTGTTCTGCTACACATTCCTCTACACATTCTACTGGAGAAATTTCAATAAAATGGAAACCCGACCACAGCCATCACTTTTTTTTCTTCTGCTTTCCTGTTTTAACCGGTTTTTCCTGTTAGCCATGGTGGCTGTGTATTAGTGCATAAACTGGAATTCCAGTTTAAAAAAATAAAAAATAAAAATGTACTTATTATATGCATAACGTCATAATGTTGTGCTTTTCTTTCCGTATTAAAAGGTTACAGATTATCTGATCAAAATGAAGCAGCTCAGTGTTGACGATGAAGATTCTCTACAGGTATGCAGTTATTTCCCTTTAAAACTTGGGTATTGTTTCCTACATTGATTGCATTGTCCATCAGCCAAAGCCGTTTTGTGTTCCAAGCCCTGGTATTCCAGGTCTAATAAGGTTAATTTACATCAAGAACAGTGATGTTTCACCTGGAAATTTGTCCCAGAATGTGTCACTATGTGACGTGTATGTTATTGGTGAAAAAAAAAAGTTAAAAGTTTCTTAGAACGATAGGCGCACTGAAAAACTCTAGATAATTGCAAATATCGAAGTTAAAATCTATACTCATGAGTTACTTGGTGTCGTTCCGTTGGCATAGTTTAAGCTCCCTGATATTGAAAACGAAGATAACCGGTCGGTTTGGCCCCTATGTTCAACTGCAGACTTAACTCAATATGACTGACCTTTTATCTACCTTGATATTGATGTCTAATCTTTTAGATTGCCGTGAATGAAACATCAAGTCTACTGACATATTTCAATGCCAGTTCCTATCATAAAACGGCACCAAATTTGTTGACAGCCGTTAAGCAGCTTGAAACATTTTCCATGAAATACGCGATGGAACATCTAACGACAAATGGAACCTCCAGTTCTAACATAACTAGAACTGGAAAACACTTTGGTGAGTTACTGATTCAGGAAACTCAAATTACTCGCTAAGTTAAGAACTCAATCGAACTTTCATAAAGACCTTTATATCAAATAGAGAGGTTCGAAGGCTGTACAGAAGTGTTATTTCTTCAGGGTTTACCCAGACATCAGTCAAATCAAGTAATGCTTTCTTAAGATCATAACAATAAAAATATGCTTACATTTCGAGTGTCCGAACCTTGTTTCTCTTTCATTAATTTATTCGATGTTCTACCCACCCCCTGCAGTTTCAGAATTTTCTGGATTGAACCCTTAACATGAACCGCTCAAAATTTTCACCAGCTTCTCTTTACAACCAATGTATAAGTATTTTCTGATGTTTACAGTGATGGAGGTTCGAAGTATAAATGCTGGTCATAAAAAAGACGTATCTTTTCCCTCTGAGGACCACAGAGACCATTCTGGAGATGGAAGCGAAAAGATCTTTCTACCAGCAGACCTCTTTGGAAAACAAGGTATGGCGTGATACAAGCAAAGTTTTGCTAATTGCTAAATTAACCTCCCCGTAGCCTTTTAATTGGATCAAAATGAAAGTGGTGGATCTCTGTGGAGTAGGGGTGTGAAAGCAAGCAAATTATTCATATATTTGTTAGTTATGTAATGGGAGAGTAATCGTATGAAAGCTGAGCAATTAATAATAAACGCCACTCATGATATTTGATCATTTTTCCCACTGCACTCAAAGAAATCCATGGGCTTGCGAAATTCAAACATCTGTCGCACTTGTATTCATACAATTACCAATACAAAAAAAAACAATAGCTTAACAATTACACTACAAAAGCAAAGTAATTGTCTGATTACATTCGACAATTTATTAACAGACACTTAACAACTGCTCAAACTGAAGTCGGTAATTAAATAGATAAAATAGAAAAAATGGACATATCGTTAAGCTCGAGGCTTATTTTGCATGTGATCTCGAGAAAATTTTGCGAAATTTTATCCCAAAGTACGAAACAAGAAAGGGAAGTCAAGTATCCATTGAAGGAAGGGCGTGTTCACTTTGTAACCTTGGCTGGTGCAAAAGACCGCTGAAGGAAGAGGAAATGTTGTTGCAGACTAGTAAAATCGACAAACAATCTACCCAAGCATTGTTAAATAGCATGTGCTGCCTACTCACTCACCACTTTGAGCTGCGAGGCGGGCAAGAGCACCACAGCATGACAGCAAAATTTCAAAAGTGATGATGGCAATAGCGTTGACTTACAGTATTACGTAAAAAGTCGTGGTGCTCTCATTCCGCCCACTTGACACAAACCCACAATAGCGGTCTCTAGGACTTCCCTTTGTAAACAAATTGTTTGAAAGAGAGGGTGCTGTGTTAAACATCTTAGAGCCGGTTGATGTGCCTTTAGGTCTGAACCAAAATAATATAAACAGCTTATATCGCAACCATTTCGCTGCCGTTTGAGCCTGCAACGTACGCCACGACAAAATACGAAATAAATGAAATAAATCAAACAACACTTCTTTCCTACCGAATTCCATGGCTGTTTATTCGCTTCCTACTACCAAAATAATTAACACCTGCTGAATAAAAAGGCATTATTCACCCGAAATTTTATTTACGGTTTCCTCGATCTCCTTGCAGCATAATCATTCTTTCCCTTGTTGTCCTTCCCAGTTTGCACAACACTCGTATACTCACCTCGATGTATTTCCTCTTTGGCGCTCAATTTGACTCTCGTGAACATCGCCTTCCTCTGATTCCGAGCTCGCATAGGTTCAAAAACAATAAGACTCGATCTCAGCCATAACCCAAGATAAATGCTGTTTCGAGCCAGATTCTTCACACTTTTTTTTGACCTGAAAAAAAATGCATGCGCGCAGTGACGTCATAACATGCTCTTTACTACAAATCTAAGCTATTTTAATAGTTTTAAGCTCCCTTATAAAATATGACTCCTAGCCTTTTGTTCTCCTTTAAGACAAAAACTGAGAATAACGCAGAACCAGCGGCAAGACTGTTGTTATGGCAACGGCACAACGGGTAGTTTGTAATGTACATTCCCGGAGCCAAGTTTGAAGAACACCCCTTCAATATTTCCAGAGATATTCTAGATTCTAAATTCTAATGTTTAAGTGAAACAATTGATGACGTCGTCGCTTTCCACATTTACTTAATACAAAAACGTCAATAACTCTAAAGTCAAAAAGGAAAACGCCGTTTTTATTTTAAAATGCCTCTCAAAGAAGCAGTAATTATTTTGTACTTAATGGACACTTAAACCCGTGACGGCTTATCGCTTAAAGAATTATTAGAACGTTCCGTATCATTTTGTTTTTTGATTGCTCGCTGAAATTCATTTGTTAACCCAGGGTTGAACTTCCCACGTGCTTTTCATTAAAATGAAGGCAACAAGAAAAGAACATTCCCGAGTCCCACGTGATTCGAAAGGATGGGCGCGTCTGTCCATGAAGGATATCGTGATCACCGAATGAAAATAAACCAATAATAGAAGCATTATTCGTTCAATGGAGAACATTAACTGTTGTTTATTCCTTCCTTCAATACCTTGTATGATTGTAAATAAGGGGCCTAAATAATGTAGTAACCATGATGGGACGATATTGTTATATACAGCAGTGCGTGCTGTTGCTAATTTTAAAATAGTTTCTTTTTTGCACGATCCTCTCATGCTGTTAACGAGAAGTTGTGACATAATTTGTTTTATCTGATCCGCAGAAACTTTTCTGGTTGGAATACTATATAAAGACATACACAAATTACTTCCGGATGAAAGCCACTCGTTTCTTAATGGGTATGTACAACAGTGTAGAATCAATCATGCATGAACCAATTGTTGTTTAGGATATTGAGTCTCCAACCGTACAGGGATTTATTTCATAAATTATGTTTTTTCCTTACCAGGAAGAAACTGAAAAATACAAGACTTCAAACACGAATAATCGTATGTTCTATATCCCCGCACTCTGCTCCGCTGCCAAAAAACGTTACTCTATCATTCACTCTGGTAGAGGTGAGTGGACATGTTGGGTACTTAGTGCTTTTGCTATATTTTCCACAAAAGCCTTTGTATTAATCTTAGCTGTTGGGTTCTGGGATTGCAAGTAGACAATCCATAATTAGAATCAACCTAGAAATTAGAGTTTTGATATGCAGGGTGAATGTGATAGCTTGAGAAAGGACCCTGACGTAAAGCATAACTGTTAAAGTGCTCTATTTTCTCTATTTATTAACCTAGATATGCCAAAAATAGAAACATTCTAGAAGTGAACTACTAAAAATTGAGTTAAAGTGATAAGACCACTGATTAAAATTCTCTAAATCCTTACTGACGAACTAGGCTATAACTCTTTCACATTTCCCACGTCGAGTTTGTTTTTGTTTTCTTTCTTTAAGCCTTCTAAAGTTGATGATACGCCACATTGTGTATTTTGGGACTTTGACATCAGGTACATTTTAATATACACACCAACTTATTTATTCTGTTAGCCTTTTACTTTTATTTTTAATGTTTGAGTTAAAAATAATTATGATCCTTTTTTCCTCCCAGAAAATCTTATAATCCACCTGTTAATCATCCATATGCATGTTTCTTGTGTAGGAGTCGATTCAACGGTTCCTGGTCAAACAGGGGATGTACGTTGGTCAACAAAACCAACACTAAAGTTGTGTGTAGTTGCAATCATCTCACGAACTTTGCCGTTCTTTTGCAAGTGGGAGAAACAAAAGTAAGCAGATTCTCTATATTTATAGTTTATTGTTTTTTTTTTTGTTTTTGTTTTTGTTATCTTTTGTTCTTCATTTAACTCATTCATGTAACTCTGACAAATTAACAGCGTAATTGTTCATCAATTAAGAAAGGCCATTTTAATTATCTAACCCACTGATAGTTTTCATCGTTTCGTACGGGCAGGCAGTATATTCAGTTTTATTTTTATTTATTCATTTATTCATTCATTTATTTATTGGTTACCATGGTAGAAAATAGGTTTATTATATATTTCGCGTATGAATCACATATGGTTTGGCTGTCTCTTTTCCCTGACATAGATTCCTGACAGACATCAGGTGGCCTTGGAAGTCGTCACTTATATTGGCTGCGGGCTGTCGCTTGTGGGTGAGACTCTGACCGTTCTCGCCTACATTGTTTTGATGTAAGTAACCCCTCTATTGCATAGTCCCATTGCCAATAAAGCATTTCATTTCTCAGGCTTTTCCTTGTGAATTGATGTTCTTTGTCTTGAATTTCATGACAGGAACCTCAAACAGGAGCAGTGCCAGATACGACTCAATCTAGTCATAGCCATAGCCGTGGCACAAATCATTTTCCTTGCAGGAATTGACGCTACATCACTGCCGGTAATTACATCTAGTTAACCAATCACTAATTGACACGCATGTTTTGGAACTGACGTAGATGTTTGGTAAGGATCAAACCTTTACGCTCGAAAAAACTGGAGAACAAAATTCAGTGTTTACATTAGCTCTACCAAGTTGATTGTGTACAAAGGTCAAATATGATTGGAGTTGAATTGGGATTTATGATTGTTTTTTTTTTTTGTTTGTTTAACTATTTGTTTCTTTAACATTGATTCTTTTGCTTGTTTGTTTTGTTTTGTTTTCTGTTGTTTTTAACTAATGTGGAACTTGAACTGATTCTCTAATATTACCATTCCTTCACAGGAAGCTTGTATTTTCGTAGCAGTGTCTATCCATTATTTTTATCTGGTCGGTTTTGCCTGGATGCTTATGGAGGGAATCTACTTGTATCTCATGGTTGTCAAAGTTTTCAACGCCCTTGTAAAAATGAAGCTATTCTATGCATTCTCTTGGGGTATGCGAAAACCTTCGTTTGGTGCTTTACGTAACTATCCTTCATGACTAAGCTGACCATCACTAGAATACAAGAATTGATTCATCATCGATGTTGTTTTGATTGAGTACCTCAACAGTAGTCAATCAAAACCGTCTTCAGTGTAAACGACACAGATTAGATAGCGCAGTAATCGGTAGCAATAAAGATGTCAAAAGACTTTATACAGTAAGTGATTGTAGCAGCAATAGTTGTATGCTTCAACTAAATAAGGGTAACGTTTGTCCATGTTTGTCATCAAATCAGCATACGTGTAGCACCATATAGTTTGGTCTACTAGTTAGAAAATTATATGCACAGTGTAGCATGAAATGTCCCACGAAACTGCAGTCTGATTTTCTCTTGCAGGCTTCCCATTGCTTATGGTGGTTTGTTCGATTGTGATCGCGTCCGGAACAGAAGACGGAGTTACAAGCTATGTGCATAGTGACTAGTAAGTATTTGACATTTTAAATTTCAATATATACAGTAAGTATCTGTTTCAAATACAGTTGTCTACTGTTAAGAAGCAATTGTTGATATTTATCTTATCGTAGAACTCCATTTTTCTTTGTAAATCCGTGGGCTGGAATCAAGCTTATAAACCAATGGTGTGACACTGCACAACAAAGATTATTATGGGGTGCAACTATGCCACACATATGTTTTTGCCATACAACTAGCTAAGGACTAACGTAAGAGAAATTTATTTTGCCAATCGTAAAAACAGAAATGGAGTTGTTTTCTTTATTTGTTTTTGTGGTTTATAATGTATTTTGTTTTCCACAGTTGTTGGGTCTCATTCTCGAATAATTTGGTTTGGACCTTTGCCGCTCCAGTCCTCGTTGTTTGCCTGGTAAAATTGTAGTTGTAGGTGAACCCAGTTATGATATAGTTATTCCCGCAAATTTCGGCCCTAAAGAAGTTATCATTTTTTCAATATCAAGTAACTCATCGAGGATTCTTGTAATACATATATAGGTAACCGTCATTTTAGATATCAACACTTTCAACAGCGGGCAGTGTCTACTGGAAAAAAAATCAACATTTGATTGTTGTTTAGAGGATTGGTGAAAATTGATGAGCTATTTCATCCAAAGATTGTAGAAGTTACAAAATAATCTAAGCCTGCTCTTGTGAAGACAGTGTTTAAACTTTAGAATAATTGATTTCTATAACGCTGTTTAGTTATCCTTGACAATGCTTGTTATATTTCATTATCTTTTAGATAAACTCTTTTATTCTTTGCCGCGTGGTGTACGAGATGACAAAAATGCAGGGTACGAAAGATACCTCCAACGTGAAGTAAGTTCTTAAAAATGTTATTCCTCATTTCCTCCATCTTAACTTACCATTTTGGACTATATTTGTTTCTTGTTTTACAAAAGGAAAAATTTATATTTGAACGCTTTCTTTCATTTTGTTGAAAGGCAAGGTTTAAAGGCATGTGCAGTTCTGTTTCCTCTACTGGGAATGACCTGGGTGTTTGGTATTTTAAGTGTGACGGATGCTGGACTTGTCTTTCAGTATATCTTCACCATCCTCAATTCCCTTCAGGTAAGTCAATAACACGGGGATGGTTGTGGAATCATCACAGCCAGAGGTGTATGTTATGTGTATGTTATTACTAATAAAGTTAAGAACACTTCACTTGACGATCAGTCAAGAGACATTTTGGCTGCAAAAACAGCTTCAAATTTTAGCTGGCCGTACAGTAGAATACGGCCCGCTAAATTGACCAATCACAGCACGCGTACTAACTGTGAGATATAATAAAGCACCATATTAACCCTTTTTCGCTCTTTAGAGTCTTAAGTCACAGGTCCGGTATCTGGGCCTCGTATCTCTTTTATAAACAAAACTAAACTAGGTTTACCCTAGCTTTATCTGGGATAAAATAAAAGGCCTGTTGGTTAAAAGAAAATCTGATTTCTCAAAGTTCTTATTTATTTAAACTAATAATGTATATGACGAGGCGGCAATTCTGCCAGAATAAGGTTCAACAGTTAGTAGTGACGTCAGTGGAGTAATTCCTTGTTATGAAGCGTCAACATACATGTATATGTATATTTCGTATTTGCTTAAAAAAATGTCTAAAAGTTTTCAATAGGTCAAAAAAAAAAAACCAAGAACGATAAAAGTTTTCGATTGGTGGAAAAAAACAAGAACGATCTTTTTTAGCTTTTAATAAGGCTGCGTTCACACTGTAATCAAACGAAGCAACATTTCCTTGCAGGGATTCTTCATCTTCATAATGCACGTTCTCCGAAGTACTGATGTTCACACCGCGTATCTTCGAAAAAGGCAGAAATGGGAAAACACAAAGAATAGCAATTTTCCGAGTTCTCGCTCAGTGATAGAAAACTCAAGCGCCTGGTCGTTGGAAAAGCATGCCGTGGAAAAGCATGGCATGGGTAACCTGCGTAGCAGCACAGAGAGTCCAGATCCAATGTTTAGACGACATCAGATCTCGCCAATCAACTCAGATAGAATGGACACCAGAGAAAGCTGTCTTACCCCAGTAAACTCATAAGTTTTGCGCTATTGCACGAAATGTGTCGTGACATTGGTTAAATCTTAAAATTTAAAGCCACACCATCATAAGCTTAGCATGAGCAACACGCGCAGTGACAGAGAAAAGTTGACAATTGGCCCCTTTTAGGAAAATTTCCCTAACAGCAAGCAAAGCGCTTTTTTTCGGTATGTTGCTCCTGTCCATTCTCATTCTCTGGCTCCAAGTTCTGTATATTGTCATGCTCATGTGCTACCCAAGCTGGTTTGCTACAGCTTTGAGGGATTAAAAGAGTCCGACTTTTGCTCTTCTAAACAATCTTCCACCGTGATCTTTCTTTCACTGATTATTGTTTGCTCAAATGTTGTAGCATTATTTTTACAAAACTTGAATAGTACAAAAGGTAAATAAGTTCCTAAATGAACGACCGAGCTTCAAGGGGGAACTGAAATGGGCACTAGTAGCTTTCATAAGGTGTTTCTCAAATGCAAAATCAACTCGTTGAACCCTGTCTCAAAATTTTAGCCGTTAGAAATTGACTATGACTAAATCGTATTGAAGAAGAATAGAATATAAATCTTCAAGGCAGATTTTTCGTAAACGAAGAGAATGCCATTCCTTGCTTAGTTCAAAAAAAAGCATTAAAAAGGTACTAATTACCTTTAAAAAAGGACAGCATTTTGTTCAGCGTCGAGTTGTTGAAAGCTAAGCGTTTCTGACATCCATTCTTGGATGGCTGTAAATGTCCTGAAATTAAACACTGATAAAACAGAGCTCCTTTACTTCCACTCAAGGTTTCATCCACGTCTACAACTGAATCCCATTCAACTTGGATCTGATGTCATTTTCCCATCTTCTCATGCAAAGAATATTGGTGTTATCTTTGATTCCTCAATGACAATGTCACGACATATAAACGCCATTGTAAAATCTGGCTATTATAATCTGAGGAATATTGCGAAAATTAGGAATGTTCTTACATTAGACACCACCAAGATTCTCATTCATGCATTTGTCGTTTCAAAGATTGACAGCTACAATTCGCTTATATTTGGTCTACCCAAGCATCTGATTGATAAACTTCAGCATCTGTTGAACGCTGCAGCTCGATTAATTATGGTAGCAAATAAATATGATAGTATAACTCCAATTTTAAAAGAACTTCACTGGCTACCGATCGAGCAGAGAATTATTTTTAAGATTAATTTATTTACTTTTAAGTGTCTTAATAACTTGGCTCCGTCATACTTAAAGGAACTTCTCACTCTGTACCGGCCCAATAGATCCCTCCGATCATCCTCAGATAATCTTAGGCTTGTGACTGTTCCCCACAATCTTAAAACTTATGGCTATAGATCTTATTCAGTTCAGGCACCTATCCTCTGGAACTCTTTGCCTTTTCATATTAGATCAGCTGATAGTATTAATCAAGTTCTTTTAAATCTAAACTTAAGACGTACCTGTTCAAATCAGCATATAACCTTTGGTTAGTTTGTTTGTTTGTTTTTATTTTTTTCATTATTTATATTAATATGTATATTTATATTTTATTATATTTTATCGAATGTACGAATTGTAAGGCGCTTATTATTATTATTATTATTATTATTATTATTATTATTATTATTATTATTATTATTATTATTATTATTATTATAACCCGATTAAGCTAAAACAAGATATTTGCTTTCAGTCAACTTTTTGGTGAAGTTTCCTCTCTATATTTTTTTGCCTTTCAGTTTACTCAAAATATAAGCAGCTATTGAAACACATTTTCAGAAAAGAAAAATTAATATTTCGTTCAACTTTTAATCCTGGATTAATGTTAAACCGGCTTTGGCAACAACGCGGGCCGGGTCGGCAGCTACAAATTTAATGCCCAGCGTAAAGCTTAAACAAACAGACTTCATATTTGCACTGTAGTTACAAAAACGTGTATGAAACGAATTCATCAGTTCAAATTAAGGGGATTTTTGGACATGAAACCTTTGGAAAGTACATACCCTTCACCTCTTTGAACTGACGAATTCTACTTTGTAAGTTCACTTCAGCCAGGCTAATATTCCTTACTCGGGAATAAACAAGCTAAACAATAAATATGTATTTTATTATAACACTCTACTTTTATATTCTGCTTACCAAACTTGAACAAGTCAAAGCCATGTAATGTGTCATTGCTGTCATTAAACACGACGAGTATTTGATAATACGAAATATTTGTTTTATATATTTATCATTTGACCCGTACGGCCCCGCGCGCAATTTCCTTGCAAAACCATAAGAGAAAAGGTCCCGTATGAGGGCCGTACGCGCCCTACTAGAAATGCGTACGGCCCTACTAGAAACAAGTGCGGCAAAATCGATGCGTGTTAATGGCAAAAACAATATTTTGTTGCTGCCAAAGTTTGTTCTCTCTACAATGAGTCATGAAAGTGTACATTCTGAGAGTGAATTTTACTATCCAGGCGAATTGTCCCATGCAGAACTACTTCAGTCGCCAACTCACTCCGAAAGCAAAGAAAGAAACTTAACACTCCTCGCAAATGACCTCGAGCCAAATATTTTCCCGTCCGGCCCTCCCACTCAGTCAATAAGTACATATTATTGAGGATTCTATACTGTATTTCAAGTCATAAAGGTTTCTATTTACTGGATGTAGGAAGACCCTTTAGCCATTTATCTGTCGTTTCTTGAGTGAAATCCTAGTATAAACTGCTTAACAGGGATAAACGGACGGGCAAAATTCTCTGCCGGTATGACGAAAAAAAACGTCCCAAGCTACAACCCACTGCTCAGGGCATACTTCTAATACGCTTTCACTGCACGTCATGTCGAAAAGAGTTATTTCAAACAGTGCGCACAAACCAAGTAGTTGAAAGGAAATGGCACGTGATTCCGTGCTTTTCAACAGAAATATGCCTTGTATTTTTCTCTCTAACCTTAAAACCTTCTGAAGTTTCCTTGGAGATTTTAGTACATGCACATCAAACTAAAACTAGAGCGCTCATATCCCCTTTTCAATCTATACCACTATACGACTTTTGTTCTAGTTTCATTCATTACTTGTCTTGTCTACTCTTTTGTTTTTCTGCGTTTCCTTAGAACAGTTTAATTTGTGAACTTATTTAAAGTGCTACTGCGACGAAATTTATGCATTTTTTTCCCCCACTTTTCTGGTGTTAACTTCACATTTAGACCCTAAACTATAAGAATAAGCGTAGGTTTCTCAAATTTGACAACGTTATTCCTTGAAAACAGCGCTGCGAAAACGTAAATAATCCGTCCGCCATTGCTCGAACAACACACTGGAGAACCCGCGAAAACCCCTACAGCGGTTTTAGTTGTGACGTCATCGACTCACTTCGCGATGCGAAACTCAACAAAACAACGGAGAGAAACACGCAGTATTCGACATGTCTTCACGCTCAAATTACCCTTCTATTTCTTCCAACAACGATTCAGAGTTAAACTTCTCCTTCCCCGAAGATCCATCAGACGATAATGGCGAAGGATATCTTTACGATGACAGTTTGGAGCCCGTTGTCACCGAAGAAGAGGTCGCAGCGTACGAAGAAAGATCTGCGCGTGAAGAAGAGGAACTTCAGGAGTACCGACGCCGTTTTCAAATTTTGTCCCTCGAAAGCAAATCCTTGGAGACATATCTTGCATTAGAAATGAGTCTAAACAATGCAGAAACACATGGCAAATTACAGAGATGTTAAACTCGGCAAAGCGACATGCCAATAACAGCGGGAAACCATGTAGACCTATGACCTCTAAAATTTGCTATAGCACAGTCTAACGGCTTGTCACGAAATTATTTAGTAGTTGTTTGCGTTTAGTTTAGGTTTTTGTTTTAGTGTGTTTTGTTTGGATTTTGTCGTTCATTATTACGTAACTTTATTACGTAACTCATGTAACATTTAAGTATTTAATATATAGATTTAGGCCAGCCTAAAAGCGTAGCTCCTGGGCCGGGTTGTTCAGAGCCCGATCAAACTAGCCGAGGATAAAGTAGAATTTTGATTTGAGTTTTGTAACTTTGCGGTGAGATTTTCTGTATATTGTTTTTGTGTTTTGAATTTTAATGAAAGCAAAATACGCAAAACAAAAGCAGTGAAAAAACTTTGTACAAAAGAAAAGGTTATAATTCGGTTAAATTTTAATCCTGGGTTAGCGTTAACCGGCTTCCTACCAACCCTACGCTGTTTACAGCAAGTTAATCCTGACATGAGCCCGCGATCTGATCGAAAAAAAGCAGCACTTGGGCAGCGGTCAACTTTAAAAAAAACACGTGACCTCGATGAGCCCTGAACTTGAGCCCGCGATATGGTCACGTGATACTGGTCAGCGGATTCCTTGTTTTGACAGGTGTCAATTGACTGCAACATGGATGTCCAAAGGACGCTTTAAACCAAGGGTACATGTGCTCTGTCAACCTACAAGGAAAGCCCGCGAAAACTGAAGCCTCGTTTTGGTTTACGTGTCAATTGTGGCCGCCATGTTGCGCGACTCCACCACCGTCGTCGTCGTCGTCGTCGTGCGTACGCGCCCACGAGCAATACCGCTAGCCATGATACACATGAGAAAATCAGTTCATGGGTTCCCTTCAGTTTCCTAATATGGGTATGGGGCTCCGCTAATATTTAAACATTCTTAGTGTATTGTGTAGTTTAGTATTATGTTTAGTTTATTGTGTATTGTGTAGTAACTTTCTTTATAGCGTTTGTTTTAAGTGTTAATTGTAGAAATAATTACCATCAATGTATAAATGTAAGTTGTACAGAAGTAGTGGGTTTGTGTGTAGCAGTTCTGTTCGTTGATATTCCTGGGTAGAAGAAGAAGAAGGAAGAGGAAGGCGACTGCAGGCACATTGTTCATTACTGTAAAGGGTCAGTAAATCGACCCCTAGATTCACGACAAAGAGTCATTTGCCGGGGGGAACGAGTGTGCAAAGAAAAGGTGGCCGGAGGACGAGTGAGAAGTGCTGCTCAAGAAAGCTAACCGGAGTAAGCCGGAGATCTGAAGTTCAAGAATTACGGACTGACTGAAGTTATGACATGGTGAGTTAAGTTGGAAGTGGGAGTATTACTGAACGGGTGTTTGGTTGGTTGTGTGTGTGGTGGACGTTGTTGGGATCAGGACAAGGACGCAAGAAAAAAAAAGAACTGTGAACTGTTGTATATAATTTGTAAATAGTTAGTTAGTTTTCGTATTCATTTGTTATTATTGTATAGGTTTAAAATTATTTAAGTTAAGGTTAGGAATCGCAATAGTTTAGTAATTAATTGTACTAATTTTCAAGCAAAAGATTGTTATAGAATATTTAGAATTAGTTACTTAGTGTTAATGCTGTTAATATCGAGTGTTTTCTTTTTTTTATATACTTAATAAACATTAGTTATTGTAATTCATGGTGGTGTGTTGCGGGATTGTGGGAAGGGGTGCGTGTACTAATTCAGTCATTGTTAGTTTCGGTGTTATTAGTCTACTTTTCCCATTTTTTTATCGTCAAGGGACTTTTCGGGGCTTACGCCACACGGCTCAGCTCCACTAAAAATTCCCCTTTATAACCCAACATGAAGTGCCCTTCATAAACACGAGTGAGGCAACAAAAAGGTCGAGAGACCGAACAGAGAACCGTAAGTGTACAAATGTCACGAACCGTAGGAGTCGTGTAGGCTGGTCAACCTCATTTTACACTGTGCGGATTAATGCCTTTTGTCACGCGGTACAATCCATCAGTGCCCAAGCCGCATTTAATTGAGCATTTCTTTTGAGAAAGTGGCATTAAATAGAGAATGAACCGGCATTGCTGAGAAAGATACAGAGAACCACCATTCACTTCTTACAGGAAAGGTAAATATCTGAAAGACATAAAACTCTAAAGGTCACAGACGTAAGCCCGTTAACTCCTTGTTTACCTCGCTCCATTTCCAAAATATTCCAATGGAACACAACCTAGCAAAAGCAAAGCACCGAGAATTGTCCTGCATACTGATTAAATTGAATGTTCTAAGCGTGCACGTGGAAGTTGTAATAAAATGTTAATCAGTACTTCGATGTGTGAAACTTTTGAAACCAAAAGTTTCACACATCGAAATACTGATTAACATTTTATTACAACTTCCACGTGCACGCTTAGAACATTCAATTTATCTTTGCGTTGTAAAGTTAACAATTACTAGTAATCACAGTTCTTACACCTCAAAACGATTATTCAAATTTCCAACCTTTATTTATACCACGTATTGTACAGAGCGTTCAGAGAGTAAAACTCTAGAAAACGAAATCAGTTCAGTGTTACTCACCATGCGACGATCTCGCTTCGAAAGAGGTTCCTCGATTACTGTTTTCCCAGTTTTTTTCCAAATGGTTGGAAAGGAACCTTTTTTTAGCCTTCTAACAGCGCCATCCACATGGACTGAGACCATTCAAAGGAATCTGGCGTAAAATGGTCAGAACAAACAGCGAAGCGACCATCTGGTTTGAAATGTGCACGATGTGTGCCAACGAAAGCTTTCCATTTCGCGCGAAGTGTCTTGTCAATCGGCGACTTATGGACGAAAATTCCGGCCGATATATCAGAAACATTACTGCATCCTTACACAACACAACGTCGCGAAGCATGCCTTTACAAGAAACACGCAAAAGAAAGCGGGGGAACAATTCTTTCGAATTTTATTCCTTCTTTCCTGCAGAACCAGAACAACAACTCTCTCTCGGCATACTAAATTAGCCACGCTTGTTTAGATTTTGTTGAGTCGTTGATGTCACTTCCGTTCTCGACCCAGTTTCTTCTTCTTCGCGCGGAATAATGGCGGGCGTTTCGATCACGAATATACAGGGTAAATTGTAATACTTCTCGTTGGAATTTTGCCTTAAGATTTGGCAAATTTGTTACTTAGGGTAAGTACTTTCAACATCTGAGGAGAAAAGGGAAGGTGCATTTTTGGTCGCAGTAGCACTTTAACGACGAAGTTATGGCCACGCTATTTTCTACCCTTTCCCAACCCTGCAACTAAACACAAAATAACTTCACTTGACAATACTCAACTAGTGTCTCGATACAACATTTTTCAGGATCATACCAATCATTTTCAATCAGCTTTTTAACAGTCTTCCCTTACTCCGATAAAGTAATTGATAACCATAAACACACAAGAAAAGAAACAATTAACTTTGCGCTCATGATCATAGCACGTGACTTTTTTTTTTCTAGTTTAACTTAAGCGACATCTGAGTGACAATCTGCTGGCAGGTATGAGCTAGATGTAATTTATAGAAAGAATCGTTTTTCCCTCATAACTTCGCCTAGACGTTTTCTCGGGAAATTTTTCCGTTTTTTTCAAATAAAAGGTATCAAAACATCAATCAATCAATTGTCAATTTTATGGTATACTGATAAACAAAATCATTTCCTGACAAACTGGAATTGCTTGTGAGCGGACGCGTTACCTCAGAAAACGAATTATATTGCTATCATATTATGCAAATAGCTATGAGAAAAGTATGCAAGACAGCTGGAAACTCTTTATGTGAGATATTTTTTGTTTCATTTCAGTAACACGGACAAAATAACTCTCCTCCTAATTTATAAGATATTTCGTTCAAAAGAACAGTAAAACTTTCGTTTGTTCAAGCAGAATTTCACCTCATTAAGTGCAGGTTTTTTGTTGACTTTTTTCACGATATATCGACAGAAGAAAAAGCACCGAATAAATAAGAATCCGGAAATTACTCGAAAGTTTTGAAGTCAGTCGTCCTTTTTTGTAATTTTTCGATAGATAATTAGTGATCGAGGATGAATTAAGCCAAAGTGCCAAGATGTAACAGGGCATCTATTCTAACAGCTGTCAAGCTGCGTTTATAACAATTTCCTCTTAGCTATACTGTACACGAATTGTTTGCACTGGCTAAATTTTGCACTTATTAATTCCTAGTTAACTGATGCAGTTTTCTGACGTCCGACAATTCTGATGTTGCCATTTGGAAGAAAAACATATTCGTGCAAAGGCGAGCTTCCATCAGGTAAAGATTTAGACTGATTCATGGCAAGACTCATTCCACGTATAAAATTTGTTTTTTTTTTTCTTAATTTTTGTTTCAGGATCACAATGAAGAAGACTTTTATCACGGACCTGCTGCTTGTTGGTGCTTTCTTGGTATTTTTACACGGTTTGTATGAAAAATAATAATTAGTTCCTTACCTTTTTATGCCTAGAGATAGAGCATCTTCCTGTAGTTTTAAAACATTTTACTTCTAGCAATTGCACTATCTATAATTTACTTGGGTTGGCTCTCGCATCATTTCGTTTATACTACTTTATATTGCAAAAAAAAAAATGTAGAAAAGACTAAATGAGTCAATTTCAGGCGAACTGGTGGCCGGTTGATGTCGACTGATTAAAATGTGCCATTATGAGCACAAACATCCAAGGGCAGTAACTTCAGTTGGGACGAAGTAAACCCGGCAAAAATGGACGCCACGAATCAGTGTCTTTCGTCCAGCCCAACAAACTGCCCTTGGCTATCTGAGGGTAAAGCAAAAAAGGAATCAAACTGTTAATTATTCGTGTGTTGTTAAAGCAAACAGCAGGATTTAAATGTTTATGAAAAAAGCAATTCGTATAGTGTAATCTTCTGGGTGAGGGAAGTTCTGAAAAGAACTGCTGTTGGTGACTGACGTTTCGAGAATCTGGACGGAAGTTATTTTCAGAGTCAAGTGAAAATTGTTTGCCAGTCGTGGTTTGTCAGAACATTGAAACTGAGTAGTCTGTTCAGCCTTGATAATATTGGCTGTAAAAAGTTTGTCAACAGTCATGGGTCGCTTCTAGTACGTATGTAGGTTTTTGTCCGTCTATTGAAAGGCAATTAAATCGGTCTGTTCGAGATCCGTCTGTCAGGTAGATGTCTATCATTAATAACGCAAACAATAGGGTAACGCACGGTAAGTCCAAGTAAAGTCATTTAATTACCTCACTACTTGAATAATACACGCCAATCTTTATAGCGTCGGTTGTATCATGGCTGAGTAGATGTTGTAATGTCGAGCGCATGCATTGTCGAAACATTCCTCACGCAGGTCTGTCAAGCAGTGTGAAGTACCAGGCCTTTTCAGAGTGGAAAAATTACAGTGAAGCTCACACAGCATGTAAAGAATATAATTTCAAACATCCTGCAAGGATAAACGGGGCAGATGACCTACGCCAGGCGAAAAATGTTTCTGGCTATGATGATCTAAGGAAGTACTGGACGGCTCTACAGGTGTTGTAAGTAATACGTATCCACTGTTACCGTTGATTATTAGAGACCAGTTTATGTACGCATAAATTTTAGTCAATGTGACAACTGAGAGTGATCGCGAGTAATGCGTTCAGTGAAGCCGGTCAGTTTTTTTTTTTTATTTCTTGTCCCGTTACCCCACCAACGGGAAGGGGGGCAGACTCCCATACTGTCATGTTCTTTTTTCATGGGTCAGTAGCATCACCGATCAAAAGAATCGGAATGGATTGCAACAAAGACTGTTGTTAACCTGTCTTTTCATTTCGCTTAAAAATGGGAGGGCGACTATTACACTCCACATCTTTCGAGCGCGAAATGTAACTTTTTGCTCCCTTAGACACGGTACGTTGAGGACTATAAACTATACTCACAACAGCAAAAAAACTGTGACAAATAACTGAACAGTAATGGCGTGAAAATTATCGCAGTAATCTTAAAACTTTAATAGTTTCCAATTGTAAAGATATCATTCTGTGTCCGTTAAGCCGATACTTTTAGGGCAAATAAAAACCGTAGTTTTCTGTGTGTTAGAGTGTCAAAAGTAATTTAATCAGGCAATCAGGCTGAGTAGTCTAATTTTTAAGTGAAGGGGGTAAGTTTCTAAAGAAACTGTGGTGCTGTGTCGGTGGGGAGTATTACAAGATAATTTGGTTTTATCAAGCAACTGAGTTGATAATGTGAATTTGCCACCGTAAAGAGATTCAAAAGCTGACGTTTCGAGCGTTAGCCCTTCGTCGGAGCGAATCGAGGAATTGTGTGTTGTGTTGTGGTTTATATACAGAATGAAATGAAAAGCGTTTCTTAATACCGTGAGTGCCGATTTGAAAAATAAATTTTTGGTCTAGAGTTTTGCGGCTTTCGCTGCTTTCCGTTTCTATCGAAGGCAACGGTTTATGAACCAGTGCACTACAAACCCACAAATTCTCATAGCTATTTGTTGTATTCATCCTCACACCCATCACATGTCAAGAATTCCATTCCTTATTCTCAGTTCCTTCAGTAGACTTGGTCGTCTTTGTTGTGATGACTCTGATTTTTCCTTAAATTTAGAGGAAATGTGCAATTTTTTCAACAAACGTGGCTATCCCGCTTCTGTTGTTCAAGCAGGCTATCCCGCTTCTGTTGTTCAAGGAGGCCATCATTGCACCCAACAAATTGATCACCAGCGAACACTACAAACGTCACAGAAGGAAAATAATGATAGAATTCCATTTACCCTCACATTCCACCCTCACAATCCATCATTCTAAAAAACTTTAAATTACTTCAACCTTCGCGACAAAAACATAGGTATCTTTTTAGTCAGAACAAGTGATCAACCCGGAACCGGGAACTTTTAAATGCGCACGCGCACGATGTAAAACATGTCCTTTCAGTCGTAACGTTGAGAAAGTATATGGCCCCAAGCGATCCATCAAGATCACTGATCATTTCACTGACCTCAGCCAATGTCATCTACTGCATAACTTGCATCGTCGAAACAGGGAGACGACTAGTCGACTAATTCCGAGAACACCTTCGTGACGTAGAGAAAGACGACATAAACGCATCTAAACCTGTCGCGAGACACTTAAATCACCCCAGTCATTCTAAGAAACATATGGCAGTCTGCGGCCTTTCCCTACATCAAGGAAGCACGGAGAGCCGCAAACCTCTAGAAGAAAAATTCATTTTTCAAATCGGCATTCTTAACCCTCACGGTAGCATCGTACGCTTTTCATTCAATTAATTTACTTTATTGTTTTTCACGTTACCATGCACCTACCAATAACGTAGCTCCATCTTTCTGTATATAAACCACAACACAACCCACAATTCGTCGATTCGCTCCGAAAAAGGCTACCGCTCGAAAAGGCAGCTTTTGAATCTCCTTACGGTGGCAAATTCACATTATCAACTCAGTTGATAAAACCAAATTATCTTGTAATTTGTAAGTATTTTTTACGGCACTCAATTGAAAACCGCGAGACACTGCTTCATTGACTGCTAAAATGTCTCCTAGTGTCGAGATAGCAACTGAACAGGTAATCAATTTTGCTTTCGGTTCTCACGAGTTCGAGTAGCAATTAGAATGCGTGAAAAAAAAATACACTGGTTTAATGCCTGCATGAACAAGTACTAAGTTTGGATATTTTCCCCTACTGTTCAGTCTCCCGGCTTAGCCTGTGTCATTTTGCCATGGCGTGGAAAGAATCGCAGATTGAAATTTTGTTCCCCAAAGCTCAAAACTGTTGACTCCTCGGAACATATCATGTCCGCAGACAAATATCCGACCAAATTTACGTGCTAAATAGAGGCTATTGTTTGTATGAACCATAATGGCTAAACCGATGGAAACTCTGGAATTGCCTTATCTAATGATCCAGCTACATTGTAAGCATCAAATATTTTGTAATGGCGTGAAAAGAATTGCCAGTTACGTGGGTGTAAAATATCATTATGCTAAAGAAATTTAACTTTCTCAGTGATAGCGAAGGCAATGCAAAATGGAGATGGAAAGATACTGGAAAGTCATTTTCAGTGAGACCGGAGATGTATGAGGTCGTACATGTACGCGACGCCATTTCTTTAATTGAGAATGGCCCTATCAAAGTTTACTGCTTCTTCATCACTAGCGACACATTTCTGGAAATTGAAAACTGCAGCAGAAAACATGCTTATATTTGCGAAGGATCTGAAGGTAAAGAGTAAATCTATTACATCAAATATATCTGACAACTCAAAACTATCAGAAACTAGACTTATGAATATAGTTCTTTGAATTGTGTAAATGTAGAAAGTAAGCGCATAGTTAGCATATGCTGAAAAGCTTACGTCAGTTAACGGACATTTTTTATGTTTAAGTCTGTCGTCCGCTCGTGATTTACATCAATAAACGTGTACGTTAACGAATGCTTTCCACGAAAACGCTCTCCACCCCAGATAAATTCGTAAATTCCTTCCACATAATGCAAGAAAAGCTCGCCAAGTAGATACAAAGCTTGATCAAAGTTAAAAGAA
>OZ026604.1:14282043-14287043 GCA_964020085.1 Micromussa lordhowensis
TCCGATTTTGAAATTACTCGCTCGATTACTCCCTGAATTGTACTCCACTCGGTCCAATTACTATTACTTATAGAAGACGAGAACGTTACCAAGAACGATTTATCGAACAGAACAGGCGCAGGCGCGTTTTGCGTCATGATACATGTCATCATATTTCTACCGGGAAGGACTCTTTACATATTTAGCCTAACGAGGTTTGAGAGCGATAGGCGCACTGAACAGCTCTAGATATTTACGAAATTGGAACGCAAAATTTAAAATCACGGTCTTATTGTTGCAGTCGCTACCGCCATTTTTTTTGCTTCAGCTCCCTGATACGTGACTGATATTAAAATCGGAGATATATCCGTTCTGATTGCCCAGTAGCTTCAACTGCAGACTCTACTAAGTGTTAATCTATTTTAATATTGATGTCGATTCGTTTAGATTGCCGTGAATGAAACTTCAAGACTACTGACATATTTCAATGACAGTTCCTATCACAAAACAGCGACAAATTTGTTGGTAGCCACTCGGAAGCTTGAGACATTTGCCATGAAATACGCGATGGAACATCTAACATCAAATGGAACTTCTAATGCCGACATAACTAGCACTGGAGAGCACTTTGGTGAGTAATTAATGCAACTTTAATATTGCCCGCTGCATTAAATCAGTATTGTATCGAGCTTTAATTAAGAGCCACTGTCTATAAATATAGACCAAACAAAAGTCGAGAAATCGATTTCGCTCAATGTTTGGATAGGTTGACCCTAACTAGAAAACTAACGGACCATAGTTTATTTCTCCCGAGTGAGCTCAAAATTTACTTCGGGTTTTGCTGTTTTTTTTTTTCTGAATATTCAGTGATAGCATCGCACACCACACAACAGCTACTTGAGAATCTTTCAATGATTTCTAGTCAGCGCAGGCCTTCATGGTACGAATTAACGAAAAGTAAAATAAATCGAAGTTAGTTTTGAGCCAAAAACGAGCTCTAACAGACACGCAAAATTTGACAATGAGTTGTAAGCAAATAGAGCAATTTCGATATATTCAAATTCAGCCTAACACAATATACCTCAGCACGAGGCTCTGAGGAATAAACCCTACAAACTCTGTATTTATTCCCCAGAGCCTCGTACTGAGGTGTATTGTTTTAGGCTGAATTTTAATATATCGAAATTGGTCTATTATAGCACTAAAATATTGCCATATTTTTCTATGGGCTATAACCTTAAATGCCATAAAAACGCTACGGGTTAACTATACACCCACCTGCTTGTTCGTATTCTCGGCATTGGACTGGAACTAGTTTGCAACTGAGGCAAATGCGGATAGTCTTTTCAAATGGTATTGATGTCTTTTTAATGGTCCCCGCATAAGCCTCCATTGCAAGCTAGTTCCAGTTCAATACCGAAAATACAAAAATGGCCTAATGGTCTAAGCAGCCTTCTGATGAGTTTAGAAGGCTGTACAAGAGTGTTGATTCTTCAGAGTACATCCTGATATCTTTACAATCAGGTCAACAAAATATGTATACAGTATGAGAAAGGTGTTTCGCCTAAGCCATGTTTTTCGCTAATTATTTACTCGAGGCTCCACCGACCCCCATCTGTTTTTTTTAGGGTGGGGGCAGGGGAGGGCGTTAGGGGGATGTTCTGAGTTTGCGACTGAAAATGACGTATAGGATATTTTTACAGCTTTTTCGATCCATTTTAGCCTATTTATAATAATCGCTTATGTTTACAGTGATGGAAGTTCGAAGTATCAGTACTGGTCACAAAAACGACGTATCGTTTCCACGTGAGGATGACAGAGAACATTTTGGCGATGGAAATGAAAAGATAGTTCTACCAGCAGAACTCTTTGGAAAACAAGGTATAAGTTTCAGCCTTTTGGTTTAAATCGTCTTTTCACAATTCTGTACTTCCGAGAGTTAATATCAGAATCAAGAATTTTGTTATTGATCACCGAGGCAAAATAAAAGCATTATAGAAGAATTTTGACGTTTTGCCTTTGACAAGTCAACAGCTTGAATCAATACCTGAAAATATTATAAATAATGTTATTATAGTGATGGGATTCTACTAACTTGCGATATCCTTAATTGCGGAAAAGCAGGTTGTTGCTAATGTACTTTTAGCAATCCTCTTACTCCGTTAACGAAAAGTTGTAACATAATTTGGTTATCTGGTCTGCAGAAATTTTTGTGGTTGGAATACTATATACAGACATACACAAATTACTCCAAGATGAAAGTCACTCAGTTCTTGATGGGTATGTATTTAATAGTGTGGGAATAAAAAATATATAACCTTTGTTTACCCTCGAATCAAACACGCATGAGCATCTTATCATAAGTTAAGTGATATAGATGTTTTTTTTGTTATTAGGAAGAGTCTGAAAAATACAAGACTTCAAACGCGTGTCATCGCGTGTTCTATATATCCTAGCTCATCTGCTCCTCTGCCAAGAAACGTTACAATATCGTTCACATTGGAAGAAGTGAGTGGACATGATGGCTACTTCTTTTGTTGTTTTCCATTGACTACTTATATAACGGAAGGCTTTACATTATTCTTTACTTGTTCTATCCTGGGATTGCCAATGATGTTGGAATTGAAATGGTAATCCTTAAGTAGAAACAACCTAGATAGCAGAGATATGAGATGCAGGGGAAACATAACCGCTTGAGAAAAAACACCTGACGTATACAACCCAGTAGCTGTAGATGATAGTTCTTTGTTGTTCTCTCTATAGATACGGCCTAACGTTAGCTACCTTCCAAAAGAAAGATTGTCAGCTATGAGACCACAATATACAATTCAAATTTTATTAATACTCCCCAAGGTGGACTGTTAGGTGTAACTCATCTAAAATTAGAATATATAAAATAAAATTGCAATACAATCACTATAAAATTACATTAAAATACGATAAAAGTAACACTAAGTGAATAAGTACTGAACATAAGAGTTTATTTCTCAAAGTATACAAAAGCAGGCTATATAACAATTATTCCATGAGCCCGAGTTGCGGATATGAAGTGATAAAATAAATAATGATAATGTTTTAGTAAATTCTCAAACCGGGTTTTGCCGCCGATTTTTATTTCGGCCATTATAGAGGGCTGAAGTTGAAAACTTCATGCGGAAAATTTTTAAACGTGGCGCACTATTTTCCATATGACGGAAAACTCCGACTATTGGCTCATGGTCGGAGTTTTTTAGCCAATCAAAAAGCTAGAAATGCAATAGTCGGAGCTGAGAATTTACTAAACTAATTCCGCCATTTCGCATTTCATATTGAGTCTGTTTTCATTTTATTTTTTGAAGCCTTCTAAACTTGATGATACGCCAATTTGTGTATTCTGGGACTTTGACATCAGGTACATTTTAATACCTACACCAGCTAATGTTTTTGTTCTAACTTATGGAAATGTTTGAGTTAAATCAATTTTGATGCTGATTTCTCCAGCCCAAAACTTGTTAATCATTCATTTACATGTTTCTTGTGTAGGAGTCGATTCAACGGTTCCTGGTCAAACAGGGGATGCACGTTTATCAACAAAACTAACACTAAAGTTGTGTGTAGTTGTAATCATCTCACGAACTTTGCCGTTCTTTTTCAAGTGGGAGAAGTAAAAGTGAGTAATCGTTCTATATTTGTGGTTTATGGTGTTGCAATTTTTTGGCATCTTTAGTTTTCATTTCTAACAATCGTTCTGAAAATGTAACTAAGAGAATCTCACAATGTAAGGGTTAATCAACAAAGACCATTTTAATCATCCATCCCTCTAGGATAGTTGACGTCATTTTGTACGGGCAGGATCTTGGTCATTACAATTCAATCTATTATTATTTTTGGTTACCTCTTTAGGACATAGATTAGTATGTTATATTTTTTTCTCTGGATTGCAGATAGTCTAAGGGACCCTAACTAACTTGAGATAAAGTCCAGTTATCGTTTCTTCCTGTCATAGATTCCTGACAGACATCAGGTGACCTTGAAAATCATCACTTATATTGGTTGTGGTCTGTCGCTCGTGGGTGAGACTCTGACTGTTCTCGCTTATCTGGTTTTTATGTAAGTAACCCATCCATACTCATAAACAAAAAAACATTTTCTCTGGCTTTTCCTTGTGAATTATTCTTTGTCTTGAACTTTACGACAGGAACTTCAAAGAGGAGCAGTGTCAGATAAGACTGAATCTAGTCATAGCCATAGCCGTGGCACAAATCATTTTCCTCGCGGGAATTGATGCTACATCAAAACAGGTAATTACATCTAGATAACCAATCACCATCTGAAACGAATGTTTTGGAACTGGGGAAGAGGTTTTGTAAGGATCGACCCTTCGAGTTAGGAGTTATGATTGCGTGTTTGTGTTCGTTTAGCTATTTCTTTGTTTTGCTTTGTTTTGTTTGTTTTGCTGTTGCTGTTTTTTAACTAATGTGGCAGACTTGAACTGTTTCTCTAATAATATCATTCCTTCATAGGGCGCCTGTATTTTCGTAGCAGTTTCTATCCACTATTTTTATCTGGTCGGTTTCGCCTGGATGCTTATGGAGGGAATCTACTTGTATCTCATGGTCGTCAAAGTTTTCAACACTTTTGTAAAAATGAAGCTACTTTATGAATTTTCTTGGGGTATGTACAACCCTTTGTTTGGTCCATTGCATGACTAGCCATTATGACTCAAACGACCGTCACTGAAAAGCAAGAAGGGACCCGTAAACCAATGTATTTAAATAAACCCGAAAATTACAAAGTCAAACCATCTTTAGTTCAAACAATACAAATGAGCTAGCGAAGTAATGTGTAGCAATAAGGATGTGAAAAAATACACAGTGAGTGATAGTAACGATATAAACTTACTTACTTACTGGTACCGAAACAAAATGTTAGTTTTTAATTTCTCGAGATTCGCTAGTTTTTCCGAAATGAAGTTGAGGGAAAGCTAACCTAACAGTTTCAGTCCCTTGGGAGCAGTAATAGACCCTTCTCCAAAATGGCGC
>OZ026604.1:14292043-14337043 GCA_964020085.1 Micromussa lordhowensis
TTTAAAGCAGCTACATTTAACTCTCTTTTATAAGATTAGTGAAAGTTCCTATGTTCCCCCCATCAATACGCGAGAAAAACTCAAGGTAAAGCATTATCTAGATACCAGCCTCGCTTCCATGCTGAGCGCTCCACTGTCTTCAGAAAACCCCTCTTAACTCGAAACCTATACCACAATTTGACAGCATTAATCAGTAGGACTTGTTCTACAAGAATCCGTTGCCAAACCTTTTCTAACTCGTGGGTTGAACAAAACTGGCCTTGGCTGCTCGACTACATCGAGCGATAACATTTTGCTTTCACGACGCAGCAATCCTTAGAAAACAAGATTTTGACGCCCTCAAGGTACGTTTCCAGGTAACACTTGTGTCCCTTTTTCCTTCCCTTGCTTTCGATCCACTTATTTGTAAACTCTAAAATAGCTCTTACGAAGTTTCCAGTCTGCGGCAGATTTCACTCCACTTTTTCCGTCATATTGAAAAATCCATAACCCCAGTTTCCAGTTCTCTCTTGGCCAGTGCTATTTTGCTGAAGGGGCTATTAAGTGTTTTGTTACAAAGCTGGAGTTTAGTGTAAAATAATAAGTCAAAGTCGCCTCTAGTTAGTAGGACAACGGGCGGCAATTGCTCGATTGTTGACCACTAGGCAACATTTTCATTTAGCTATTGCCGTGCTACCATAAATCAACCAATACGAGCGTGCGTTAGATTCCACCACAAGGTTGTATGGTTCAAAGAACTTTCCATGTTCGACTTCAAATCAGCATCCTACCATAATATATTTTAATCCACTAATTGGATGATTATATGATTATATACACAATGTAACGTAAAAAAATCCCACCGAACTGATCAGTGCATTGATTAGATTTTTTTTTTTTCTTGCAGGCTTCCCTTTAGTTATGGTGGTGTGCTCAATTGTAATCGCTTCTAGAACAGAAGACGGAGTTACAAGCTATGTACATAGTGACTTGTAAGTATCAAATGACGTCAAATGTGCAGCCCGCTGAAGATTATTGAACCGTTGACCGAGAAAACCTGGGGACGATATTATGTTATTTTTAGTGAGCGAAAAAATCAAGAGCGAAATGGAGAAACCTTTTTAAGAACGGGGAAATATTTTGAGTGAATAATAAAGCAATTATTGAATTCGGCTTTCATAGGATATGAAGAATTCTTCAGATCTCGGATTATCCACCACGGCCTTCGGCCTCTGTGATAACACCCTCTTTGTTCTGCAGAATTCTTCATATCCTACTCATCCTCATTCAATAATTGCTAAATATTTGGTATAATTACTCAGGCGATTCAAGAAATCCTCGTGCTCTCATTGACCGAGAATGGCGTCATATTCCACTTTAGCATAATTTCAGAGCTGAACAAAGAGTTTCCAGCAATCTGATTGGTTAAGCGATACTTCCTATGACGTTATATTCACTTCGCTGCGCGGTGAATATAACATTTTCGTGGCCTCGCTACTAAGCACGCCAGCCTTGCCATCTCGGCAATTAAATATAGGGGAAAGTTGGTGAATGAATTTTTCACCTATTTAGAAGACATCACTCTAAGTCCAGGATATTTGAAAGGATGGAGAATATTCTTAAAGTGCTACTATGATGAAATTTTCGATATCCAGTTCTTTACATTTTCGAACACAATAGGTCTTTCCTAGATATCTTGCCAAATTTCAATCTATTGCGAACATTAGAACTCGCGGTTTTTGAACCTTTATTTCCGAGAATTTACGGCCGCCATTAATTTCCCTTGTTCCAAGTCTTGGTTGAGAATTGGAGAAAATGACGTCATTTTCTCAAAAATACCACACGGGTTAAAATTATAATAACTACTAATGTCGAAAATTGCACGAAAATATGAGCCAAAGTTTTTGTTATTCTTTTTGCGAATTGCTGTGCTAATTGTTATTATAATTTCAACCCGTGTGGTATTTTTGAGAAAATGACGTCATTTTCTCCAATTCTCACCAAGACTTGGAACAAGGGAAATTAATGGCGGCCGTAAATTCTCGGAAATAAAGGTCCAAAAAACGCGAGTTCTAATGTTCGCAATAGATTGAAATTTGGCAAGATATCTAGGAAAGACCTGTTGTGTACGTAAAAAAATGGGTATCGAGAATTTGATCATAGTGGCACTTTAAGTGACTGCTGTCATCTCTGCACCAAGAACTCGTGTTCAAGGCAGTTAAGAATCGTAAACGCAGTGGTTTCGTTGATTGCCAGCGGATCAGATCGATTGACCGAAATCTGTTTTTCTCCAAACTCAAGCTACTCATTTTGAGACAGTGATGACAATTGTGGATGAGGTCAGCAGTGATAAAACAAAGGTACCGGATGAATTTATTTTTCGTAGTGTTTTGCTTGATCGTTTTACTGCCGAACTTGACGAGTAAACTGATTCACAATTGATGTATGCTTACATGTAAAGCCTCTTATTAAAGCTATGCAGCTGCCTACGTGTGTGCAAACGAACAATTGGTCGCTGTTGTTATGTTTTAATCTGTTATTCTCTGTTGTTCAGCTCTGAAATTATACTAAAGCAATTATTTGCCTCAGGCTCGGTGAATATTGTCGAATAATCCCCGAGACGAAGTCGAGTGGTTTATTCGACATTATAACCCACCCATTAATTTTTGATTGATTTTATTGGCTATTTTACGTCACGTGGTATAAATCTCTGGACAGTTATCACGCAATAACCCCCGCCCGAGTCGATATTTGTCCTCTGATTTTTTCCGTCGAAGAGAAACATAGTCAGCACAAGAATTTCAACTTTTCTTTTCTCTTATTTAATATGGAAGGAAACCAAACTAGTGTTACTGAGTCTAGCGATGGTGACATTAAAAAGCTGATGGCAAGTGCTGTTCCGGAAAGTACATAAAAGTCACCAAAATACGCTGTCAAAGTCTTTGAAGGTGGATAGAGTCACGAGTAGACTTTTAATATTTAGTCCTACGTAAATTTAAACGGATTCATTTTATATTACAAAATAAAGATTTAATACAATGTAATAACTAACTATAAAATAAACCAACCGTTCACGTCCGACTTTAGCGTGTAGGAAGGAGAGAAAAATTCAAGTCGCACTTGAAAGCATGGAGCCGGCAGAATTGTCAACCATGTTGAAACCTTTTTTACGCAGAAGCCAGAAAATTCAGTTGAAGGAAAACCATACAGTCGCAACACTGTGAAAGCCAATTCGTTCCGGGATGGACAGATTTTTTTTTCCGGTTCCCTTCAAAGAAAGCCGTTTGGCATTATTTGGGATAAGTATTCAAGCAGGCAAACGAATCCATCACTGAAAGATCTTGCGCGACATGGATTGATTTCTTTCACAAAGCACCAGCGTCCAATTTCCGGCGAAGACCTTGAAGTCCTCTCTCTATGCAGCAAATCAGCTTGGCCTGAATGCTCCAGAAAGTTTTGCAAATTCATTCTCTACTTCGGAAAGAGAGGCTGTGAAAACCAACGCGAGATGAAACCCGGTGACCTTTACCTCAAAACAACAACAATCGGCTGAAGTACTTCATCTCAAGCGAGAGAGCGACAAAAAATCAGTCCACCTTCAAGTGCTACAGATTTTACACATTCTATGTTTCACAGATGTAAATTCTGAGACTGAAATACATTTCTTTCTAGTCAAGTTTATGAACAGTACGTCGGAAAATATGAACCAAAAGCGCCAAGTTTTCGAGTTTTTGATCCAAGGGGCGTTACGAAGAATTAATTTCACATGACAGCTTGTTAAATTTGGTCCAATCACAGTGGAGATAAGGTTAGTTAAACCAATCAAATTTACGTTGCTCCCTCACGTCAAATCACGCGCATTCGCCATCAGATCACCAATGGCTTTTTTCCATGTTTACGAGCGCTTTTTTGCAAACTGAAAATTAATGGGAGGGTTTTAAAATAAATAAACCCCTTTCTGGCTTGCTGGTATGTCGGCTGATAATGTCCTTGGCTGAGAGATTGTCCTCAAAATTTCACATTTGCCCTCGAAGCTTCGCTTCTCGGCCATTTTTTCGGACAATCTCTCAGCCGCGGACATTATCAGCCGACATACAAGCCGCCTGAAGGGGTTTATTTACTAAATATTCACCTCGCCTTCGGCGAATAATTGTTAATTATAACATAGATAGGGACGTTACTAAAACGGGGAATGGGGAATGGGGAATGGGGAATGGGGAATGGGGAATGGGAAATGGGGAATGGGAAATTGAAAATGGGAAATTGAATTTTTTTTTTACTAAAACGGGGAATGGGGAAAGGGAAATTGAGAGGGGAAATTGAAAATGGGAAATCGAATATGTTTTTACTAAAAAGGGAAATGGGAAATAGGAATTTCAAATTGGTGAGATTCTTGTTAAAGCGGAATTAAATTTTTTCAGCGGCTATTATCACTTTTTTTGGAAACGTTGTGCACGAAAATAAAGGGGATTTACCGACAATAAGCAGCAAACGGGAGGGTGACCTTCCTTTTTCGTTATTTCAGTACCTGAGCAATTAACTAGAGGATATATTAAATGTCGAGCTTCCTTTGGTCAGCACCAAAAATTGGGGACAAGATTAAAATATTGCGAGTATAAGCGCCAACAAAGGCAACGATGAAGAGAAGCGCTTAAATATGGAAAACCCATGGAAATTCATGACAGGGTATTTGTGGCATTACGCGCGGAGAATAATTATGCAAGTTACCGAGGGAAACCTGTCAAATTCATTACCTTCGTGGCGCGTCTGCCGGAGGAAACGAGCGCCGGTAATAATAGGCTTTTTTCAGTTGCGCTACCCTACTGCCCACTAGCTCTCAGAAAGGGCGGCCAGTTTTCGGAATGAAACAAGGACAGTGATTACCCATTATAATGTACAACTTCTTTTAAACTGTAATTTTATTAAGTTACAAATGAACATGAAATAACTTTTTAATTAAGCTTAAGAAACGTTAAAGTTCTTGCTATGACTAGGTTATATCTACCAAACAAATAACGTTGGTTTTACATGTTTTTTTTCCCTGGATTAGCAAAACCTTGATTAAGCTATTTTTAACTCAAATTCACTACAGGTGATATCAACACTAATAAACTCTGTTTCGGAAAAGAAATCTAATCGTTGCCTTTGTTGGCGCTTATACTCGCAATATTTTAATCTTGTCCCCAATTTTTGGTGCTGACCAAAGGAAGCTCGACCACTGAGAGCGAGATTTAATATATCTTCTAGCAGGAGCCGATTACCCGGAGCCTCCATCTCCCATACAAGCCCTTGGAGTCAACCCTTTCCGACGAAGAATTATTTTTAGAACAGGCTTTCCCGCGGAAAATTTGTCACGCCCTAATGCGTTGTCCGTAATAACCAATCAGAGCGCAGCTTAGTAATGCTCATTTACATATGCTTTTTCGTGCTCTGAAGAACCCTTTGACAACAATGGCAGAAAGCGTGCAATATGCGGACGTTCTCGGAAACAATGTATTTTCGCGGGAAAGCCTGTTCTAAAAATAATTCTTCGTCGGAAAGGGTTGACTCAAGGGTACAGCACATATGGAGGCTTCGGGTAATCGGCTCCTGCTTCTAGTTAATTGCTCAGGTACTGAAATAACGAAAAAGGAAGGTCACCCTCCCGTTTGCTGCTTATTGTCGGTAAATCCCCTTTATTTTCGTGCACAACGTTTCCAAAAAAAGTGATAATAGCCGCTGAAAAAATTTAATTCCGCTTTAACAAGAATCTCAACAATTTGAAATTCCTATTTCCCATTTCCCTTTTTAGTAAAAACATATTCGATTTCCCATTTTCAATTTCCCCTCTAAATTTCCCATTCCCCATTCCCCGTTTTAGTAAAAAAAATAAAATCATTTTCCTATTTTCAATTTCCCATTCCCCATTCCCCATTCCCCATTCCCCATTCCCCATTCCCCATTCCCCATTCCCCATTCCCCATTCCCCATTCCCCATTCCCCATTCCCCATTCCCCATTCCCCATTCCCCATTCCCCATTCCCCATTCCCCATTCCCCGTTTTAGTAACGTCCCATAGATAGGATTCTGCGCGCGCTCTGATTAAGTGGTCTCGTGAATATTCCCATGGACTTCGTCTCGGGGAATATTCACCAATAAACCAATAGTGTGACAACTGCACGACAGAGATTGTTTTGGGGTGTAATTAGATCAACATAGAATTTTTTTTCATACAGCTAGCTAAGGACTAAATCGCGGTAAAAACGGATATCGGACTGTTTTCTTTATTTGTTTTTGTGGTTAGAATTTTTCTTGTTTTTGCAGCTGCTGGATTTCATTCTCAAATAATTTGGTTTGGACCTTTGCCGCTCCAGTCTTCGCGGTCTGCCTGGTAAAATTGTACACGTTATTTTTTTTCTGTGAATCCAGTTAGCATATAGTTATTCATCGAATAATAAAGAAATTATTCTTCTCTCAATAGCAAATTACTTACCGAGGATTCTTGTAATAACAGCCACATTGAGTTATCCTTGACTTTGCATTTGTTGTTGTTGGTTTTTTTCTTAATTTTTCAGATAAACTCTGTTATTCTTTGTCGCGTGGTGTACGAGATGACAAAAATGCAGGGTACGAACGATATCTCCAATGTGAAGTAAGTTGCTTAAAAGCTTTATTGCATTAAACAACAACAACAATAACAGAACTTTATTCTTTTTTCAATAATTTACATGAATTTACAGATCATGTAAACACGCAGTAGTTAAGGCTAATCTAGGCGGGACACATCTATATTTATGTTAACCATTAACTCCATTATATCTCAGTGTTGTCTGCAAAAATCCGTAGTATAATTCATCTTTTTTCCTTTCAAAATCAATTTTATGTTAACGCTTTCTTTCATTGTGTTTAAAGGCAAGGTTTAAAGGCATGTGCAGTTCTGTTTCCTCTGCTGGGAATGACCTGGGTGTTTGGTATCTTAAGCGTAACAGATGCTGGACTCGTCTTTCAGTACATCTTTACTATCCTTAATTCGCTTCAGGTAACGAGGAAGTTCTATTTGTCGGTGTTTGTTGCACATTTATTCAAAAGATAGAAAAAAAAACTGATCATCTTCATGAACAGTTTATAATTTCACTGTCCAAAAGTGGTTCTATAAAGCACTGTAATAACCTATTTTCGTTATTTAAAGTCAAGGGTTCAATACGTACCTGGAACTCATTTTTCTTTTTCTTTTTTTTTTATCAGATAAACATAATTATCTCTCTGTGCTAGAAAACCACTCTACTATGGAGGCATCGTGGCCGAGTGGTCAGCGCGTCAGCGAGTGGTCACCGCTCTGACCACTGCCTGGATTTGTTTCACGGTCGACCCGAGTTCGAATCCTCGGCCATGCTTGTAAATAACTTCCGGCCAGTTGGGATTCTTAATGATGTTATGTTCAATTTGACTAATTTGTTTCAGTTGTTTGCTCGGCCCTACTAGCTTTTGTGCTAAAACACTGCCGAGGGTAAATAAAGTTATGTTTATTTATATATTTATTTCTACTTGAGTTGGTTAAATAATGTTACTAACTAAATAAAAAAAAGCAAGAACGACTGGCTTTTTATAAGGTTATGTTCACAGTATGCACTTAAACGAAGCACATTTCTTTGTAGGGATTCTTCATCTTCATAATGCATGTTCTCCGAAGTACTGATATTCGCGCCGCTTATCTTCGAAAGAAGCAGAAATGGGAAAATACAAAGAACAGCAACCTTCCGGGCTCTCGCTCAGTGGCAGAAAACTCAAGCGTCTGTGAAAAAAAGCATGCCATAGGTAACCTGTGTACCAGCCCAGAGAATCCTGATCCAATGTTTAGACGACATCAGATCTCGCCAATCAACTAGACAGAATGGACACCAGAGAAAGCTGTCTTACCCTAGTAAAATGATAAGTTTTGTTCAGTGACACAAATGTGACTAGCAGTGAAAGCGCGTTCCTTAATGACAACCTATCTATCACTGCTAGACGAACCAGCATGTTAAAAAAATAAACGGAAACATGGTAACTGCTACTTGTGTTACTGACAAATCTCCTTAAAGTGAAGTTAATCTTTATTCTATAGGGTGGCCCATTCAGCTCGAAGGCAGGTATCCATCTGGGCCCTGTAAATATAAAATTAATTCAATATACATTAAAAATCTATCTATAGCATTGATTAAATTATACACTAGAAATCTAAGAATCTAAGAACATAGACTTACAATTTAAAATTACAATCTAATGTTGTAAAAAATCATGATGTGAATAAAAAGGTTCTTGCTCGGCGGCAGAAGGTCTGTATGTTTTCAGCTTTCGTAAACAGGACCAGTCATGTAGCCGTAGGTGTAGGTGCTATGCTAATAAAAACAATGCATGACTAAAGGTTGCAAGGGTGTAATTAGAAACAAGTCTAAAGGAGGGGATCCAAGTATAACCGGGCATGTCGAGAGAGTAGCAGAAAGTCAAGTGTCCATGTGTAATGCGGGGGAGATTCAGAAAGACAGAAATCAGGAATCAGAAATCGGAAAACTTTTATTTTGTTCCTCGTTGTAAACATGATTAAAAGATCATTGTTTCTAATTTTTTTGAGTTGTTGCTTTGTTGTCGCTCAAGTGAAATATCACGCAAAGGCTCGCAATTCCACACTGAATACCTCGCCTGGATAACCAATCACGGTGCGAGATTTCCCTATGAGCTATGCGATTTTGTACAAAATCAAGAAGAAAAATTACTTGTTTGAAAGACTTGTTTGAAAGCACAAGTGTTTGTCAGTAATTAAGAGACAGTGGCCAGTCGACCGTAAGAAAGGCGGGACACCCCGTGAGACTTGCTTATTTACACGGTTGATTCTCTTTATATACAAAATGTGTGCCACGCCATCTAAAGAAAAACGCCTGGAAATATATACAGCGACACTGGTGCGAAAATATGTTTTAAGAACAATAATCAGGGCCCACTGTATTCATTGGCCGTGAAATAATTCAATTTCACATTATGAAGAAAGTAAATAAATGAATGAAGGTAAATAAAGCTACGTGAAGGTGGATGAAGTTAGATCAATGTGGATGAAGGTGGATGAGGTCAGATGAAAGCAAATGAAGATAAATGAATTTAGATGAAGGTGGGTAAAGGTGGTTGAAGTCAGATGGAAGCAAATTGAGGTAGAAAGTGGATGAAGGTGAATGAGTCTGAATGGAGTTGGAAGAAGATGAATGAAGTCAAATAGGAGGTAGATGAAGGTGGATGAAGTTAGATGGAGGTGAATGAATGTAAACGAAGATAGACGCAGGTGAATGAAGTTCAACAACAACAACAACTTTATTAAACCAAATATAATAGTTAGTGGATGGTCCACCTCGCAAATAGCTAGAAAAAGCTGATCGAGGCGGGGTAAGCCAAATACAAGAACACGCCTATTGAAAGACAAATTTACACAACAGCAATTAGTTTAACAAATTAAAGGTACAAATCACAAAAGGACTGATTATTGACAAATATCTTTTGACTAATAATTAAAGACCAGCAAATCTACTCGCAACTATATTTTGCATACTAATTTAGAAAAAAACACAGTTTACAAGGAACTTGGTTATTTACAAAAAAAAAAGATAAAATATATATTATTAGTCAACGTCTCCAGCTTTCTTAATTATCACAGGGATCTGAATATAGTCATAGTTGAATGAAGTAACATGAAGTTGAATGAAGTTAGATGAACGTCGTTTGGGAGGGAAGTTGTTCAAATTAGGTGAATGCGAATTATGTTGTATGAAGTTAGAAGGTGACTGAAGATCAATAACATTACAGGTGATGTAATGCCATTTCTTGCAGGGAAATGTAGTACATTATATGTCCCCATACACCACGTAACTACACTGAAAAAATTAAATTGCCACTGATCTTTTTAAAATTCAATATGTCAATTTTTTTGGAAAATTTTAATTTGTTAATTTTAAAAATCCTCCGACAACAATACAAACGACGAAATATTGTCACACTATTCCCACCATTTCTGAACGATGCCAATTATTACTCAGCATCAATATATAGAATGAGGCAATATCGTAATGGACAGTAGAAAATTTTGACCTGTCTTCGAAATAATAGTTGGCAAAAGAAAGCTGATGCGTCTCTGGAATCTCGTGATCACCATTGTTCATGTTCCGTTCAGATGTTTTCTGACGTCCATGCACAAGCATGGCTCACAAAACAGAGAATTTGCTTTTGTTTCAAGCAATATCGCGATTTCTTAAGAAACTACAGGTGCCTGTGTTTATTAACATCTGTAAGCTGAAGAGGAGAAAATCGTTTAATAGCACGCATTGTAGATTTAAATGAATAAATAAAGCCTAAGAATTATTTTTAATCCCGCTCAGGGAAGTGTCTCATAATAATGTTGCTGCCTTATGGTACCTGAGGTGGGATGGGCTTGATAAGTCAGCAATATATTTGAAAGTAACGGTGCGGCTATTCAAAAACAAAACACACATGCATTTTGCCCGAGCAAGGTTGTTTCAGTGACGTGTCCATTATTTAGGTAAAATGTTTTTCAGTGACGAAAAAACGATAGAATGACAGCTAGCTTGCACATCCATTTGGTCTCTCTTTCCCTCGTATTGCTTTGTCTTTCTGCTTTCAGTGCTAGATTCCTTGCTTTTCCTAGGATACTAAATTCACCAAAGTGATAAAGGTTTCGAAATTTGAGAAACCATATTTACATAACGAAGAAACCCAGGACAGCCATTTAAATATAGCTAATGGCAATTCGACAAAGACGGGAAAATAATTTGCCAAGACTCTACTTTGTCAAGACTCTACACCTGACACCCTATGAAGCCGCCCTGATGCTGCAACCTAAACAAAGAAGCATGATGAAACTTTCTGGCAGATAATAATAAACAGTCAAGATGTAAATTTATGCACTATTTTCTAATGAAGAAAAAATTATCATGCGGGTGCATATGTTTATAGAAATTTGTATTTTTCGTGCGACCATGTAGGTACCCTAAGTAACTTCAACTCTATCCTTCCGTTGTAATTCTCTAAATAAGTTTAACGTGTCTGTCATTCCGGATTTGTTGCTTCGGCCTGACTTGTTTCAAGATGTCGTGAATCTACTGTTGTTTACTGATAGGACGGCTGGAAAACAGAAACAGCTAATGATTAATATCGGAACTCGTCAAAAGCAGAATCAAACTTCAATTCACACTGCCACTTACAATGTTTTGAGCCTGCTAAATTGGAGAGGAAATTTCCATCGTCTTGAAACCTAAACGAACTCCCCATCATGTAAACGCATTTTCTGTTAAAAGTTTCTGTTGGAGAAAATTGAGATAAAACAATCATTTTAATTTTCAAAGTTTGCCCGTCATATCTCTTAATATTTCCAGCCTACGTGATTGTCGATTACGTTTTTACCGCACACAGGACAAGTTTGATGAAAAAGGTTGGCAGCAAAAAAAACAAACATATGGAATATTAACTATGGTACCCCGCCAATCTGTGACTGGAGGCAGTTCAATATGTGCCTAACTGAAAAGCTTCTTACTTGACAACTACAATAGGCTCACTTGAAAAACAAAGAGCTGTCAACATTTCTCAGTTAAACAACGTCACTTATTTATTCTATATTGAATATATTTACATGTTTGGGAGAAAACATTTGCGCTTTCATAGGAAACACGCACGGAAACAAGCAAAAAATGGAGCGGCACTGTACGAAAACAAAGCACACAAATAGGCATTGAAAAACAACAACAACTTTGTTTCTCTTACTGTACGTAGAGACTTCATCAGAACGCGTGTTTTTGGCTGCAAGCATGAACGTTTCTGCGTGTATCCAGTTGATAAACTTTCATTTGCTGCTCCAAATCGCCATTTTGCTAGGAGGTGAGTAACAACTTTTACCCAGTATGCGTTGGACTACAATATATGTCTTCCTCTTAGTTTAAGCTGCGAATCACTCTATTAGTAACTACTGTCCAAATGTATTTTAAACTAGTCAAGAAAATTCTACCCCGCTTAGTTGCACGATGCACCTGTTTGACAGCAAACAAGAATCTTCCTTACTGCTCTTCCGGCGACGTTAAAAACTATTGAATCCACCAGTTATATATGTATATTTTTTTTGCTAAAAATTTGGGCAGATTAAACTGAGAATGTTAGAAAAAGAAACCAAGAAACAGAACCAGCATATGTACCTTAGTTATTCTTTGTGATAAAGCATCGGTTTCAGATATGCTTCTTTTCTTGGGCGATAAATGTCTTAACGAATTTCATTTTCACGCGAAGTTGTCGCACTCACCAAAGTTCTGCCCTGGGAAATTAACAATGTTTTCTGGAATGATTCTAAGTGAACGAGTCACGAAAACTAAAGCTCTCGATCTGCCTTAGTAGATATGTGAAACTACAAAAATAGTCATTTGCACTTTATGAAAGGACGTCTGTTGAACGTGCGACTTGTACAGCGGGTACAAATAGAACGGACTAAATTTATTTGTTTTGTATACCTCTAGAATATTAACTTCAGACATTGTATTGACATTATCTGCACATGACGCTTTGATTAATCTCAAAGATTTAATCGACGATGCAAAAACTAAATATTCTAAATACGTGTAAAAGAAAGTCAAAATTTTATGTTATGCATTTGGCTTAAATGGGCCGTGAGTGATTGAAAGAGCAGAAAATTATTATATCTGTGAGTGTTTATTCAAGGGAAGAAACAAACACACAATCTGCGATAGCGCTGGTTTAATTTGCAACAGGCATATAATCGTGAAAGATAAAAAAGACGTGGTGGCAATAAGTCACATGTAAACAACGAAAACCCAAGTTTAATTTCGAAATGACCGTCTACCGAGCAAACAGTTACACCACGGCTAGATTTCAATGTCTACTCGTTAAGTTTCCTTTAGATCTTAATGACACACGCCTTTTTCATATAGGCTGTGCTTAAGTAACATTCTACGATATGTGTTAATTAAAATTTCGATTAAGAAATCGTTTAAATATTCAATATCGTAATGAAAAACTGTTGAGACTGCACTGCCTCCATTAGATGATCGATCGAGTAATTTGGAATCAGTGCCTACAGATGTGTTCGCAATTTTATTTATTCGATAGAGCGGTATCAATGTGCCTCCATCACTTACCACCTCAGCAATGACGAGTGTAAAGGAAGTGACTTAGATAGCAAGTGCAAGGGGACGGGAGAGCAATTAGCAAGGATCACAGACTTGGCGAGTCTTGACAAAGCCAAGCAAGCCATCACTAATCATGGAATAAAATACTGGACAGGGTTAAGGTGAGATCCGACGGTTTCCAAATCTTTCTTAAGCTTGTCAAGAGTATTTACCAAAATAAAATAAAAATAGATAACTTTATTTAAGTGTCAAATGTATTTAGCACTGTTGTACTAACAAATATTTCAAATAGAACATAAATAGACCATTTCCGAGTTACCTAAAGCCTCTCTTTTAAAGCTAGGCCTGGTGCACAACCATTGATATGAAAATGAGTTTAATTTGCACGTGAATGAAATCTCATTTTCATATGAAAGGATGAGCACCAAGACTCGCTTTGAGAAAGAGGCAAAAGGTAATTCGGAAATGGCCTATTGTTGGGAATCACAACTGGTGGGAGGCTAACCAGTTGGCTATTTACACAACGCGGTCGAGGAGTTGAACTCGGGACTACAAAGAACAAATCCAGATAGCGGTAGGGTTGAGGATTTGAACCAAGGACCTCCACATTTCAAATCCAGCACTCTAAACCACTCGACCACGCTGCCTCTGCCAAGACAATCGGTGTGTCAGAGGGACCTTTCCCGCAACAACCACGGTTTATTAATAATCATAAACACAAAGAAACGATTGTTTTTCTTCTCTTTTTTTTTATATCCACACTTCTGAATGAAGACTTTCTCAAAGTACTTCATAGTTGTAGCTAGTCCCGAGAACGGGGAATTTTCTTCTGGTACCATTTAGCCAATAATCTTAAGCATTAATTTCAAAGAAACAAAGCGCACAAAAGAGCGACCGCTACTGGACCCAGCTAACTCACTCAAATAGGCTGGCCTTTTGCAACAGTTGGTCACGTGACAGATAAATTATCAACTTTTAGCTACAGCTATGTTTGGTCTAGAATTTAATGAAAAAACTTGGATGTGTCATTTTCTTTTGTTTTTATTTTGTTGGACAATTCGTACCGTGTTACATAAGGTCATTGGCATTTGGTCAGATGATTACCGTGAATTTGCCTTTTCGCACGTGCTCACAGATTGTAGCGTATCTTGTTCTACAAAGCGTTTTCTGTTCGATATCCTGCGCAGAATGTAAGTCATATCGTCTGTGGTATTCCTTTATTAGGTGTTCCTTAAATTTATTTGTCATTTATTTTATTCTTTCTCAGTTTTCACCGTTCATGACGAGTCAAATATAGCTTTCGATGCCACGAGGTTGTAATGTTTATTATACAAGTGGAAATTAAAGCTTACAAACGCCAATTTAACGCGTCGAAATATTGCGCGGACACAACAAGCTGTATAAATTTCAGAACTGGAAAGAGTATGTTATAAACAATGGTTTGTATGGGAATGAGGAAGCTTTGTCCTTCACAAATCATTTGGACTTTATGGCAGTTTAAAAACTTTGAAATCAGGGATTTATATGAAAAACCAATGGAGCGTGACTGAGGGAAAACCGTTTACTCCCGATTCAAATCTTTCTACTTTCAAGCGTCGATAAAAATTATGTCTTAAAGAATTTAAACCTGTAAATTTGCTTGTAAGCTTATTTTTAACGTTCCATCCTTTCACGGTAACACTATACATTACCAATCATTAAATCAGTGTGTTCCTGAAAAGTATTAAGTTATCACGCGACCAGCCGTTGCCAATGGCCTATTTGGTTAATGCAAGCCTAGGTAAAATATCTTAACTTTGAATGATGTTCATAAATTGTTTGGTGAATTCCTGAAAGTCTCGATATTTGTTGTTGTTGTATCATTATGTTTATTCGTGCAGTCTCGTCGTCGCGTTGTAGACTGTGAGTAGCTCTGCTTCTAAAAGTGATGAGCTATGGACACAATCTTTTCAGAATTCCTTTAAAACATAAGTCACTTTAAAAACTGATCACTGTATCTACCAGTGACGTCAGTAGTTTTTTGTTTAGATATCATAAGAACAAAGGATACTGCTGGAAAAGAGACGATGACGACGACGACGACGATGATGATGATGATGACGACGACGGCGACGACGACGATGATGATGATGATGATGATGATGACGGTGATTGTGATAAGCTTGCAAGTGAGCCCAGCAGTATTCTCGACACAGCAAAAAAGCATTCATGGAACAAAGGATGGTATTGCTTTTTGGTTGACAAGGATAAAGTGAAACTGGAGGAGAAAAAATGTCAGAATGCAAAACATCCATATATTTGCGAGAGAGGTAGGTGAAAATGGTTTAATAGCTATATTTAGTAGTCAGTCCTGTTACCCTGGGCGCACTTGATATTCAAGATGGCGACTTTCTCACCCTGGGAAGAATTGAATAGTCAAGATGGCGACTTTCTCACCCTGGGACAAATTGAATAGTCAAGATGGTGGCTTTGCCATCCTGGACGAATTAAAAAATCAAGATGGCGGCTAGGTCGATCGAAGAGTGAGACAAGTTAATTTCCACAAACTTTATCTTTACATAATATCACGTGCTTAGTGATTGCATACTAGTTTTATATTCTTCTATCAATTTCTTCATAATTTTGAAATTCAGTAGAATGATTAAGTACGAGGTCCAAAATTGTTTTGTGATACAGGACTCTCTTCCAGCTGAGTTTTACATGCAAAGATTCTTAGATCCTCTTCGTCGCTTTTCGGAACGTACACCTGCCCAGTTATAATAATATAGCACCAAAAACAATGAAGAAGAAAATGCTGTTGAACAGGGGCTCAGGGCTCACTAAGTGAGAAATACTTGAGAAAGCTTTCAGCGCGAGACTATTTATTAGCGCTTTTGATGTGCATAATTTTCATTGCTTTCTTTCGAAGTAAATCATGCAATTGGTCCTTTGTTAGAAGAGTAAGAAAATAAAGACCCTAAAATGACGTATATGTTTTGATGAAAGAAAAGGACTTCTTTGTCCTGTGTACTGCTTTGTTCGCCAACGTGACGCACTTTACATTAGTCATTTATTAGGGAAACGTCCACTCACTGTTTTACTGATAATGTCATTTGTAATTCGACGGTCAGTGATCGTTTAGTTTCAATAAACGTTGATGAAATGCCGTAATAATGTCCTTCAGTCCTTGATTATCACCATGTCTGAATTGACCATAATTCATGTTTATAAAACAGCGATCGAGGTGAAGCGGTAATAGAGGATATTACATGACCGCGCGTGAATATGAATTTTATCTTCGAGTGTTCAACTCGATATCTCACGAGTGAGCGCAGCGAACGAGTGAGATGTCTAGTTGAACACGAGAAGATAAAATTCATATCCACAAGCGAGCATGTAATATTCTGTTTATTACATAAACATACTAATGAAGACGTTTTTGACGATTTTCCGAAGATTTCCGACCACTTTCCGAAGATTTCCGAAGATTCGCCAAAACTGTTCCGAAGGTAAGGCGAACGTTTCCGAACATTTTCGGAGATTTTCCGAAGATTACCGAAGATTTCCGAAGATTTCCGAGGATGCACCGATGATATTTCGATCATACAGTAACATATCTAAGTACTTTTTAAGGGATTAAGGAACCATAGCAATAGCGATCATTTTAGTAGCTATGGTAACCATAACGACGGTGATCTCTTCACGTGTGAAGATATATATGTTATTTGCCGGCTGGGAGGTCCGTATAGTGAAAAACTGTATAGTGAAAATGCTGCCCGAGGCCGCAGGCCGAGGGCAGCAGTTTTTCACAATTTTTCACTATTATCTGGTCACAGTTTTTCACTATACGGACCGACCCTAAGCCGGCAAATAACTTATTTATTTTTTTCCTGCGCTAATTTGGCTTACAATTGGGTTTACACAACTTTGTTATTGAATTGGTTTACGTGCCGTCTACAAACCATCGTAAACAATCTAACGAACGAACGAGCGAGTAAACTCAGAACTACCCAAAGAAAGATGTATTAACAGATTTATTTTGAATTGCTTTTATGTTAGTTGCATCTAATTCACCAGTTAAGTGTTTTTCCGATGGTGAAATTTCGCGCAGTTTGACTGAAGTTGCACTACAAGCACAATCTCTATCAGTCGTGGCGAATCACCCGAAATCAGACCTTTTTACCGTAAATTGAGTAGCAGAAAGCGAGGAAATTCGTTAAGTATATTCTACAGAATTTCTCTTAAATACAGCAACTATCAGAGAGGCTAAACTCGACTGCATTTGACTTCTGTTAGCTTAAAATTGTGCGGTGAAAAACACAGAATTACGCGCCGTTACAACGCCGAGCTACAACCAAGCACACAAACTCTCAGAGCTACAAAATACTCAATTAAATCTACTTACAGTGACCTTCCTTACTATTTAAAAGTGGCCAGAGGTAAACTTCCGTTGATTAATCGTCCATGGAAGTGTAAAAAGGGAAAAGATCGACGATTACCGCTAGTTCATTCACGAAACCTAGCTGAACATGACAATTTCACCCGCGCTGTTTCCCGCCGTTACCGTGACCGTGGTCAGAGATAGGAAAATCCGGACCGCGCTAAGAACCAATCAGTTTGCAGGATTCGTTACCGTGCCCTCTTGGAAAAAAATAAAACATGTTATCTTCACGTGTGAAGATATGAAGTTTTCGCGGGAAAGCTCACCTGGTATTTCACTGGTGTTTATGTAATAAACATATTTATCATATGGAAATATTTATCAATTTTTCCACGAGCGCGCGTGAGATGATAGATAGCCAACCCATATCCAACAAGCTATTAGGCAGCCATCCACTATTAGGCGGCCATCAGTTATCCGTTATCAAAGTCCTGAAGGAAATGTCAGTTAAATACTGTAAACAAAACCTTCATTCAGTGTCCACATCTATTAAGCGACCGCTTACTTCAAACCGCGGTCAAGCAATTTAAAGTATTTATCTGGGTTTTCTTCTGCCTCCAGGGCTCGAAAAAAAGTAGCATTTTTGCCCTTTGGGCAAGTAACTCTCAAGGTTTGCTTGCCCTGGGCGCTTCCCCGCTTGCCCAGGTTATAAACTCCCAAAATTCCGTTTAACTTGTTTGCAGTCTTCTATAGACTGGGACAACTTTTAAGAAAAGGCTTCTTTTAAAACTTCTAGCGGCAAACTCGAGGAACAGTTGGTAAACAGACTTTTCTTAGTGAATTTTATGCGCTGAACACGAAAATTTTGTTTACCAAGCTTGATTTTTAGCATTATTCTCAAAATCTGGCTTTAAATATACGGAGCCAAATACCGGGCATGGAAACGAGGCTAAACTATTTTGCTGCTTCAAAAGTTAGTTTCAAAACTGTTTTTTTTTTCAATACGGCTTATTATAATTTTCTCATTCTTTAAACTATAATTTTATAGTAGCTGCTCAATTTATACACGGCATATTGTAAAATTGTCGTCTTTAGGCCTCATTTATTTCCAATGTACGCGTGTACCATGGTTACCGTAAGTTGAATTCAGAAAATACTTCTTTCTTTAAAAATTGAGCTTTAACATTTAACTCTAAAGTTCCTTTTTAACTTGTGCTTTCTGATTTGGTGAAAGAAGAGTTTTTAAAAAAAATTGCGTTGTTTTATTTCACTTTTTATTCGGCCACGCGCAGAGCAAAACCCCATTCAAGAAGGTACAGCCGAACCGCAGCTCAAAGAAGTTAAAGAGGAATGGTTTAACCAAACAATTACAGACTGCCCAGCGGCTTTAAAAGCAGAAGCAACAGATATGGCGTTTTTCCTCGAACGACAAAATGAAAACCCTAAGTCTGGCTGGACAAGCTTCAATGAAGCACATTCTGAGATAAACCCTGAAGTAAGTACAGTTGGGCACATGCCGATCGTATTGGCTCCAGCGCACGATGTTGATGCTTTAAACACAGTCGTGTCGAATCAAAGAAGTTGCCGAATCCTTCAATCAGAAGCATGTTGTTTTGACGGTTGATCAAGCTCTTTTTCCAATACTCATGGAACTTAAATGGGTCGTACCAGAGTACAACGAGGTTCTTGGAGGACTTCATATATCCATGAATTTCTTAAAGGTACTAGGCCAGCACGTCCAAGACTCGGGACTTCCGACCATCTGGATAGAAAGCGGCATCTTGGGTCCACGAAACGTAGAGTGAGCACTCGCAGGTAAAGACTACAACAAGGCTACTCGAGTTCATAAGATCACTCTTCAAGCAATGTGGCAACTGCTTATGCCACAACTTTTAGTCTACACAGAAGAGAACGACAACGAACTGAGTCAAAGTCTTCAGAACTCTATCCAGTCCAGCGGGGAGAGAGTGAACCTGCTTGAGCTGCTGGCATCTGATAGATACCGCAACCTACTTTCATCATTCATCGCCCTGAAGAAGGAGAACAATCCAAATTTTGACTACTGGTTGCAGTACATGGATATGGTCCGCATCCTATTGCTGTTTATCAGAGCTCAACGGGAGGGGAATTGGGACTTACACCTTTACGCCTTTGGAAAGATGCTGCCATTCTTTCATCGGTACGATCACACCAATTACGCACGATGGGGACCTGTGTACCTTGCGCAAATGATGCAGCTTCCAGAAGAAGTCAAAACAGAGTTTGACAAAGGAAATTGGGTCGTGAAAGGTTCACCTCGAAGATTTAATCAAGTTGATCCCGATCAAAGTCAAGAGTGGCTTAATGGCACCGGAAAGAGGGGCGGAGGAATAGTTGGCATTACAAGTACGACATCGGCGCTGTTTAGATGGACTCTGTCATATAACCTGCGCGCGCATATTGCTGCCTTAACAAGGAAGATGTACAATGTCAACGATGATGACGAGATAACATGCAATGAGTCTAACCCGTCAAGGAAACTGCGAGATAATTCTGATGAGAGAAAAGTGCTCGAGTTACTGCATCAAGCGAACATTTTCAATGTAAACGAACAACCAACGGTACCTGAAAGGTTGCAGAACATGGTCACCAAAGACATGGCAACAACGCAGATAGAAGAGTCTCTACTTCAAGCTAACAGCCTTGGGCAGGAAGAGCTTGTGACCTTTGTGAAGGAAAGGCTTATGGCACCGGAAGACGATGGAAATCATAAAAAGCTCAGGGATCCTTTGCCCAAAAATAAAGCGCCCACATTTTCTTCTCTGTATGAAGCCGAAAAGAAAGAGAATGAGAAGTCCGCTGCCATCAAAGCCGACAGAAGTATTCTTCAACGCATCATCACAGCGTATGATGCTGGCAGGAAAGTGGATTTGCCGCGAATCCTCAGCCATGAATTATCTACAGTTCCACTCGCTATCGCAGACACAAACGGCCAGCTGCGCACTGGAAATAAGTCAGTAATGATAGAACTACTGTCAAGCGGATTGGAACGTCCTCGGGTCACACCAGTCGCAGGACGATCGACATTAGTTAGATTAAGCACCGCGAAAACGGCAAACGCTGAACGTCGGCTAGCCGTTTGTCGTTTGCCGTTCCGTCCGCGATGTTCGTCTGTTTAAGCTTCCCGACGACACGGCGGAACTGGGAACTCTCGGTCGCCATTCACTGCGACTAGAAAAAATGGACACGGAGAAGTTATGTATTTTCGGCTTGAATTTGAAACTCTTATCTTTACAAGCAGTTCATGTAGAAGTAGGATGATAAACGAAGCTTAGCTATAAAAGCAAGTGATCAAAATGTAGAAATAGTGGGTAAAAATGGGCTGCAAATACTCACGTTTTCGCGTTCCCTACAAACGGGAAAAATCAGGAGATTTCTGATCCAGTGGAAGTAGCAAATAGGTTTTGCAGCTACTTCTCTAGTATTGGTCCCAACCTCGCAAAGAAGATACAGCCTCCTTCTTGTTCACATAAAGATTTTCTATCTGGATCATTTCGTGAATCAATCTTTTTTAGCCCAACAACAGAGGATGAAATTATTACCATTGCTCAATCTTTTGCTTCCGGGAAAGCGGCTGGATACGATAATATTCCAATGTCTATAATTAAGGAATCCATTCAAATCATTTCGGGATCGACCTCTGGCTCACATTATGAATTTATCGATCGCTCATGGCGTTGTACCAGATCAAATGAAAATAGCTCGTGTGGTACCACTCTTTAAAGCTGATGACCAGTCACTATTTACCAACTATAGGCCTGTTTCGGTTCTACCAAGCTTTTCAAAATTTCTAGAGAGAATCATTTATAATCGCCTGTATGATTATTTAACTAATTTATATATTCTCTGTGATAACCAGTTCGGCTTCAGGAAAAACCACTCTACGACGCTTGCCTTGATTGATTTGCATGAAAAAATTTCATCTGCTATTGATCGTGGTGAATTAGCGGTTGGTGTCTTTTTAGATCTTTCGAAAGCTTTCGATACAGTCAATCATTCCATCTTATTTGATAAACTTGAACACTATGGTATACGTGGCTTGGCTCTGAAATGGATTAAGAGCTATTTTTCCAACAGATTTCAATTTGTAGAATACAATGGTTATGTTTCGTATCGTGCTAATATCATGTGTGGCGTTCCCCAAGGTTCAATACTAGGGCCTTTGTTTTTTCTGCTCTACATCAATGATATAATCAACACGTCAACAATATTACAACTGATATTATTTGCCGATGATACAAACGTATTTGAGTCTCACAAGGATAAAGACTGCCTTACTGATATACTGAACGCTGAGCTAAATAAGTTGTCAATATGGTTTAGAGCTAACAGGCTTTCATTAAACTTGAAAAAAAACAAATTTATTGCATTTAAACCATCCCAAAAGCGTACAAATCAAACTATTCAACTCTTAATTAATAGTCAAAAAATTGATCAAGTAAAAGAAACAGTTTTCTTGTGAGTAATCTTGGATGAAAATTTAAATTGGAAATCTGAAATCTCACATGTCGCCAATAAAGTTTCTAAATGCACAGGAATTATTCGGAAATCCAGTTTCTTTTTATCCACGAAAACCTTACGAACACTATATTTTTCTCTAGTCTATCCATACCTTTTTTACTGCAACTTAGTTTGGGCCTCTACTTATAGAACTAACCTTATTCGTCTTGAGATTTTACAGAAACGAGTGATCAGAACTATAGCTAAAACCACTTACGATGCACATACTGATCCAATCTTTCAAAATCTTGGTATCTTAAAATTTCATGATATATACTTAATACAACTAGGCTTATTCATGTACTCCTATCAAAACCATACTCTACCTTTAAAATTTCATTGTAAATTTACCTTACAAAGTCAAATTCATTCGTATAACACAAGAAACTCGTGTAAATTTCGTCTGCCTTTCTGTCGTACTCGAACCAAACAATTTTCCGTTTTTTATCAAGGACCTAAATTTTACAACACACCAACATCATCAACGCTTCCTCACCTTTCTCCTTTAAAAGAGCACTTAAGGCATTTATTTGCAATAATTACTAGTATACTCCAACAAAAATCTTGGGAAAAAGCCTTTTAATATTCAACATTTGTAAACTTCCGTAATACTGATTAGTTTAAATTTTTCACCTGATATTATATTGTATCCGTCGCCGTAATTTTTTTATGCCATCTTCGAAAAATTGTAATTGAGGAGGCCTAATTAACATAAGCTCTATAGTTTCTTTTAGGCCTCCTCGCCATCTCTTCCTACATTTTATTTTTTTGGCATCCTTTTGTAATTATTGTAGTGTGGCAAATAAATAAATATCAAATGTCCTCCTCGAGTAGAAACGGCGGCCGGCAAACGGCAAACGCGGGAAATGTCAGATCACGTGACCATCTCTGCCGTTCGCGGGGAAAAAATACGCGGTGCTTAATCTCTCTATTGATAGTAGATGGTCAAGCATTAGTCATGGCTCTTGGAAGACCCCCAGAGTGCAACACATTCGACGATTTCGCCGAAAAATTTGTGAAAGCTGTTCTATTCTCCGGAAAGGATTTTAATCGAATAGACGTAACGTTTGACAGATACAGAGAAACATCGATCAAGTGCGCAACCAGAAAGAAGCGTTCCAGAGGTCATGCCCCAATTAGAAGAGTAATTGAAGATGGCACCGTTCCTCTGCCTAAGCACTGGTCTAACTTTCTTGCTCTTGATGAAAATAAAGCAGATTTATCACGCTTTCTTTCAGAAAAGCTGATTGCAGGAGCCCCAGTTGATAAAGTCATCATTGTTGGCGGTGGATTCAAGGAAGAAGACACAGTCAAGTGTTCCCGCCCAAACATTGACACCAGCGCCCTTAAAGGTTTCCATGAAGAGGCTGACACCCGGATGATCCTCCACTGTGTACACTCAAATGCAGAGTGTATTGTCGTCGCAAGTCAAGACACGGACGTATTTCTCCTTCTAGTTTCGCACCTGGACAGAATGAGCTGTAAACAGTTGTGTATGAAAGCTGGAACTTCTAAGAAGCCAAAGTACCTGCCAATCCATACAGTTAGAGAACATCTAAAGCAATCAATACCTGAGGTGGAAAGCATTCTCTCTTTTCATGCAATAACCGGCTGTGATACCGTCTCCTACTTTGCTGGCCATAGCAAGAAAACGTCATGGAAGACGTTCACAGAACACTGGGTGCTGCTGAGAAACCTAGGAAATGGCGATCTAGACAGTTCCACAGTAACGTCCGTTGAAAAGTTCATTTGCCGAATTTACAGTGTAACAGAGGCGGAGAGTTGTAATGAGGCACGTGCAACGTTGTTTTCTAGATGCCGGTCACCAGAAGCTCTTCCTCCGACGAGCGATGCAATGCGATGGCATATTGAAAGGGCGCACTACCAAGCAATGATCTGGAAACAAGCCCATGTTCCACATCCCACACTTCCCCTTCCAGAGAGCTCGGGTTGGACTAATCTGAATGGAAAACTAGTGCCAAAGCTGATGTCTCTTGTCCCCGTACCTCAAAGCTGTGATGAGATGGTTAACTGCGGTTGCAAATCAGGATGTAATTCAAGGAAGTGTAGCTGCCGGCGAGTTGGACTGCCATGCACAGGAGCATGCAAATGTAAACGTACTACGGACAGCTGCTGCCAAAATAGTGCCAGTACAATCGGAAACCAAGAACAGTAAATGGTACAGTTCATTAAAATGGTTTAGCATCTTTGAGAATTTTTTTTGGTTTTATTTTTTTTTAACTATGTGATAAAAATTTCATTTCTCTTTTTTGTAGGACGGGGCAGATGCCAAATATTAAGAATAATGCCGTTGCAGTAGATTTTCGAGGAACGTTCTGTGGAAGCCTGATATCACCCAGAATTTCAGTAAATGACTTCCATTCTTATTAAATCTGCACAACCAATATTACGATAACTTAGAATACATTCTCTTGCTCTGTTTTCATATTCTAAAAGTAAATAATTACAGTCTTTTTTCGAGAAGTTGTATAAAATTACTTTCAAGAAATCAAGCTAAACTCTAGCCTCGTTTTCAAGAGTCACATGATCAAAGGATCACGTGGCCAACATGTAGTAAGCACAAAATGCTTTTTAAAAACATACTTTTTGTAACATCTGCTGATTTAGATTGATTTAAACCATGTAAGAGTGTTTTGTAAGGAAATACGACATTTAGCCTCACTTTCATGTCTTGAATTGTGTAAGCCAATAAAATTGACTGATTTGGAGGCTTAAATGGCCGAATCAAGCTTGGTAAACAAGATTTTCGTGTTCAGCGCATAATTTTCACTTAGAAAAGACTGTTTACCAACTTTTCCTCGAATTTGCCGCTAGAAGTTCACTTTTGCGAAAATCGTCCTAGTCTATCTAAGCGTTGAATACTTTGCTTGCTGTAGCTATTTCATGAATTACGCGCTGATTATCTTGGTTTTTATACTGAAACCCTTGAATCAATATTTTCAATCGTCGAAGCCTCGATGGTCGTGTTCCACGCATTGAACAATAAACTGCATCATGCGTAACTTAGTCTAGCTAAAAAAGATCATTTTGAAGAGAAGCAAGTGAAATAAAAAACAAGTAGAGTTAAAAACAGTTCGGCTTCTTGTTTCGCCGAAGGGACCCTTGCCACAGGGATTTCGCTGGATTTGTTCATTAAAAATGCTGGCAAAGGCTTTGTATATACAACTTATTTTCGCTGGCGCACAGTTTTTACGGCTTCGATACATCGATGTCAAGTAAAACTGGGAAATTCTTACAAAAAAACTTTGAAATTTTAAGAAATAAAACACGACGTTTTGATGCCGAGCACGGCTATTTTAAGTGGTGGAAAGACATTGTTTCTTTGTTTTTTTGTTTCTTGGTTTCTTGGTTTCTTGGTTTCTTGGTTTCTTGGTTTCTTGGTTTCTTGGTTTCTTGGTTTCTTGGTTTCTTGGTTTCTTGGTTTCTTGGTTTCTTGGTTTCTTGGTTTCTTGGTTTCTTGGTTTCTTGGTTTCTTGGTTTCTTGGTTTCTTGGTTTCTTGGTTTCTTGGTTTCTTGGTTTCTTGGTTTCTTGGTTTCTTGGTTTCTTGGTTCTTGGTTTCTTGGTTTCTTGGTTTCTTGGTTTCTTGGTTTCTTGGTTTCTTGGTTTCTTGGTTTCTTGGTTTCTTGGTTTCTTGGTTTCTTGGTTTCTTGGTTTCTTGGTTTCTTGGTTTCTTGGTTTCTTGGTTTCTTGGTTTCTTGGTTTCTTGGTTTCTTGGTTTCTTGGTTTCTTGGTTTCTTGGTTTCTTGGTTTCTTGGTTTCTTGGTTTCTTAGTTTCTTGGTTTCTTGGTTTCTTGGTTTCTTGGTTTCTTGGTTTCTTGGTTTCTTGGTTTCTTGGTTTCTTGGTTTCTTGGTTTCTTGGTTTCTTGGTTTCTTGGTTTCTTGGTTTCTTGGTTTCTTGGTTTCTTGGTTTCTTGGTTTCTTGGTTTCTTGGTTTCTTGGTTTCTTGGTTTCTTGGTTTCTTGGTTTCTTGGTTTCTTGGTTTCTTGGTTTCTTGGTTTCTTGGTTTCTTGGTTTCTTGGTTTCTTGGTTTCTTGGTTTCTTGGTTTCTTGGTTTCTTGGTTTCTTGGTTTCTTGGTTTCTTGGTTTCTTGGTTTCTTGGTTTCTTGGTTTCATTCGCATTTCATTCATACGATTCACTTTGAGTGTAAATCTCGCTGCTACACGTGGAATTACTAGGAGTTCCCGTCGACGTCAAACTCTGCGTCCTCCTCCTCGCATTTTTGAGCGTCTAGAGAAATGAAAGATGAATTCTTAATCATTTCAGAAGCATTTCTTTGGCAGTTAAGATGAATTGAAAAGTTTGAAACATTGACAAAGATTCTTACCGCCCGTTCAAGACGACGCTTTCCACCCTCAGTGACCGCTGGTGTTTTTGTCACCGCTTCGGCATGGACTGATGGCACAGCAGTTATGCCAATTTCATCACTTGTAAGCCTTGGCAAGAATGGCTTGTTTGTTACTTCACAGACGAAGCTGAAGCGACGAATATCAGTAGTCGTTTTCAGTGAAGTGTCTCGAGCATATTGAAGAATTTCGTCTAGGCTCCCACCTCGCTCTTTTTTGTTTCACGAATCAACCCACTTTTTTCGACGGTTCCTTGCTTACGAGAGTTCGTCGTCGAGAAAAGGTATGGCATGCAAAATTAAACCCTTCTGCACATCTGGAAGGCAGAACACCCACCAATAACACATCCACCCGGCATATTCCGCGTGTTACAGTAAGAAACTCACTATACAGCCTGCCATGCGCTCTAACTGAGACAACTGACAATCAAAGAGATTCGCCCAGTTTACATGTTTTTATAAACAAAATAAGAAAACTGAACTTGGCCGACCTTTTAACTAATAACAGCAATTGCTGTAATCTTTGTAGTCAATAGAATTATTTTATTCTTGAAATTTTAAATTTTGTCTCGTACATAAGCTATATAGGATCTCCCATATTCCTTAATTTTAATCATTTTCTTGTAAATATTTTAATTTCATAAGTAGCATATATTTTTTTGTGTGTGTGTCCCCAATTAGTCTATCTAGGCTAAATACATCGACACTAGAATAAAGGTTTTACTTTACTTACTTTACCGGGTTGACGTCACAAACTTTGTTAGTGCCCAGTCTCTCAATTGCTCCTTTTAAATTCAAAAAGGCGGAAAATTCGCTTCAAATCGCTTATTTCGTCCTGTGATAAAAAGATGTCGGAACGCGGAATAAGTTTTATTTCTTCGGAAAATTTCTTTGAAATACTTAAATTTTCGAAAGTTAATGTAACTGGGTAAGGGTGATAGGCACACAACCCACATGTATTGCGCCAGAAGTAGGTTGTTTGACTGGCCAATATTTAGATAAAATGCTTTTCAGTGACGAGTACAGCTTGGACTACAGCTACTACACCCATCTCTTTGATCTCTCAGTCCCTCTTACTGCTTTGATTTCTTTCTTTGTTCTGTTTTTTTTCTTTTTTTGCTTTTATACAAACAGTTACTTTTTCCTTTTTATACTTTTCTTGAGGTACGAAACTCACCAAAGAGATTTTAAGGTTTCGAAATTTTCGAAATATATTAACATAATAAAAAAGCACGTGACATTCGCTAAATACCTAATGACAATTCGACAAAGATAAAAAAGTATTCCTCTATAAAATTGCAACAGCGTAAATATTCGAGAAGCTATATTAACGTAATAAAGAACCGTGTGGCATCCATTTAACACCTAATGATCATTCAACAAAGACAAAAACTATTGCCGCTTTTCACATGACGTCACTAAAATTCAAACTACAAAACTATTGATCCTCCTGATATTTTACTTTCATGATGTATAAGAGCAGCTGAAAACTAATATCCATAAACATTTTTGCTCAGAATGGGCTCTTGGTTTTGTGATAGACCACGCTTGAATTTCTTTATTAGCTTTTGCGTGAACATGACGGCCGTGTTGGTTAAAAAGTGACTATTTCAGGACTTATTTCGGGGAATTTGGCTATCTGAACAGTTCTTGTATTAGAAAAAGTATTATTTTAATGTTTTTGAGTTCCTCGAGAGATAAATTCACGCTTTTGTAGCAAAACTCAGTGACAGATGTTTCTGTTGGTTTCCGGCCGCCATGTTGGTGCCCATTCGGATGGGCACCAACATGACGTCTCCATACAAATCTCTATAAATTTGGGTAAAATGTTTCTCCGCATATCTTACATAAGAAAAATTATTGTGACCTGAATCTTGGCGAGAGTCTTTGCATACTTACCTTCTTTCTTTTCTCAGATTCTGGACTTAATCTATCGAACGGTTTTGATTTTCATTTTGAATGGCGTGACACTGAAAACCGGCAATTCCTCTATAAAATTGCAACAGTATCGAGAAGACTTTCTGTTAAGGTCAACTATAGACTGAGGCCGCAACCTGATTTTAAACAAATAAACATGTTGAAACCTTCTGGCAGATAATTTGTGCCTTGCTTTTAATGAAAGCAAAATTGGCATACAGGTGCATGTCTTTATTTCATTTGTATTTTCCGTGCGATCATTCAGGCGCCCGAAGTCATCATGGCATTATCTTTCCGTTTTGGTTTTTGTCAAAGTGGAATCAAAGCAAGAATCAAAATTTAATTCACAGTACACTTACAATGCTTTGAACAGGAAATTTCCGTCGCCTTGGAACCTAAATTAATTCCCCATCATACGCACTCATTTTCTGTTGAAAAAAATTGAGATACTGAAAGTAATCACCTTAATTTTTGACATGTGTGCGTCATGTCACTTAATATGTCCTGCCCACGTGATTATCAATTACGTTCTTCCCTCACAAAGTCCAAAGAAAAGAGTTCATAGACACACTTGAGCCGAAGAAATATCAAGTTTTTACGCCGACAGCTTGGACTGCATGTGATTCGATATGTACTCAGCTGAAAAACCTCCTATTTCAAGACTACAAATTGCTTGACTTAATAAACAAAGAGCTGTCAATATTTCTCAGTTAAACAATGTCACTTAAAATTATTCTACTTTGAATATATTTGCATGTCTTGGAGAAAACATTTACGCTTTAACACAGGAAAGACACACGGAAACAAGGAACAAATGGAGCGGCTCTGTACGAAATACAAACCATACAAATAGGCGTTGAAACTCAACGACAACAATTTTGCTTTTTTTAGTGTATGTAGATTAATTACATCAGAACGTGTCTTTTTGGCTGCGCAAGCATGAACCCTTCTGCGTGTTGCCAGTTGGTTCACTTTCATTTGCTGCTCCAAATCACCATTTTCCTAGGAGGTGAGTGGCCAATCATATCCAGCGCGTTTTACTGTGTCTCTGCCTTATTATAAGTTACAAACTCTCTCTCTTTTATTACAATTCTGTTTAAATTTATTAGCTAGTCAAATCAATTTTACCTCGTTCTGTTGCGCCATGCACCAATGCAAAGTAACAGTAAACAAGACTCATGATTAGTGTGCGTCCGGTGGCGTGAAAATTGGTGTCTAAACCGCCCAACGCTGATACTTTAACGGTTTGAATGAACGAAGAAGCGTTCTCAAGTCGAATTACTCGGAAAATAAATTTCTGAGTTCCTCAACGGGAGTCGAGCCCATGACCTTCCAGAATACCGGTATTTCGGAAGGTCATGGGTTCTACTCACGTTGGGGAAATTTATTTTCCGAGTACTTCGACTTGAGAAAGCTTCTTCATTCATTATCCAAGTCACCGTTTCACTTATCAGTTACGGTTTCTTTTCTTTAAATTTGTGCAGGTTAATCTTAGAAAAAGAAAATTTAAAAAGAACAAACACAGAAAACAGAACCAGTGTACAGTTCTTTTTTTTGTGAAACAACATGGGTCTTAGAGAATGCTTCATTTCTTGGGCCTTACAGTTATACGACTTAATGGTGGTCATTTTCAAGAAAATGTGGCTTTCACCAAGGCTTCGCCACTGACGGTGCTTTTAATAACTCGGACTTATTTTCAGTGAGTGAATCACGAAATTACTTCAAGCTCTGGATTCACAACAAATTGTCGATTTGGGGTATCTGATTTAAGATGTAACATTGGAACGATTTACATTTTACAGCGGGCACATCTCTCAGTAAAAACTCGCTGGAGTTTTCAGTTTTGAATTTCGTATACTTCCAGAATATTAACTTCTGATGAAAACATGTTTGGACTTATATGTTGAAATTCGCAAAGATTCAGGCGACGATAACGTAATGAAATATTCTAAATAATCGTGAAAATAGCGGAAGTCAAAATATTGTTTTTAATATCAATACAAGCGCATTTGGTTTGTAAATGAGCAGTAAATTTTCTGGCAAACAGGGACAAAGAACACTGTGATATTTGCTCTGATATTTTTAAGGGTTTATTCCAAAGGGGAAAACTGTGTTCATTTAGCGGTAGTTAAATTTCCTTTACTTAGGGTTCAGGGTTAGGGTTAGCTACGCTACAAGCGTATCAACTTGAAAGATAAAGACGTAGCAGTTACCTCAGGGCAATGAATGTAAACAAGAAAAAGCCATGCTAACTTTAATTAAAAATTTGTTTCCCGTTTTAAATTTGCTTGGCAAATCACGACTATATTTTAAGACTAATGGTCAGGTTTCTTTCAAGTGTAGATCTCATGGAGGAAACCAAGTGAGAAATACATCTTTATGATATATATGCTGAGACTGCACTGCCTCCATTAGACTGCTGTTCAAATGATCGATCGAGTAATTTGGAATCAGCACTTGTAAATTTTTCTCAATTATATTTCTTCAATAGAGCTGCATCAATGTGCCTCTATCACCTACCACCTCAGCAATGACAAATGTAAAGGAAGTGACTTAGATAGCAAGTGCAAGGCGACGGGAGCACAATTAGCGAGGATCACAGACTTGGCGAGTCTTGACAAAGCCAAGCAAGCCATCGCTAATCATGGAATAAAATACTGGACAGGGTTAAGGTGAGATTCGACGATTTCGAAATCTTTAATAAATTGTCAAGCCTATTCAATTTTTCACGACGGGCAGCTGGACACCGGTGTGACAGAGTAACCTTTAAGAAAGACCCCGTCCAAACTACGCCAGAGAAAATTGAAAACGGAGGTTTCACTCTAAAACGCGTCAAGCGTTTATCGTCCACACCACGCGGGACGAATTTAGAAACGCGGCAAATACTGGATGGTCATTTTGGATTTGTGCTTTAAGAAAACACGGTCAGAGAAATCACATGATCATCGTGACGCCATCGTTTTCGAAAAGTTTCGGTTTCGAAATGTTTTCTGTCCACATGAAAACGAATAGACGGTGTTTACAATCAATCCTCCGGTTTGAACAGCGTTTTTGAAAAGCTACGTTTTCGTTACGGATTTGTGTGGACAGAAGGCATAACCGGAGAAATAAAGCTGCGTTTTCAAATTTCTACGGCGAAGTGCGGACAGAACCTAAAACTGATTGCGCACGCGACGCGGATCCATACCTCTACAAACCTAGCTTTGAGGTTGGCGCCTTGGGTGAAACATTAAAGACAACATATTATGGTTTGGAAACTAAGATCAAATGTAAATCGGTCAAGACGAACAGGAAGAGGGGCATATAAAAATGTTTTGACGCATTAGAATTCCAAGTCAGACACGGAGCTCTTCGACTATTCATTGACCATGCATCCTTCACCAGAAAGGCGTTGTTGAGCAACCCTTTAAACTAGGACAAAGGGTCCTTTTCGGAACAGACTTATTTCCCGTATTGTCTTAATTCTCCTCATTCGATTGTTGGGAGTGGATGATCCTTGACTAAGACAAAAACTGGGAATTTCAGTCTTAATTAAAACAGGACCAGCGGTTAAATTGTTGCCACGGGAACGGAACAACGGGAGTCATTTTGTTTCTTTGGTGATGTGCTTTTCTGGTGCCAACTTTAAAGAACACCGCTCCAATATTTCTAGAGATATTCTTGATTAAGTGTTTTACAGTGGAACTGTACTTGGACGTAATTACTTTCCTTATTAGCATAATTCAAAAGCGTCATTAACATTGTCATTGTCAAAGGAAAACGCTATTCTTCTTTATTTTGAAAAGCCTTTCAAATAAGCAGCAATTATAACAAGGAAAGGTTCCGACGGCGAATAGTTATTCTGTTTGGCTTTTAGCTCCTTTTCAAGATTCTTATACTGGGTAATTGAACAAAGCTTTTCTCAAATAAAAACGTTTTTTACGAGAAACGCACCAAGCCTGTTTTGATTCTACGAATTAACTGACAAAAACAGTTTTTGATAAAAATCTTTTTACTACACACAGGAGAAGAAAAAGTGAAAAATAGAAAAATTCTGTGGAGTAGATGTTACTTAAATTAAAAAAAATGGATACCCGCGAATAGTGTCTTTTTCGCTGTTGTCGTTAGCAGCACAAGCGGTAGAGGAAGAGTGCCACAAATACCCGAAGGTGAAGGTGGCCTAGTAAAAAGAACGAAGAAAACTTGAAGAGTACTTTTTCCTGCTGTTGTTTAGATTGATAGCCAGCACGATCGATCGTGAACTTTTCGTTCACGTTCCAGCACAGCAGTTTAAAAGAATGGTTTTTTTTTTTCATTTGAAATTACCTGAAGGATGGATGTTTTCGAAGGTAAAAACAAGCGATATCGTAAACAGCTCACTAAATTTGGCCAAACAAAGTCTTACGAAGTAATCCTCGAGCGCGCCGCCATGTTTGCTGTGAGTTTTGTTGACTACTGGCCCGGGTTGTTCGAAAGGTGGATAACGCTATCCACCGGATAAATCACTATCCAGCAGATAGCGAGGTTTGTTTTGTTAACACTTATCCGCTGGATAGTGATTTATCCGGTGGATAGCGTTATCCAGCCTTTGAACAACTGGGGCCTGGACTATAAATCTCGCGCACTGTCTCGCGACCCCTCGGGTATTCCTCGCGCTGAAGTGCGCGTTAGAGCCCAGGCTTCTTACGGAAATATTACTGTTTAACCTCGCTAGTGACCAGATCTTGCAGGATATGTGTATGTAATCAAAGGCTCTCTGAGCAGCTCATGGATGAATAGCCCAATGCCAAGTTTACTTTTGCCACTTTGGCAAAACGAGTCTTTGAGCGAAACTATTGGTATGAAAATATATGTCATCTGCACGGTCATTCGCATGAAAATCAAGTGATTTTCATGGGAAACGTTTGGCACAAGCACTCGTTCTGCAAATAGAAACTCAGACGATGGAAGTCAAAATCTACATTTGTGCCAAGCGGCCCATCAGGACAGCACTGATAAAAAATAATCTAACAAAAAGACAATTTACCATCGTGGTCTGTTTACAATGTCCGATTAAAAGCTTTAGATATCAAGAGGGTCGTACAGGGAAGTCTCTGGCACGGTTCACGAACCTAAAATACAGAGGATCACGGTTCACGGATAAAAAAATTTCGATTTCCCGAATTACGAAAATAAGAAAGTAAGGACCTGTTCTTACATTAAAAACGGTGTTTGTAGGAAGCAAAATCGCGAATGGCTAAATCAAGGCTCCGTATTGCATATTGCATGGCTAAGGCACTCTCGATAGACCACTGTAACTATTCGGAGAACTTGTGTCTCAAAATCACGTAGAGTTGTGTGGTAAAATCACGAATATCGGTTAATATTTCAGGTTCTTCACGGATCACGCAAAACCTTCAGGTCACGAATCAAAACGCGGTTACTTACACTTTCTGCGAAACGTGACTCTCTTGCCCTTCAGCAAATATACGAAAAAAAGAGTATCTGATTACATTCTTTGCATAGCGTGAGTTTAGCGTGGCTTGTAATCGGAGAATTTTGTTTACGTCTAATGAAAAAACACCTCTAATATAAATTTACACATGGGTTTTTGACGAGCGCTATGCTTCTTGTCTTTCCATGTCCATTTGTTACAGCTACTGCTGCTTAGCTTGACAAATTTCAATTTTACAACTCCACGAGTTGAACCAAAAACCATCTTCGTGCCGCGGTAGCCGCCATATGTACGAACTCCATGTTGTTGGACAAAAAAAATTGTCTTTCTAGTACTCCGCTAAAACCTGCTGAACCTAACCCACGAAGTGCCTAGGAAAAGAACCATACTAAGCAGGGGAGGGTTGGGAGAAACGATTTAATCCGGTTTAATGAATAAATAAATCAGAATCGAGTGAGTGAGTGAGTGAGTGAGTGAGTGAGTGAGTGAGTGATCGAGTGCCATCCGACTGCCTCCTAACCTCATGGATGTTACGTAACATCCATGAGCAAAAAGGAAACTGAGGTCATGGTAAATAGAGTATTTTTTTCCGAATTCATATTACAGACGGAAAAGCCGTCTTGGAAGTTCTGATATGATTCCGATAAAGGACGGGTCTTATGTCTCAAATTTATCCTTCTACCTTTCCAAATCGAAAGGAAAAAAAAGAATAAGATGGGAAACTCTCTTAAATTCATACTGGACGCGAAACTAAGATGACTGTCAGTCGCAATTTTCAGATGGCGTTAGAAGGTATTCTGTCAGACGGAACTCTGTCTGAGACTAGAGTTTCCCGTCGTTAAATATGCATCCGGCTATTATTTGGCACAAGAAAACATTGCATTAATATTTTCTACCGTGTCTCTCCTAGGTCTCTCCTCTCCCGTGAGCAACTCTACAGAGAATTAATAAACAATATTTAATAACCATGGCTTTCTACTGACAATAAAAAGTGATAAAAAATGGACAAAGTGTAGTGTAAACTGTCAAGCAATAACGTTTGAATGGTTTGTTGTTTAGATATCATAAAAACAAAGGATACTGTTGGCAAAAAAATAATGAATGTGGTGTAAGTCTGCCCAGCAGTCAGATTCTTAACCAAGGAACCTGGGAACAGGGCTGGTATTGTTTCTTGGTTGATAAAAATGAAGACACATTGGTGGTAAAAAAATGTCCAGATGAAACTCATCCATATATTTGCGAGACAGGTAGGTGAAAATGGTTGAATAGCTAAAGTCGTAAAGTGCATGTAACTAAAATCGATGTTATAAAAAATGGAGGCAAATCTAGAAAACTTAATAATTTAATACACGAATAAATGACATGCACCGAACAATACTCGGGTCTGGCTTTCGAAATACCTCGCAGTTGAGGGGAGATTAATGCTTCATGTAGGTAAACCTTAACTTCTCGTATAATCGCATTCCGATTTAGGTTAGATGTCAAAAAGACCGCCAACCCCGGGGATTTGCTATTTGCTGGTGCCGGAGCGGGGTAAACACGGAACCTATTTTACGTTAAGGTGGTTACCAAGCGAACTATTATTCCGGATGCCAAACCCACGAGGTTTACGATATTGTCGGACCAAAAGAATCCTGAAATAAGATTAAACAGGAGTGACTAAGAACTCCGGTTAAGAGGACTTCCACACCCCAAACAAATCCCACCCACACATACACCATTGAGCTTACCCTAAGATCTTAATACTCCTACGAGTTACGCCTTCAGTCCTGCTCTGTACGAGCCTTCTAATCGATTATCATTCCACAGATGAGTTATCATCAGAATTATCATCAATACCAACTGAATTTAGTTCTGTACAACCAGCAACCATTGTTACCAAAACGGGAACAGAACTAACGTTGACCACAACGCCAGAAGTATCGACAAGCAATGTAGCTAAACTGACAACACAAATCATGACAACAACGGGAATATTTCCAACCCCGTCAACATCAACAGCAACAGCAGTGGCAACAACTGTCACTATTCCTGGACTAGTTAGCAGTCCACAGTCAGCCTCATCAACAATAACAACAACAACACCAGCAACAGCAATAGCAGCAACAGGCACTATTCCTGGACTAATTAGCAGTTCAGAGATAACCTCATCAACAACAGCAACAACAGTAGCAACAACAGTTACTGTCCTACGACTAATTAGAAGTTTACAGACGACCGATTTGTTTACCGTGGAAGAAGCATTAACCACAGCTAGTGCTGTATCTTCCCTCGCAGCTGTCTCCACCGTCAAAACCACCACACAGGAGAAACTGTCTGCAGCAGATCAGGTTGAGATTTATATCTATAAGTATGTCTTTTTTCTCCCTATTCAGAAGATTATTGAATTGGTTTTATTTGATGGACAGTGATGATAACATTGCGGACATAGGTGGAAAAGTAACGTGAGGCGCTACGCATTTCAATCGCAATAAACAGTTGCCCTGGAGAGCAAAAAAGAGAAAGAAGAGCAATGCACTTTGGGAAGTGATAGTGTCCTCGGCTTACTTTTACAGGAATGGCGAGAAGATAACTAAATGAGTGGTGAACGGAAAAACTGTTAAAAAGAAGATAGCTATACCACTTGTTCAGTGATTAGAACACTATTAGTACGTATGTTATCACATTTTGAAAGTTAACTGCGTGCATGCATTGGTTTCCTGTTCTCAACTATTTTCAATTGTGGAAGTTGATATGTTTTTTACGGTGGCCCAAAAGGGTCAATCACAAATCAGTTTACCAAAACACAAAACAATTTCCCAAAACACAAATCAATTTCCCAAAAACACAGATCAGTTTCCCAAAACACAAAACAATATCCCAAAACACAAATCAGTTTACCAAAACACAAAACAATTTCTCAAAACACAAACCAATTTCGTCGAAACACAAATCAGTTTACCAAAACACAAATCAATTTCTCAAAACACAAACCAATTTCGTCGAAACACAAACCAAAAGACTGGGCACTTGCTCTGTTATTATCAGAGAGCCTGGAAAGGACTCATTCCCAGGATTTTCCGCGCCCAACATGGCGACTTCAAATATGCTGTAGATAAGTCGAAAATGTTCCGGGCACAACAGTGGGTCTGAAGTGTTACAGGAATATTTTTATTGCTCTCAATGTGGACTTGGTGCACTTGTCATTAGCAGCCTAAGTAGCGGTCTCCGAGTATCCGGATCCTGTTCTGTTGCTATGACTTTTAATTGATTCGCAGCTAGAAGAAGGATCGTCAGAGTTCTGGGACGTAGGATTACCACATTTCACGCAGCATTTAAAACAGGATTTAACCTCGCTACTGACATGTCATGATACTTCTCAAGAAAGCAAAGAATAGCGTTGTAACTGAATCCACTGTTAAAGTAAGCCGCTACTGGCGCGAGTATAAAACACGGAGCGGACTACGGACTACGGACTGGGTATAAAATACGGACTCGGGTATAAAACGCGGACTACGCATTACGGAAGAATTAATATATGAAACTATAGCAGCCATTACCTCCAATGCCGGCCATCTTGGGTGACAGCACATGCGCAGTTTCCGATCACCAAAGCAAGTAATAGTTCTCATTTTGATATTCCTCTAATGTTTTGCTCTCTACTTTTCCAGCCATGCGGTATCAGATATTTTTTCTCTTTTTGATATCTTTTCTCATTTTAGAAATTAAAAAAAAAAATGCGTTCACCGTGGAGTCAATACACCACATGGAGAGCAACGTGTTTCGTCTGCTCAACAAGTTAAGTCCTGTTCGGCGGAGATAGTACTTGGATGGTTGACTAAATACGAACACCCCGTGTTGTAATAACAATTTTTTCTTTTTTTTTTTTCCCTTCCATTTTCAAACCGATATTGAGGAGACCAGAACTGCCATCCTTGTGTATTGTCGTTTTTTCCTATTTTTCAACTTTTTGTTCCTCATTTTGCGATGGCCGTATATTTTTGTATTATGTTTGTATCGTATAAATAAACAGCGGGACAGGTCGTTGGAATTCTCCTCAATTCTCTCTACTGTTGATCTTTCAAAACATTTAATCATGGTTGAATCATTCGTTCAAAAATTCATACAGCTCGTCAATTTTGTGACCTTCAGGTCTTCTTTTCCTTTTCCGGCAATCAAGTATGGTTGAACCTGTATGAGCGGGCATTTTCAGGAAATGAGACTTCTATAGTTACATGTAGCTTCTGCTTTTATTATGAAGACGTTCGTGCTAGACGTAATTCAATGTAGAACCTTTGTAACTGTTTTATACCGAGTCCGTAATGCTCAGTCCGTGTTTTATACATGAGTCCGTATTTTATACCCAGTCCGTAATGCTTAGTCCTCGTTTTATACCCAAGTCCGTATTTTATACCCACTCAGTAGTCCGTAGTCCGCTCCGTGTTTTATACTCGCGCCAGTAGCGGCTTACTTTAACAGTGGATTCAGTTACAACGCTATTCTTTGCTTTCTTAAGAAGTATCATGACATGTCGGTAGCGAGGTTAAATCCTGGTTTAAATGCTGCGTGAAATGTGGTAATCCTACGTCCCAGAAATCTGACGATCCTTCTTCTAGCTGCGAATCAATTAAAAGTCATAGCAACAGAACTGGATCCGGATACTCGGAGACCGCTACTTAGGCTGGTAATGACAAGTGCACCAAGTCCACATTGAGAGCAATAAAAATATTCCTGTAACACTTCAGACCCACTGTTGTGCCCGGAACATTTTCGACTTATCATATTTGAAGTCGCCATGTTGGACGCGGAAAATCCTGGGAATGAGTCCTTTCCAGGCTCTCTGATAATAACAGAGCAAGTGCCCAGTCTTTTGATTTGTGTTTCGACGAAATTGGTTTGTGTTTTGAGAAATTGATTTGTGTTTTGGTAAACTGATTTGTGTTTTGGGATATTGTTTTGTGTTTTGGTAAACTGATTTGTGTTTTGGGAAATTGATTTGTGTTTTGGGAAATTGTTTTGTGTTTTGGTAAACTGATTTGTGATTGACCCTTTTGGGCCACCGTAGTTTTTACTGTGAGATATCATTCTCTTGTTTTTCTTTCCGACTCAATCCGAAAATGTGAGTTACACTTTATCAGTTTACTGACAAATCAAAATTGCAACGTAATTCAAGGTTGTGGATGCGAATCCCTTTGGAAACTGAATTTTCAATTCAGGCTTGCTTTTCAACTACATTTTTAATCAGTTACAATGTAATTCTATTTACTCCTTCCACCACAGTTTATGTACTCGATTTATTTCACTTATTTATAACACAAGGAACTTGACACTCTTTTTATATTTTTTTTCGTTATAGTTGCGTCAATACGTTTCAACGATAAGTGCTCTCAATGAAAGCGAAGAAAACTCTTTGCAGGTGAGATAGCGTTTGTAAATATTTAGCTGCGCTATAAAATTTCGTCGTAAAATTCAATAGTTAATTGTTCATTATGTTAAACCTCAGCCACCTATTCGTGACAGTTATTTTAGTCTTTTCAAGCTTGACTTTGTGCCATGCGCGACAAATCTGAATCGTTGTTTCATTCTAAACGTTCCCTTATGTAATTTTGTTTTGGGCCAATTACCTCATTTCACCAAATCTAAATTTACTAAGGGAAGTTAAGGGAAAAACACCCCTTGGTTTGGAAAGATGGATCGAATGATGAACAGTTTATTACTTTACATCCTCGTAATCATAACATCTTTTTATTATATATGTAAGGCCAATTTCATGTAATAAACCTTCCAAATAGAATTCTCTCTTCTTTATATTTCACACGGTGAAAAAAAGCGATACGTCCAATCAGCTTCCAGTATAGCTTTTTCACAGGTGAAAAATATAACCAATGGGCATTGAGTATAATCGCCCATTAGCAAATCAGAGCATAACACTCAAATGGGTTCCGTGGCGCGCCGGTTGAGAAAACATGTTTGTGTTTCTCGCAAAACATGGCTTCGGTACGTTTTGTTCCACCTGAAACAACTTTAGAGGCTTTTATTGAGGAGCAAGCAAACAAAAACACGTTGAGTAAAACCAAAAGAGATGTTTCCTTGCTCAAAGAATTTATGAGAATGAAAGGAAGAGACGAAGAATTCGAAAATATTGAACTGAGAGAGCTCGACGAAATACTGTGCGCATTCATTCTGGCGGTGAAAAAAAAGGACGGAGAAGAGTATGAACCAACAACACTATGGTCGTTAGTATCCAGCTTTGACCGCTATTTACGGAAGAAGGGTTACCCCACAGCCATCATAGAAGAGCAGGAATTTAGAAAAACCAGAGAAACACTAGTTGCAAAGCAGAAGGAATTGAAAAAAAGCGGGAAAGGGAAACAAGACAAAGGCAGCTCGCGCTTTGATTGATGAAGAGGTTGATGTTCTTTACAGCAAAGAACTTTTGGGTCTTTCGTCTCCGGAGTCCTTGTTAAACACGTTGTGGTTGAATAACACCCAGCACTTCGGCTTAAGAGGGTGTCAAGAGCATAGAAATAAGAGGTGGGGCGATGTTCAGCTAGAAACCAGTGCGGATGGAACGAAATTTCTCGAATATACCGAAAGACAAACAAAAACCAGAACGGGCGCTGAACCGAAAGACACTCGCACAGTTAAGCCAAAAATGTTTTCTGTCCCAAGGAGTGACAGATATCCACTACGAACCTTCCACCTTTATGCTGCTAAAGAAAACCGGAACAAATGAATTCAGAGGACAGCCCGTTTTATTTAGCGGTAAACCTCACCAAGATGGCAAATTCTTCAAAGCCCTGGTTCAAAGCAACGCCAATGGGTGTCAACAAATTGAATTCACTCATGAAGACAATGGCTCAAAAAGTGGGTTTGAATGCTGAAAACCTCACCAACCACAGCGGACGAAAGCGAATGATCCAAAAGTTGAACGACCAAGAAGTTCCCTCTACTCACATCATGCAAATATCTGGCCATAAAAATGTTTAGAGCCTCAATAATTACAGCCCACTTCCAGAGAAACAACAGCGAAGCATCTCCAACATCTTGAGCAGTACCACTTCAACTAGGACAACCCTAGCAATTGAAGAAAGAGAAGATGTCAGTTTATCAGAAAACCAAGAGTCACCTCAACAAGTATTGTCCCTACTTCAAGGTGCAAACATTCACGGAGGAACATTTAGTATCTCGATTAACACTGTAAGTCAGCAAAGTCCAAACTTACAATGCACAGCGCGAAGCGCCGCCATTATGTGATTGAATCAGACAGTGATTAATCGGGCTTAAGGTGGTTCGAAATAGTTTTCATTTTCCCGAGACAAGTTCACAAATTCTTTTCTAAATTATGTTTGGTTCATCGTATCACTATGAAAATTGGCACAGAAATAAAAGAAACATCATAGATTCATTACATGACATTCATTTCAGAAAACCTGTTACCATAGCAACCATATGACGCATTCAGTTGAGCCCCTAAAATCGGCGAAATCTATTGCCTTTTTTAAAAAATTGGTCGGTGAAATCTTCTCAAACTGCAATATTATATGTCACCAGAAATGACCTTCAAAATATTTCAGTTTAAAAAAATCTGTAGGGTAGATTAAGAAAAAATCCTCTTTTTGACCATTGTTCTCTTATTTTTTTCCTGCCTACAGAATTTTTTAAAAATCGGACTATGTATGCAGCCAATTGATCCTGGTTATCACCGAAAAAATGAAAAAATCCACCCAGCGGAAGCGGAAATATGAGCGATTAAAGTTATAAAAACTCCAAAATTTCGTCACGACAAGATCAGCATTTGCGCATGTGCGTCAACTGCACGCGCGAGATTAGGCTTGTTGATTTCGCAGTTGGCAGTGTTTTGTACATGTGATGTTTTGTGCTACAATATTCTAAAACAACTTACAAGTTGGCGACAAAGCACGGACATAACGTTGCAGAAAGGAAGTAGCCAACGTAGAAGACTTCCAGATAGATGGAAGCATGCCATTACAATTTCTCCCATGAGCTCTGCAGCGACGCCCAAAAAAGAGGCGAAAGTACATCACAGTCGCCATATTTGTTTACTTGGCTTCGTGGGTTTTAGAAACCGCGCCGCGCGCGAGATTAGAACCCAGTTTGCGCGCGCCATAAAACTATTTCGAACCACCTTAAGGTGGCTCCCTATAGTTTTTTGACCGCGCGCGAACCGATTTTGAAAATCGCGCGATGGCGCGAGCTCTCAAAATTCTACGCGAAAGTCGCGCGCGAGATCACGCAGTCAAATGCCGACAAACATGGCGTCCACATTTTCAAAATTTGTTCATCGCAAAAGTTACGTGAATCTCCTCCGGTTTCAAAACAGTTATCGACCAAATAGAAGACCCTACCCTTCTCTGCTTGATTTGAAAGGCAAAAGTACGAGGTATGCCGGAGTTTCAGCCTAAGGAACTGATTTGTTCAATCGTTATTGTCCGCTCGCTCGTCGGCGCCAAGAGTCACCCGAACAACAAGAATAGTGCTTGCAATAGTGAAACATTTCGAGGAAATTTTAAAGAATTCTACCCACAGCAGGTTCTCAACTGGCGTATGTCGAAACTTTGTCCCTTTCGCGAAGAGCTCGAGGTTAAGTTAAATCTCATTCCAAGTTCCATTCCAAAAGCAGAGGTTCGCGCGCGTGTGCGCGCGGTTTGGAATTTCACGCATGCTCAAATAGTGATCTTGGCGAATTCCTATACTGTGATGAATGTTGTGTGATCGAAAAAGTACACAACTTTCACGTGAATATCTCCAGTTTTCTTCGGTGAAATTTCTTCAAATTTTGCAGAGCGGTAATTACCGTTTACGCCTTCAACCTGCTAGTTCATCAAGAAAATTTGTAAGATAATTTTTTAAGTGGAGCTAAACAACACAAATTAGCTAAAACCGACGAAACTACCTTTGTAACCCCTATTTTTTTGGCCTTCAAAAGATTCGTCTGGAAAAAATTTATGTAATGTCAAAGTTAAGGAAATTTTCACCGAAGGAAATGGAAGAAAATTGAAATAAAAGCAAAATATACACTGTAAACAACCTATCTTTAGAGAGTTTTATTTCCAGGTAAAACCCTGTTAATTTAACAGTGATGGTTCAAAAGAGTAGTTTTGTCTTTCAGAAGTTAATTTCGATAGACTCGAGAGAGGTGCGATTAAGAGTAATACGAAAATTCCCGTGGATAGCGGATACTAGGGCGCGCTAAATGAACAGCGAATAACCATATGGAGCCACCTCAAAATAAATGTGAAGAAATGTTTTCGTCATTTTACTTTTTATTTTGTTTGGCAGTTAGCGTTATCTTGAATGAGGAGGTTCCTCCAATACCTGTAACGTTTTCCCCCGAAGACAGATTTTGCCCATTTCGTATTTTTCAGTTTAATTGGATTCTTGAGTTTTCGCTATTTCGCAAACATGGGTTATAAAGCTTGCATCACAAAGAAACAATAAAATTTCTGATTTACACGCTTTTATTCTCCTTTGATATATAATAAACAAATTACACCATAGAAAGTGCTTTGTACGGATTTTATTCACTCGTTGCAAAACTTTAGAAACTCGCTTGTTCGCTACGCTCACTCGTTCGTTTCTAAAGTTTTGCGACTCGTGAATAAAAATCCGTACGGCTCACTTTCTATGAAGTAATCTATTTATACTGCTTACAGAAATTAACCTAAACAGATTGCTTTAGAGTGAAATAACATCAATCCAATGTACATTTACTGTTTACTAATTTAAACTAATGGCAAAAGTAAAAGGACGAAAGCGTTAATGACAAATTATGAATCTCTAATTCGAACTTCAGGATTGGGTGTAAAAACAGTTCAAGTGAAATATGTTCTCCTGGGGAAAATATTTGTTTATCATGTCTATATGCAGAGGTTTGACATAAATTATCTACCAAAACTACTTTTTGTCGCTCTATTTTTTATCCTTTTTTGCTTCAGAACGCTACAGAAACGACCACCAAACTGCTTGGGACTTTGAGGAAAGATGATATCCATAGGGAAGATGTCAACGTGCTGTTAGCGACACAAGAATTGGAGAAATTCGCTATTCGTTACGCCAAGATTCACAACAAAGCAAACGAGAGTAAAGTCATTTCTGAAAAGCTCTTTGGTAAGTCCTAAAGAAACGAAAGACAAACTCATAGTCCTCTCAGTTGCTTTTAGCACTACAACGATCAAGCAGCTCACCATTTGGTCCTACGTATCATTGTAATTAACCAATAAGAAATGTGCGAAAACTGTAACCGGCGGCAAATGGGAGCACGCCTTGGGTTCGTTTACTTGCTTTTTTAAAAGCTTTTGCTCCCGTGTCGAACGTAGAAGGTAGTCACTTTGATTTTGCAGTAGTTCGTAACGCGATTGAAGCAAAAGAAACTCAAGCACTTTGTCATTCAGTCAAGTAATAAATACAGTCCTTGTACTATTCTTTTTTCTAGCAATAAAGATTCAGAAAATATCAGCGGACAACAAAGGGGCCATTATTTTCTCTGTAAATGAGACAGAGTACTCAACAAAGGAGTATATTACTAGCATTTCACTTCCACAAAAGATCTTCAAAGGGCAAGGTAGAGTAATTTTAAATTGGTTCATATAGTTTCGAAGTCATAACGAGCTGTTTATCTTATACAAGATAAACTCGATTTCCTCCGACGAAGAGTTAACGCTCGAAACGACAGCTTTCGATTCCCTTTAAGGTGGCCAATTCACATTATCAACTCAGTTGATAAAATCAAATTATCTTGTAATACTCCCCGCTGACGCAGCACCACAGTTTCTTGAGAAACTCATCCCCTTTATTCATTTGTTTATCTTGTACAACGGGGAACGCCAGGAGGTCAAGTTCCTTACTTCCTGAAACTTAGAATTTAGGCAATGATAATAACACTTCTCCCGGCCCATATCACCCCGGGGATTATGGACAAAAATGAATGAGATCTCGAGGGTATATAGCAGGTCCAAAAACGTTTCCATTAAAGTAAGCAACATGAAATAATGACGCCATATCACATAGTAAATAGATCTTAATACTGTATCTAGATATCCGCCATCTTTGTCCACCATTTCAGATTTCTTGATTTTTCAAACCCGGTGGAGAATAAATGGCAATTACTCATCAGCTAATGCTGAAAAGACCTAGAATTAATGAATGAATGAATGAATGAATGAATGAATTAATTAATTAATTAATTAATTAATTAATTAATAAATAAATAACTGCAGAAACGTTTTAAGATGTTGTCGTCAAAAGCTATATTTCCAAATTCAAAACAAAAATCATACCTG
>OZ026604.1:14344543-14374543 GCA_964020085.1 Micromussa lordhowensis
GTTGATTGGATGGTTGATTGTTTGGTTGGTTGGTCGGTTTGGTTGATTGGTTGATTGGTTGATTGGGTTAATTTGGTTAATTTGGTTGATTGGTTGATTGGCTGATTGGTTGATTGATTGATTGGTTGGTTGGTTGGTTGTTTGGTTGCCTGGTTGGTTGGTTGATTGATTGTTGGTTGATTGGCCGATTGGTTGATAGGTTGGTAGGTAGGTAAGTTGGTTGGTTGGTTGGCTGGTTGGTTGATGTATGGTTTGATTGGCTGGTTGGTATGGTTGCTTGCTTGCTTGGTTGGTTGGTTGATCAGTTTTGATTGGTTTGGTTGGTTGGTTAGTCGGTTGGTCGGTTAGTTACTTGGCTTGATTTGTTTGTTGGTTGGTTTGCTTGTTTTGGTTGGTGGATTATCTTGCTGGAGTTAATTATTTTACCATGTCTATCAATGACGGTCATACTAGCCTAACGACAAAACGTTTTCCAGTGTTTTTCTTCGTTCTGTATTTGTCGATAACAGGTGTCTTCACACCATACAGTGGCGCTAAAAGCAATAGCTTACGTTGGTTGTGGCCTGTCGCTTGCAGGAGGATTACTGACGGTGCTAACTTACTGTGCCTTGATGTGAGTTCCAGTAATATTTTTAGTTACAAACTATAACCGAGCGCTTTCATAACTTTAGATGTATCGCTATTATAACAAACCTGGTAACCGTGAATATATCTGGCCATATACAGGAATTTAAATCAGGAACAAGTTCAAATACGCTTCAATCTTGTGGTTGCTATAGCGATCGCTCAAATTGTATTCATTTCTGGAATTGACGCTTCAGAGACCAGGGTAAGACATCATAACACTTTTTTTTGTTTTGTTTGTTTTTTCACACGTTACCTGTCCTGCTATTTCTGACTTGTCTGTTGCCTGTGTCAAAACGAGTCTCCGTGCGAACCGTTCATATGAAATTTGTTTTCACCTGCACGTTCATTATTATTCTAATCAAACTCATTTTCGTATGAAATGTTCCAACGAGGAATCGGGGGAGACAAAAGGCAACTGGGAAATGGCTTATGAATTTTGCAGAGATCTTGGGTACGTTGCTTTGCACAGCATTAGTTGTGACATTTCATTTCTCAGGAGACTTGAACATATTTTTTAGTAAGTAACCATCTTTTTAATCAATGAACAGTTATGATTTATTTAAATTCTATTTCCTAGGGAGTGTGCGTCTTCGTAGCAGCGTTAATCCATTATTTCTATCTGGCGGGATTTGGTTGGATGCTATTTGAAGGCTTTTACCTTTATTTGATGGTTGTTAAAGTATTCAACACTGTGGTTAGAATGCGCCTGTTCTACGCCTTCGCCTGGGGTAAGTATTTCTTAAAACACTTCTTTTAAAAATATGTAGGAAACTTTACTTTACTTACTAAATAGAAGGGAAAGCTTTAATTTTCTTATACGGTGGAATTTTCAAATCCAAAACATCTCAGTGGGCAACGTTTGTGAGCCAGTAACTCTCAAACCAAATATAAATTAACAGTTTCTCAGGTTATTTTCCTTGGATCTGCAAGGCAGCCAGAATACTTATATTTCCAATTTTACGCTTTCCCTTGGTAACTTTCGTGATTGCCGAGGTATTATAAGAAAGGTCCGTTTCGTGGGGAACATAAGCTTGCCGACTGAACACGTTTAATGTTAATCACATTTTCTTAACTTCAGGCTTTCCTCTTGTGATAGTGGTGTTATCGTTAGTGATTGCCTCAAGCCAAGATGGCGGCGTCAACAGTTATGTTTACGGTGACTTGTAAGTAAAAATACGATGACGAAACTCAGCTGAACTGGGCTAGGCATTCTAAAATAAACGCCAAACGTGGCTTTCTTTTAGAAACGAGAAGATAACGATAAAAAGCCACATTGCAACCCGTTAAGAAATTGCCAATTCTTTCTGCGAGATAGGCCCGCGGGGAATACAATACAAACTTTAGACACTCCCTAAAGGGGGCTTTTCAGTGACAATGATATAAATTTTAAAGTCAACTTGGACTGGATATTTGTTCTGACGACTACAACTACCATGATTTCCCGCAGACCCGTCTCACAGACGGAATTAATCATTAACACGATTCTGGAAATCGAACATACTATGGTTCCAATGGTTTTCTGTCTTCTTTCATATCTGAACCTACAAGCGTGTTCGTGGCGCACATTTGTTTGACAAAAAAAGAAAAGAGTAAACCCGTTGTGGCTACCGCTTCATTTCCGGTTTATCTATATCCGGTTTAAGTGGCATCACGTCACGTGACATTTTCGTTAGGGAATCAGACCTGTTTTGTTTTTTTTTCGTTTTTGGGAGTTTGCAGTTGTAGTTTGGCAGTTATAAGTCCAAACAGTTCTTTAAAGTGCCCTTTTGCACGTTGGCAAGCCAGTATCTGTTTTTGTAGGTCGGTTTTTTTGTACCTTTTGTACGTTGACAACGGCAGTACCTTTGGTTGCACGTTGTGGATCTTATGAATTAAACTAGCTGACGGCAGCGACACCCGTGGAACCAGGGTGGTTCGAACACGCACGCATTCCAAACTTACTCATTTACTAGAGTCCAAACCAAAGAAGCCAATCAGAACTAAAAGGAATCAAAACTTTTCTGTGCCAGAGCTCGATCGGGAACACCGGCTCTACTCATTATTAAAATAAACGAATTTTAATGTAATAGTCAGCTGGTCAGACCCCTGCCACATGGGATTTTAAACAGCTTTCTGTTACATTTACAATATTTCTTTGCGTATTTTAGTGTCCCCAATTAGTACGGCAGTGCTGGACACTTCGACCCTTGCATAAAGTCGTTTATTATTGTTATTCTTGACAATGCTATACTTACTTGTTGGATATCAGTTCCATGTGAAAGATTTACCTTTCTAAAAATATAATGACAACTGTATGGGCTTATTAATATGAAGAAAGGGAATGGTTATGAAGCCGGCAAACATCAAAAGAGCAAGCAAAGATGCCAAGATATATGTTGGAACGTCCACGATCAAGCACAATCTTAGCTTTTAATTTGCTTTAGCGTTCACACACTTTTCATGAATTACGTAACCAAAACGTTCCTATTGGATAGTTCCTTAGAAAGTAGCAAAGAGCAATCCACCGTAGGAAAAAAGATGACGCCCGTACATTTTAGCACAATACCTTGCGAACCTAACACAGCGTATAAGACACAAGGAAAGTCAAATTTTTGCAATATTTGTCCCTGTACTAAGGACATTGTGTATCGTAGGTTTGAAGAGGTTTGATTACCTTTTTATGAACGTTGTTAAAGTTTTCGTGCGCTAAGAACTGTGGGTAAATGTACCAGTCGCCATCTTTTTTCCTACGGAGGATTGTGTTTTGTGCGCTATCGAGGCCAAAAAGCGAACAAAGCTCACAACAAAAAACTTGTCGCGTTTCATAACCACTCCCCTCTATTAACTTTCATTTCAAAAAGGATTCGCAGGGTTCTAAATTCGTTTAATGTACTCATTATAATACGAATTTGCGAACGGCAGTTTTGGAATGACAACTGCATTTAAGACGGTTTACTTCAAGTCATTTCAACTATTTATTTACCTAGATAAATACTGGAAATCTAAAATTCTTAGTTATGTAAGTGCAATTCGTTCCATTATCAATCAGCCGCTAAAATTCGCATTGTTAAACACTCCGATTTATTCCTTTGGTAGCATTATTCCGTTCCGTTGTTTATTTTATGTTTGTTTTCCTTTGTAAACATAGTTGCTGGGTTTCATTCAGTAATAATTTAATCTGGACATTCGCCGCGCCTGTTCTCGCTGTTTGCTTGGTAAGTATAAGAGTTCATCACTTTCATGGAGTTATTGCAAACCGTACAGTTGTTGCAGATATTTAAAGTAATCGCTATTTATATAATCTATTTTCTAGACATCTTAACATAAATGTATGTTTAATATATATGTTTAATACTTCTTTTTCAGATAAACTCCACGATTCTAGTTCGAGTGTTATTTGAAATTATTAAGATGCAAAGCGATAAGACATCGGAGTTGGAGAAAATCAGGTGAAATAATCACATAAAATGCCACCTAACTACGGAGAACCATTCCATTAACCTCAAATTAATGTCCTTTTAGCAAGTTACCTAGCTCCTTGAGCCTGGTATCCAGGGTCAAAAACAACGCGTCAAAAGCTCAAGAAAAGTATCTCGTTAATAATCTCAAACTCGTTAATATTTCATGAACTAGCATAATCGTGATGGTGTTTGTAAATCAGATTTAGCAGCGTTTTCTTTGTCCTTTTAGTTTCGATCGTTTTTCATACTCTCGAGAAATTGTGTTACCACATTAAACAAGCAACTCAAAGTTTGTCGAAATGCACGCTGTGCGTCTTATTTTCATTTTCCCAGAGTTTGAAAATGTGGTAACCCCACCTCGTGTTTGATATTTAACTTGATTAGCCCTCGTCGAAGGTATAATATAGGTATGCCTTCCTTCTGAGATTTTTGTTTTCATGTGACGTCATTGTTTTCTAAAATTGAAAATTACTAATCCTACTGAAAATTTAGTTTCATCAAATGTAAGACTCTCTAATAACTTGGCGTTTGAATACGTTTAAAAAAGTGGTACTATGACGAAAATCGTACCTTTCCTATTTAAACCATTTTAAAACATAAAAAAGTGGACTGCATGAGAAGAAAAATGCTGTTTACTATTTTCAAATATCTCTTTTCGTTCCAAAGATATTCAAGTTTTTTAAATATGCAAATTAGCCAAGTGATGACGTCATACACTCAACCAGATTTTGTTCAACATATGATGAAAAGAGATATCTCAGCCAATTTGTATCAGAAATTTTTGAGTTTTTGCAGTAAGGTTCTACTAAATGTGCCCCACAATATGAGCTTAACAGTTCTGTTACCATGGCAACATACTGGGTTCCAGCCTCCCCCCATATTAAAAGCTTTTCTGGCCACCTTTGGCATTCCATTTTGATATTTGCTAACAGCACTTCATATGCATGATCTAGCAAGCCTATAAATATGTTAGCTCGACTTTGTGGCTTTGTTTAACACTTCCAAGCTGAAAATCACTAACATATTGAGGTCAAGTGGGTGGGGACTGGAAAAGAGTGAATTGCCATGGCAACGGATTTTTTTATAGCCATAGGTGTGTTTCCTATAGAACTATTAGCCTGCCAAGTTTCAATGATTTGCACTGCAAATTGGCCAAGATAGCTCTATTTATATACTCAATATAATTTTGGGTTGAGTGTATGACGTCATCAGTCATCTCATTTACATATTTTACCCATTTTTCCAAACTTAAATATCTCCGAAACTAATGGAGATATTTGCAAACGGTTAACGGCGTTTTGATTCTTTCATGGAATTCTATGTGATACACTCAAAAAAACAAGGGTTAAAAATTTGATCATAGTACCACTTTAATCGACAGCGTTCTTCATTTTGAAACAGAGCGCGTTTGAATTTCCAAGTTTATGCATTGCATGACATCAAATGGGGGCTCGAGAAGGCTCTTGCGAAGGTCAAAAGATGAGTCATCGTTAAAGATTTTGCTAATTGAACAGTTCTTACTCAAGAAGAAGTATAAATTTCAATGTGTTTGGAGCTCTAGAGTAATAACTTTTCGTTTAAATAGCAAAACTCAATGACAGATGTTTCTGTTACTTTACGGCCGCCATGTTCGTGTCCCTCCGAGGGTCACCAACATGGCGTCTTCGTACAAAGCTCTTTAAATTTGGGTAAAACACTTCTCCAAATAACGCGCGGATAAAAAACCGCACATACCTCAACCTTGGCGAGGTTGTTTATATAACAATCATCTATCACTTCCCAGATTCTTGAGTTTATTTATTGAATGGTTACGATTTTTAGTTTTGATGGCGTGATAGTGCAAACCAGCAATATGTAACAGCTTTGCAATAACTATTCTTGGCGTTTTGATTTACGTTGCATCAAGACGACGTGTAGTAACAAACCATTCTCGTTAACTTGTAAACGTGCAGATGTCTCAGTTAATTTCTTTACTGGCTCAAATAAACTCATTTCTCACTTCAGGCAAGGTTTAAAAGCATGTGCAGTTCTGTTTCCTCTACTGGGAGTGACTTGGGTGTTTGGTATTTTGAGTGTGACGGATGCTGGGCTTGTCTTTCAGTACGTCTTCACCATTCTCAACTCACTTCAGGTACACCACCTTTCTGTCTATGTTTTAAAAATTTTGGGATTCCTATGTTTTGTGTTGAATGCAATGTATACTTTCACAGATGCCACATATTATGTCACCTACAATGATACGTAAGAATAGTAAGCCGCTAAAGAAGCACAAGACTTTATAATTTTGAAGAAGTACGGTTCGTCTCACGATGTACGGGCAAGTCGAACTGTTCCAGGTCGTACTTCTTGATAATTTTCTGCACTGATCTCCCAGTTTCAGCGATGTAAACTTGACATCTATAGGGAATCCTGTAAACTGCACCATGTTGCATGATAAGGTCGATAGCATCCACCAAGTGTTATCATCGTTCTCACAGGGCTTGTTTGGACTTGAAGACGGCGCACACATGTGCCTTGATGTTGTTAGTAGGTAGGAGGTCTAGCAGGCAATACCAAATAGATTTCAAGAAATCGAATCGACATTTAAAAATGTAATTTGTCAAGGAAGTGACTATTGGCAGGCCAGTGTCATTTACCAGTTATGGATGTATTTATCCTCATTTCACCTCCACTTTTTTCGAGTAGCATTGGGGTGGGAGGAAGGGAATTTGCTGCGTTTTCCGACAAGAAGAATGACAAAAATGAGCTTATAGAGTAGAAGTAAGAAGATATTCACTAGTATTGCGATTAACGTTTTGTAGTATTAAGAACTTAAAATCATGTTCAGTTTGATGTGCTTTTTCTCTTCTTCAGGGTTTGTTTATTTTTCTAATTCACGTTTTGAGAAATAGCGATGTGCGGGCCGCTTTTCTTCGAAAAAAGCAAAAGTGGAGAGAGTCGAGGAGCATTTCAACTTCCCGTGTGTCGTGCAAAGGTGAAGATGTCTCTTCTAACACAAATGAAGACATTCAAGAACTAACCTCCAGAAAGATCGACAGGCCTCGGTCATCAGGAGCAGGCTACACAAATACGAGTATTATGGAGCAAGACAGAAGGATGACTCCCGTTCAAATGTAAAAACATGTGTTACTTATTAATCAAATAGGTGGAAAACTATATAGACGATCACACTTCGTTCTTATAATTTAGTAAAAGCTTGTGAACTTTAAGCAATAGAGCAGTTTTTCCGTGTCTACATAGCCTCATCTAAATACGAGGAGGTTCGGAAAACTCGAGACAGTTATGCAAACCCGAGATGCAGTCGAAGGTTTGCATAATTTTCGAGAATTCGTACACGTACCACATAAATATGCAATAACAGCAATCTGTCGCTTTGGAAAACTCGAAAGAATTATTTGGGGGGAGGGAGGAGTGCTTTCCTGAATTCCAAAATTCAAAAACGAATACTGTAATACAATACACTAGGTTAACTACATCAGTAATAACTGTACTGTTAACTAAATGATGGTTGAAGACTTAAGCAAACAGTAGTTAGAAGAAGAAAAAGCATCTTCGGACGTTTTACAAGAGTGAAAAGTTGGACTCTTACTCCCTTAAACTGTAATATATATAGATTAAGCCAAGCCTAAAGTAAAATACTTCTCAGCTATGTCACTGCGTTCCGCCGCAGAGAAAACGTTTAAGTTCTAATAAGCAGAAAAACAATAAATACAGTGATAAAGGAAGGACACGATCAGTTATGTTTATTGGAGACGAGAAAAGCAGAGGTCAACAGAAAAGCAATTACATGGATAGTGTAATCTATATAACTAAATTTAGACAAAATACTAGAAAAAATCAAGCTCGGCCAGGTACGAGCGGGAAACTGGCTGTGTCGAGTGCCTAGCGCGAGAGGCCACAAGGCTTAATACCGTGATGTGACATAAAATCCTTAGAGGAAACTGTAGCGATAATTGCAAATTCCGAACAAAAACACGTTTTTCATCCCATTTCTCATGTGAACAAATAAACACATTTCTCAAAGTACATCCCTTACCCAATTGATCAGTTTTGCTTTTACAAACCAGGCAAGGTGAGTAAATTTCCTTAATTTTACTCAAGAAACGTAACATTTTATTTCATGGTGCGATTTTATCCTTCGTTATTTTAAATTCCATACAATGCCTTGTAGAGCGCTGAAATTCTCAGCGGTCCACTGTGTAACACAACACCGCGCACTTAAGGCAGTCACGTCTCACTCGATACGCGTACATAAACCATTAATATTTGATGATTCCTCGAATCGTGAGTCTGAGACGCCTGTGAGGCTAGCAAACAAAAACAAACAAATCTATTAACTAACGCAACCAAATGCTCAGGCAAAATTGGTACCCTGGTGAACTTAAACGGACTCGAGGCAACGCACTCACAACCCTCTAAGATAGCAAGAAGAAGAAAAGGTGATTTACAAGGATTGGAGACGCCACAAGCATTATGAAAAAGCTTATACTGCAGAACGTGTGCTAGACCCTGACTGAACTAACGAAATTTAATACAAGGCTATGTGCTCTTCTTGAGCCGGGAAGTAAGTAATCTCTGAAAAATTACTAGCCCAAGATTTCCAACGTCTGAAACAACCGTGGTAGGAGCCATGCTCTGGGCGAGAACTGCTGGAATACGCGTCCGCAGGCTCCCTAAAACCGGATGATGAACAGCAGCCACAAGTGATACCCTGGAACTTGTGAACAAATAAAGGAAAAAAATAAGACATATGAGAAAAGGGGGAAAAAACGGGAGACATGGAATTCCGATTGTACTTTATTAGTTGTGTTCACCCAATAAACACACAAATGCTAAAGTATAGGCAATCACAAGTGTACACTGAAAAGGCAAACCCGCTAAAAATTGTAAAAACGTTTCAAAATGAAACGCTATAGAGCGAACCTGAATAAACTGAAAAACCACGCGCTGTAAAACGCTGAGTATCATAGGTGAACCTCTCGTTCCAATACGGCTTCACTTCACGTATCCTCTAGAACCCAGGGGCAGGTAGTGGGGGCGAGCTGTAAAGCGCTAAGTATCATAGGTGAACCGCTATAAAGCGACAAGAGTCGTACGTGAACCGCAATAAAACGCTAGGTGTCATACCGCTATAAAGCTAACGTACCGCAATAACACTGCAATAAAGCAACATTGCGTAAATTACAGCTCTAAACACGCGAGCTAGCATCCAAATAAGTAATGAGTACATTAGCACGAAATCCAGAAGCGCTAAAAAGTGTAGGGAATCCCCAATTGGGAATCGTCAAAAATACCTGATGGATCAGAAAATGATTCGGGAACCCGAATCCCGAGGGTAACCTAGAGGAAAGAGGTAAGGCCAAAAACAATGAGCTTGCCACATGCGACACGCGTTTGCAAATGCGCTATATGCGCGCGACAAGAATCAAAGGAGACCCATGGCCAAACTCGTGGATTAGTCTTTTATTAAAGGCTGTTAAAACAAGCCGCGTTCATACCACGCAAGGTCGCTCTTATCTCACAAAGCGTAGGCTTTGTTCTTTGGTTTTTCTTGCACCCATATTACAAAGGCATACGTCCAGAATAGCTAGGGTGGCAAAATTGGGTAAAGATCACTTAAGCTCATCAACGTTTTTGTGCATTTCACATCAAACTCAGAGTTCAGACCAATGTACTAAAATAAACAAGATAAGTATAGCTGCATATTTACAAGTAAACTTTGACTTACTTCTTGATCATTTGGATACTTCTTTATCTTTATTACTTCTTAAAAATTACCTTGAATCAGTCTTTCAAGCGATGTTCTGTTGTCCTGGATGATCGCGTCAATTGTGCCGATGTTTGTCCTGTTTTCAATAGCTGTTTCGTTTTTAAGAAGTGTTCGTTTTGCTCATCGTCAAGGTTGAAAAGTAAGACGCATTCTCATCAAAGCTTACCACATAAGCATGAGATTTACTCATTTTGAGGTCACTTTCCAGCTAGCTGCAATTGATATCCCCCCGTGAGCTTGATCATGTTTAGCGCCTGGATATCAAGTCAAAGGCTCATGAAATTCAGCCTTTAAGTTGGCCATAGTATTCGACGTCAACTCCACTTCAATTTAGCGCCGAGACACCTAATACTAATGGTCATCTAAAAGCTACAAAACTGGCACGATGCACGCTTTGAATAGTAACCGCGCAAACACGATAGCGAGGCTCCAGCTGCACGGTTGCTATTCCAATATGGCGTCGGGCTCGGACTGCGCGGTTACTATTCCAACATGGCGTCGGGCTCGGGCGTTCTCGTTCGGGCCGACTAACGAACAGTGTCTACACCTGTTTGAGTGAGTGAGTGACACGTTTGCATATCGGAGTCCCCGCCACAAACACGTTTCTACGCTTCGCGTAGCCACGAGTTTAAAAACTGGAGGAACCAAATAGTTTATTACGCCACCCCAATCGGCACTAAAAGCATCAACACCTTCACAACAGGGAACAACAAAACTTAGCATAAAAGCGCGCACACTTAGCAGAAAGAGAGGATGCGAAACGATCAACGCCAATAGGACCAAAATTATTGCTAACATGGTGGAAGAAAAAAGTAGAAACAGCCCAATCGTCGAAATCTATAACGCGACTAATAAAATCCGCGTAAGAGTTGAGCGGGCGTGGAATCCACTCAAGTTCTAAGGAAATATCATGTGCAGAACAAAAGGCGAAAATCTCCAGAGCTAAAGCGTGCAAACAAAGGCTGTTTCTACCCTTAGAGGAAATGGACGCCGCGTTCTTGTCCGTAAAAACCTTGACTATACTACTTTGCCCGAAAGGGAAGTGCGATAAGATTTCAGGCCAGAAAAAAATGGCTGACAATTCCCTGGCGTTACTATCCAAGAAGGACTCCGAAGAGGAAAACGTTTGATGGAAAAGGTCATACTTCTCACCATCGACGCGAAAAGCACACCTACCCGGCAAAGGCGAAGCTACTGGCATCCAAATACACGAGAGTCACGGGAAGCGAGTAATGCGTGAGAGACCTCTCATTGAGTTTGGCGCAATTAGAAATCAATTTCCTGAAGGCATTCTTGGAAAAACCGGAAAGACCTAAAATCCAAAGGGCAATCCCAGGAATCTGGACATAAGGAGAGTGCTTTTGCTGTAACCTGGGTGAGAGAAATAATTTGCACCTCCCGTAATGACAGCAACCGCGCGTGGAGTAATGGAGAGAAAACCAGATTGAAGTGATAGGAGGGCCTTAAGCAACTTGTCAATGGGGCGCTGAGGAATAAATATGCGGCCGCGGGATACATCTAAGACAATGCCCAGCCATTCTAAAATTTGGGTAGGAACCCAAATAGATTTCTCCTCATTAGAGACCACGCTCGCGTTGGCCAGATCAGATCTCACAACGGAGGCAGTATTCTGTGCTATAAAAAAATCAAGGAGACATCCTGCACTGTCATCCAAAAATAAAACCACGGGTATGCCCTGGGAGCGCCACAGAATGCGCCAACACACGGTCACAGACGCCATGTTTGTGGACACTGATTGTTCCGCTTCGTAGCGCGCGCCAGCCCGGCTTCTTGTTCTGTAACAGCTCGTCTCCCAAACTAATATATAGATTTGGCCAAGCCTAAAAGCGGAGTTCCTGGCCAAAATTAAGGTAACCCAAGATAAGCGAGAATTTTGATTTGAGTTTTGTAACTTAACGGTGAGGTTTTCTGTTTATGCTGTCTGGCCTTCTGTTTTAAGTTTAAATATTCTCAAGGTCCTCAAAATACACAAAACCTAAGCAGTGAAAAATATTTGTATACAAGAAAAATTTATATTTCAGTTAACTTTTTTAATCTTGACATGGCATTAGCTGGCCTCCGAACAACCCGACCCTGTTTACAACAAGTTACCCTGACATGAGCCAATCAAAAACCAGGGTCAACGGTCAACTTAAAAACACTTCACGCCGATGAGCTCTAAACTTGAGCCCGCGATATAGCCACGCGATACTGGTCAGCCGATGCTTTGTTTGGACAGGCTCAATTAAACGTAACCTGGATGTCCAATATCAAAGAACGACCCTATAAACCAAGGGTGCATGTCTCTGTCAACCTTTTAGCTGGAGTATGGCCGCCATCTTGCGCGACTCAGCGTCGTCGCCGTCGTCGTCGTCGTGCGTATGCGCCTACGAGTAATACCGCTAGCCATGATAACCATGGGAAAATAAATTAATGGGTTTCTTTTCTTTCTTAATGAGTATGGGGCTCCGCTTGGCGGCCCTTCGCCGGAGTTCGGCCAGGTGCGAGCGGGAAACTGGCTGTGTCGAGTGATTTGCGCGAGAGGTCACAAGGCTTAAAAAATACCATGATGTGGCGTAAAATCCCTAGAGGAAACTGCAGCGATAATTGAAAATTCCGAACATAAACACATTAATCAATAAAATTTTCGAAGGTTTGGACATCAGTAGTCTCCTCCGAAGCCGTGTAACAAACATTCTGTGCAATAGTATCGAAAATATGACCGCGTAACATCTGCGGACCGCTTAGGAAGCACATCCATTTCGCTTATCCGACAAGTTTCACTGCAAACTTTGAGAGAAATTTGCATTGGTTATTTGGAGTTACGACCTAAAACGTGTGATTCTACGATTTTAAATCGATCGAAGCCAGTGTTTTGGTTGAGCTCTCTATAATAATCGCGGTCAAAGTATGTGCCAGGCCAATGCTTAAACAGAACTGAGTAAAAACAAGCTTTATATCCATCGAGTTGATGGACAAAACGATAAATAGCACGGCCGGAAATAGAAGCTTGCTTCTGCGAAAGAATCAAATTTTAGAACAAAGAGCCCCTAAAGATGCCACAAGAGTACCTACGTGCGGAGGTCACCCATCAAGTCTCGAAAAGTTCAACACTTACGTTGCTCCTATAAACATAAAGCATTCCAGACAGTAAAATTCAAACTACATTAATATAACAACCGTACCTTGACAAAATATATTCTCGCTAAGGACAAATGTAAACGGGTTAGCGAAGATATCAGTGACGTCACGAGCACTGTTACGCAATATTTTAATATAGTTGGCAAAAAGTGATCAAAACAAAAGAAATGATCTGAAAATTCGTGTACTTCAAACGACTGTCGCTTCATATATATGCTAGATTTCATCCTGAAACCTGGAAAAAAGTTAGAATATCAGGATAATGCTTCACTGTTAAAGTTTAAAGGAAATCCGAGTATCGACACCTGTCGAAAATCGGGTTGGAAATTCGTCTGTGAGTAAAGGATTTGACCAGCTCGAAAGAGCTTCTGCCAACCACACGCACCAGTGATTTTGCGCGCGAGCGAAAATGACGTCAATGTTTGTAAACAGATATTTTCGCTATTAAAGGTTGTTAGTAAAACGCGTAACGGCGTAACGGGTAACGGCGTAACGGCGTAACGAGAAACCGCGTAACGGGATTTTTTCCCATTTTTTTTTTTTTTTGCTGTTGTTTCTGAATTTGTTTGTTCGTTTGCCTTTTTTATTCTTTCTTAGTTTTTCTCAGTGAAAAAAAATGTGAACATATGATTATTCGTGTTTGGCGAGGTAAAATTTACAGTGAATGTACGGGAAAAATAGCGATTTTGGTGCTCGATAACCCGAGGAAAGTTGATATTCTGGAATTTCTGTGAATTGCAAACTAAAGGTATTAGCTAAAAGAGTTAACCTATTAACTTTGAAGGGCATCGGTTTGCTGAGAAGCGAGAAATCGTCTTTTTAGTTTCATACAAATGCTTTTTCCGCGAACGGCGGCTCCATTTTACAGACAAATATATGACAAAAAAAAATAGGCCTTATCACGGTTTTCGACGCCATCTTGACGGGTAGGCAAAGCGGTCAGAAATTACAGTGTTTGTATGGGATTCCGATAGCAAATAACTTCTTCCAAAATTGAATTTTACACAATTTATGAATCGCAACGTTAAAATACTTGGTAGAAGATTTTATTCACCAAGTTTGAAGGATGTAGCTTGATTAGAAGACGCTCAGTTAATTTTTCTAATTTTCAATACATTTGTCTGTAAATTTGGCTGGGTAGACAAACGTCTAGACGCGGTTCGCGGGAAAAAAAATTTACAGACAAATGTATGGAAAATTAAAAAAAATTAGTTCAGCGACTTATAGGGAAGCTACATCCTTCAAACTCGGTGAATACAATCTTTTATCTAGTATTTTAACGTTTTGATTCACAAATTGGGAAAAATTCAATTTTGGAAGAAGTTATTTGCCATTGAATTCCCATACAAACATTGCAATTTCGGACCGCTTTGCCTACCCGTCAAGATGGCGTCGAAAACCGTGATAAGGCCTATTTGCGGCTTTCTTTGTAAGAGTACAATTCTCAAATTTTGATCTCGGTTATCTCTTTTAGCTAGTATTAGTAGTTTGTAATTCATAGAAATTGTAGGATGTCAACCCTCTTCACTTTATCGAGCATCAAAATCACGATGTTTTCCCATACATTCATTGTAAATTTTGCCGTGTTTGCCCCACAACCAAGATGATGTCGGCGACCGTGAAACCTAATCTACATTAAAAAATACTACAGAGACCACTATTAATAGGCGTTAAAGATGACCTACATATTTAATACAAAATGTAATATACCATGACATTAAGTAAGGTTATTAAACTTTCACTTACCAGAAAGCCTTCTTTCCCCAAGAAAAATAACCTCTGCAGGAAATCGTAAACGCAAGTTGTTATAACTTAAAAATAATGCGCCGGTTCAGAAATTACTCAGAATTACCGATTTATTTATTATTATTAAACCTGCAACTACACTAAACAAATTGCAACTGAAAAGATCAAGCAGAAAGAGAGGAAACTAAGGTGACTGAAAATGAAAGTCGAAAACTTACAGCAAAAAAAAAAAAAAAGGGAAAAAATCCCGTTACGCGGTTTCTCGTTACGCCGTTACGCCGTTACCCGTTACGCCGTTACGCGTTTTACTAACAACCGCTATTAAACACTCGTGGGAATCTTGTGTTTAGGTGACGGAATTACCATCCAATTGACTCAAAGCAGTCCTTGAATTTTCTTTCCTGCTTTTCGTCTTCTTGCTACTCCACTTGGCATCGGCTAGGTTTCCATTCATAAGCAGCTCGTCCGCAAATGAAACTTCCCCGTTGTCCGGCTTGAAATATTGCAAATCGCTCTCAAAGTTCACAGTTGTCAAGCGTGCTCGATCGAAGTTTATTTCGGAGTCTCCAGACTCGAAACTTAACTCTGACTCCAGTGACGAAAAAGAAATGATTTTGAAACAAAACTTATTACTCGTTTTAGTCCCAAAACATACTGGAACTATTAGATTTGCTTTCCATTTTCTCGAACAAATACCGTATTTATACCGTATTTATTTATTTATTACACAATAGCGCCTCAGTCAGTTCTCGTCAGCTCTTGTTATATGCCATCAAAAGTTTTAGAAACTACAACGCAGTTTCTACAATAAAAAGTTGCTTACCGCAATTCGGCAAGTCGCATCAGTGTATGTGTTTGAATCTTCCGGGCAGAAACTTCCAGCAAAAGCTGGGAAGACTGGAATAAACTAATCTTTTCAACTGATAGATCAACGAATCAACCGCGTATCCTTTTCCGCTGTATACCGTTTTGTAATTTCACTAAAAACACAAATCACGTTTGATTTCTCTTTCTCTTAATGGTCACTTGATGAATAGAATTTAGTTGCCAGGGACTATAGTCTGTAGCCTTCTGAGTCAATCTTCTCGGGTATTTTGTCCTTCTGTTTCGATATTTACTAAAGCAATTATTCCTCTCAGTGTCTGTTGGATCATGTAATTCAATAGTTTTCATTGGTTTAACCATCATAGTATACTAAGCACTTAATGACTGGCCACAAGGGAAACAGTGAGTTTTGTTTCCCCGAGATCCTCAATGTTCCCCGATGCGAAGCCGACGGGAAAATTGAGGTCGAGGGTAAACAAAACTCGCTGTTTCCCGAGGGGCCAGTCATTAAGTGTTTTGTTATACCTCCCGACTCAAATATAGAAAAAGCTCCGAAAAAAAATGATTCGCTTGACGCCATTGCATACACTGGCCGCACTCGCAAAATTGAGCGGCTGCCAAAACCAACCTGTCCTATCGAAAAATCACGATAACAGTCTTTTTCTTTGCAGCTAACAAAAAATATAGACAGTACTAAAGTTGCTTTGGCGTCTTCTAATGCTTAACTCGAACATTTTGAGTCTTATTTGATCAGGAGCAGCGTATTTTGACCTATTTTGTTGTAAGCTTTAATTACACAAATACTTTCCTACCTGGCGACGGCGATCGACGAGCGAGTTGACGAACGTGGGCAACCCATTTTTGGCGCCAAACCAAAAGCTTGGACACACAAACGTTCGTATTTTCCCTTTTGTTAATCTGCACGATATATTTTTGCGACTATAAATCCCTTTTCATGAATACTGAATGCCGTCTCTAATGAAAAACGTTGTCCTACTTCAATGGCTTTTCAACATCAGGCCGACTGGTACACAAATTTCCCGCGGTTTCAAGGTGCACAACTTGATCACGTGCGAGTCCAAAGTTCAAGGTGTTGTTTCCCTAGGGCGTCATCGAGTTTTTGTTCGCCCTAGGGCATCATTGAGTTTTGACCAATGGCACGTGACACGTTCTCCTCCAATCAGGAAACGTATTTGAGTTGGGAGTTATAACAATCTAATTTGAACTAGACGCATATTTGCGTTCACTCGGGCTTTATGTTTGGGAGAAACTCTGGTTTTTTTGGACGTAGTTTCGCAAGGATTTATCTTGTAATTGTTTCTGTATCGGTATGTTGAAAATGCGGGGTTATTACTTATGTATACAAGCAGAAGTTTGAAAACATAGTTATTATGTAGGCTGAAGACATGTTCCTGGGCTTGGTCAAAATGTTAGGAGTTATCTCTTTTTTCATTTTTATGCGAAAGTTCAGCGTAGCGTGACATATTGCATATATCTACGCGAAAACGTGACTCTTGCTTGCAGCATATGGAGGTGTTGCATTCGGCCGCCTGTGATTAATATAGAATTAATCTAACATACAACTTAAATGTAACCGGAAGGTAAAGTAAGTGAAGTTAACTTAAAGCAAAGTGGAGTGTTTATCAGAAGCAAACCTAAGCGCGGAGTTACTGACCGTTACTGCTTACATAATCATTCGTCTACGTGGGAGGCATTTTTCGGAGTTTCAAGTTTCACTCCTGTGATTAAATATTCATTTCGGAACAAACATCGACAAAACGAATGACTTCTACCTTTTCAAAGAGAATTTATACGAACAATTTTTGATAAAGACTGCAAGATTTTATACATCTATTTTCTTTCGTTAACATTACGAAAGGTTCACTCATAAATGTTCGCTCATAAAGAGAACTCTCGTAAGGTTTGCGGACCAACCCGTTCCGAAAGCGCTCCTCATCTTTTAGTGTGGGTCTACCGCGAACGCTGTGTGCACATTTTGTATCCGTTTTGTATCCGTACACGGCAGTATTTGTGCTGATCTTCCTCCGCATAAACTCTTCTCCGTCCGCCATTACACCATGCCATGTGCTCATCAATAAAATCTTCGCGTATGCGTATTAATTACAGAATTGCAAACTGTGGCTGAACGAAAAAAAAAAAAAAAACGAAGCCGAAATTTCAACTCGGGCGTTTCCTTTGGAAAGCCCGAGTAACAAGTTATTTTTTGCCGACGGCTTCGAAACAACACTACATATAATCCTTTTGTTTTCTGAAGTCCTGAAAGCTGCATTAATTCGGCGATCTGTAGTCAAATCGCAGTTGAAAGCACATTCATCGTTCTGTTTTTGCGAAAAAGAAAATTCTACAGGTATTCTTAACCAATGTTATTCTTAAGCAATGTTCTCGGACTCTCTTCGCTATGATATCACTCGTCGGTGCCTGTCAAACATTGTTTGGTGTTTTTCCATTTTAAGGCCAAAAGAGATCATTTTGTGTCATGAACGGAAACAAGACCTTGGAAGATTGTAAATTTGTGCCGCGACACGACACCATGTCTTACAAAGATAGCCATTCCACATTGGATAACATGAAGAGGCGTACCTACGGACAAACGAACGAACGGACGATCACGTGACAATTTACTTAGCAAGTTTTCTCACGTATATGGGGCTCCTCCCGCAAGCCTTTGGCGTAAGAGTCTTAGGATCTATATATTTCATTTTTTGACAGTTCTCAAGACGAGAAAATATGAAATAGTAATTTGCAGAAGAAGTAGTGGGCTATAAAGGGAGAGAATGGATATGACTTATTGTCATTACTGACGCAACAAATTGGTCGAGTTACGCGGCCAGCACATTTATTACAATTGTAATTGGACCTTGTGAAACACAGAATACAATTTACAAAAATACACGTTAAAAAAGAAGAAAATATTACAATTTCTTCAGTTATCCCCAGCAAACACCTAGCTGGTTGAACGCAAATACGTTAAGCGAATCTACGATTCTTGTTCTTTTAAATAAACACCCCTTGTAACTAGTCTTTTCTCCAAAAAGGTTTTACATAAATAAGAGGAAACCTATGGACGGGGGGTGACAACTCTAACAAACGCTGTTTCGGGACAAAGCCGAAATTGTTCCGGGAATCTGGAGATTTCTCCGGGAATCGGGACACTTAAAAATTTTTCCGGGAAACACGCGATAATTCCGGGACATTGCAGAAAAAAAATCGGGAAAGTATCCCAAAAATTCCCAAAAATTGGGGAGGATGATCCAAATTTCCGGGAGGACTTAAGTTAAGACCTTGTAGTGCTCAAACAGCGTTTGTTAGAGTTGTCACCCCCCGTCTATGGGACTTTACGATGTAAATAACCAACCGTGAACGTAACAAGTCGTTCCAAGAAACTGTGAATAATTTAGACACATAGTCAGCAAATGAATAATGAAATATAAAATCGTTGCCTATTTGTAGACTCTAAAATGTACCCTTGAAGGTTCTTATTATATTATGGGCGATGACTTTTCAAGTTTAAATATGCATGAATGAAAATGCGTAGCTTCTGGTGAATCGAGGGTAATGTTGACAAATCAAAGCCCTGACGGCATGTTGCGAGTCTATTGCATTGCATAACTATTGCTCTGATTCAAAGTGTTCCAACACGTGTAATGCCTCTCCTAATAAGGTAACAAAGCGATGCACGTCCATGAAGCTGTTGTACAGCGGAGTAGGAGCGAATCTCATCACGTCGGGTTCACGCGTATCCACCTGAAACCGAGTCAAAACAGAGAACAGGACACAACAGTCAATAATGTCTGCTCCTCTAGCTACCGATGCGATGCACATTCTAGGTTTGCGAGTGGATATATGAAAGATCATATACTTGAACTGCGGAGAGAGATATGAAGACACGACTGTACCAACTGAGCCATCGTGCCTTTGTATATTTCTCCGCAGTTCAAGTATTCGCTACTTGCACATGACCCATAATCCCTTGCGTTTTTGGGGGGTAACCAGTAGAAGAAATGTATGGTATCATGACAAAAATTAGTTCGGTGAGCTCGCAAAACCAGCTACTAATGCTTAAAAATGCACCAGAATTTACCAAAATCATGATAGGAGAAATTTGTACTAGTTTATAACTAAATGTAGAGAATTTTTTTTTTTTGTCCATACATCGTCTGTAAAATTACAAGACGATGTATGGACAAAAAAAAAATTCTCTACATTTAGTTATAAACTAGTACAAATTTCTCCTATCATGATTTTGGTAAATTCTGGTGCATTTTTAAGCATTAGTAGCTGGTTTTGCGAGCTCACCGAACTAATTTTTGTCATGATACTATACATTTCTTCTACTGGTTATCCCCCCAAAACGCAAAGGATTATGGTTATGTGCAAGAAGCGAATATGATCTTTCATATATTCAATTGCATCTTGACCATCCCAACCATCCAGGACCAGCTCCCAGTTGGCTTCATAGCTCAGTTGATGAAACACTGCACCGGTATCGCAGAGGTCCTGGGATCGAATCTCGTTCATGTCTTCACATTCTAGGTTTGTTTTGATCTTTGAGCCCCTAAAACATACCACAACTCCACGCTTGTCAAGCTCTTTCCTCAGGGATTTCATTGGTGCAGAGAATCTGACGGAGAGCTGGCAGCCGCGCTCAGCTGGGTTCACTGGCGTGATGATCGACAGACGACCTAGTTTTGCACTTCCTTTTTCCAGTTTCTGGCGTTTTGCCGGCGTTTCTTCGTCATCTTGTGACACACCGTAGTAATGTAAGAGAAGAAGCTCCAGATAAGCTGCAAGAAGAACATCTTCCCATTCAATATTCAAAACAAGCTGGAACCTCAACAGATCATGCACACGTTTTTTTGTTTTTACCCAGACCTTCCCAGAGTGAACAGGCTTCCATTCTCTTATTTGGTGAAGTGAAGCCCGAGATTTGACACAAAAAAATTGATCTGAACACGTAGCACAAGTGAAGTCCGTGGCGCATCTCTGATTTGTTGTTGTTTGGTTTCCAACCAGTGCCTGTCAAGTTGTCTCAAGTTACTGGAAAAATTGAAAATCGTTTGCTTTTGTTATCTACCCATTATGACAGCTGTCCATTACCTGTCAAAATATCTGACTTTGCCCTCAGTTTTTTCAATGACGTTTTTGCGAAAACCTACAAAGAAAAGAACATTATAATTCAATTCACCATTATCTTTATTGTATATCTAGAAATATTGCTAAAGAACACAGTTACATTAGATAGTGACAGTTCCGCTTAACATTCGAGCAGTAAAGGCAAAAATAAAGATAACAAAAATACCTCATACCATGGTAAAATTGTGAATGCAGATAAAAAGACCTATCGTAACTTTAGCTCTCCAGCTGCGGACACCGCGAGAGAAAATTACATTAAAGTTATCTATGTTATATTATAACGGACATTTCACGTCAATTCAAAACAAACTAAAACACGCGCTTTAAGCATTTTTATTACGTTTGACAAAACTTTAATTGCAGGGTCACTTAGAGAATGAATTAAAGTGAAATGTTTCATATAGTATTCAAAATGTCAACGTACTATGAGTTGATTTTAAGTAAATAATTTTTGTTCTTCAGTATTGCTCGCACTTTGACCGGAATCCATTTTTTAACAAATTCCAAGAAATCAAAGCGTAACAACGAAACGACAAGTAATAAATTAAAATATGGTACCGTTCAGAAATAGAAAAACAAACGGTGCGAGAATTGCACTAAAAATGAAAAAGCGTAAACTTAGGTTTTTTGTATTATTTCCCATTACGTTAGTCAGACCTTCTTATTATATAGACATGGATGTTTTACTGAAAATTAAAATATAGATAGCACCCTGTGCGCGCTCTGATTGGTCAAAAACCTATGTTTTATCAGAGTATAAAACATAGAAAATGAGTGTTTTATTGTTTTGCGCGCGTAAAATCTATATTTTAAAGCAAATGAAGAAGCCTAAGCTGTGTATTACACTGTGATAAAACACTCCGATCATTTGAGAACACTCGATAAATGTAGAAAACACGAGCCGCAGGCGAGTGTTTTCTACATTTCCCTCGTGTTCTCAAATGCCCGTCGTGTTTTATCACAGTGTAATACACGGCTTAGGCTTCTTTATTTGTTAATTATAATAAAGTTTCCATATAACGAGCGCTCTGATTGGCTGAAACAGCGTGCTTTATCAGAGAACAGAGCACGGGTTGATGACGGTAAGCTGGCTTCTTCAAATTTTTGCTTCGGAATTTTGACAAATTTGACCCAAATTAAACATGCCTTGTGGCTCAGACAAATGCAGTGGAAACGAGCTATTTGTCTGCAGTAAATATAGCTGCAGGGAGACCATTGTTAACAACAGAAGTGCTAAAACGGTACTAAAATAACAAGTTTTGCTAGATTCCGACAAAACACGCAACGAAATAAACAACTTCTCATTCTCAACCTAGCGAATGCTTCGATTAAAGACATTACGAAGGCAGAAATTAAACTTAAGAAAACAACGACAGAAAACACCAACTGAGCTTTCTATTTACGATGAGAAGCTTTATTTTTGTAAAAATGCTCAAACAACACTTACATGCAGTGTAGTAACGCTCGTTTGCTAACTGGCGATCTCCGGTCATCTCGGCGAAGTGAACCTCAACAATTTCGTATCATCGCTCACTCGACGAGTGATCAGTTGAAAGCTGGCTCTGATACTCTCCTTTACTCGGAGTAGAACCAGTGGAAGCAGTCTAGTCTTTCCAACTTTTACCCCAGTTCGTGCAATCTTGCTGCAAGCGGCAGCAAGCTGTAAACAACTGTAGCTCGATCCTTGGCAGCTCCTTTCAAATACAACTCAGCATTCGCTAGTTTTGAGCTCCTTGTTTCTTAATTTCCATTTGAAACGGTCGGCACGTTTTTATAAGCCACAATGCGGCCGGATTCCTTTGTAGTAGAAACCTTTACATCCTTATTTAAAGATTAAACTAAAAAACGAACTTTGAAGGCATCCTTTTTCCCCTGGACAGCAACGATACTGAAAGCCTAGCAGAAGGTTCAGTTTGTGATTGACAGCTGTCGTCTCATTAGCCAATCAAATTTTTGGTACAGTTCTAACAAGGACTGTGATTGGCTTATTTTAGCGTGCTTTATCAGAGAATAGATGACGGCTGACGCCACTTTTCCCCGTTTGGAAAAGTAAAGTTTGGCTTGAAAATTCAGCCGAATGCGCCGATAATTTATTGAATTCTTTATCATAAAACAAATAAAGAAGCCTCAAGTGTGCTCTGTTCTGTTGTAAAGCACTTAGGAAGCGGTAGAGCACTCAAGAAGTAGGGAAAAACACTCGACTACGTCTCGTGTTTTCCCCTACACTTCTTTCGTGCTCTACCGCTTCCTGCGTGCTTTACAACAGAACAGAGCACAGTCGAGGCTTCTTTATTTGTTAAATATACCACTCGTAAAATTCATAAAAAATACATCCGGGACCCGAGTGGTTTATTTTCCATAATTTCACACGTGAGTTTATCGATGATTTCATTGATATCAAGTTTGTCTCTTCAATTGTACTTAAATTCGTTGGTGTATCATCGAAACATCTTCGGGTCTTCCTCGAAAGTCTTCGGCAATTTTCGGAAATCGTCTGGCATCTTCGGAAATTTTCGGACATTCTCGGAAAATGTTCGGGAGCGTTCGTCCTGCCTTCGGAACAATTTTGAAATTTCTTCGGAAATCTTCGGAAGGTGGTCGGAAATCTTTGGGAAATCATCAAAAACGCCGTCATCAGCATGTCTATATAATAAAAAGAACATTACACGGCGGCTTGAAGATATGAATTTTATTTTCGAGTGGCAAAAAAACAATATTTTACTCACTCGCTGCGCTCGTTCGTAAAATATTGTTTTGCCACTCGAAAATAAAATTCCTATCTTCGCGCCCCCGTGTAATATCCTCTATTTAATTGTAACAGAAATGTTCACTACTCCGCTGAACGAAGCGAAAGATAATGGAACTTACATTCAAGCTTCCTAATAAGGAGACTGTTTGTAAAAGGGGTGGATTGGACAACTGAAAGACAGCCGCTCCTGGAAGCGGCTTGAATTCTACAAGTTAGAAAGCAAAACTAAAATTAAAAGTTAATATTAATTATGTACTACTTTACACGATTTTTAGCTCTAAGATTCCTACAATGTAGCTAACCAAGCTCGCCCATTTCTTCGCACTAACGAAAACGAGTTCAAACGAAGTTTCTGCTCAAAAACAAATTCTGCAGTAGATGGATAAATTGCGAACTATAACAAAATGGCTTCCCTTAATGGTATACAACATTTTTACATGTATTCTTTTATATTATATACACAGAAATACGATAACAATTACCGTGCCCCATTTGAAACCGACTTGATCTATCATGTCCCCACCAACCAGAAAACCTAAGACAAAATCATATTTAGTCAACTCCAATTATGATACTAAATTCCAAAGGAAATGCTACCAACTTGAGATACGAAACCGCTGAAGCCAGTCAGTGCTAACACATTTAACTAAACCGGCCGTGGATAGCTATTAAATAGTGCAGAATGACATTTCAGAATTGCCTTTCAAAGCAAGGTCTGAGAAAGACTACCCACGCTGTTATTTAACAAACATTTGACGGGGATTGAAACCATAAACATCTTACAGTGTAAAACACTGTAAGAACGATGGGAAAAAGAAACTTTAACTTACTTCAATACTAAGCCTACAAGCAAGCTGCCTCGCATTTGAGAGAGCAATATAGCCTGATGGTTTAATGGACGGTGGACTGGTAATCTGAAGCTCCCAGGTTACCTATAATCCCTCCCCCCCTCCTTCACCCAACCCCCGTCACGACTAGCTGCATTTGTGTTCGGTGAAGGCGTATTTTTAACCCCCTCGACCAATAATATAATTGGGCAACTGGCCGGCCTCTAGCCAGTGGCTTTTAATTAAGACTAAACATGAACCGTGCGTAATTAAAGTTCTTTTTCTGGGAAATTTGTCACTAGCATTGAGGTTGCAAATAAAGTAGGAGCCTGCTTCCAAGTTAGGTTGATATTTTGTCAGACTTGAACAACTTACTTTGGAAGGTTAAAATTACAGGCGTGTTTCTCGTGTACAAATGCTCCTGCTATTCCACCAGGCCCAGAATTGAGATACTACAAATAAATAGTTAAGAGTAAAACACGCTAAGGCAACATTCTACATATAAGCTACCTAATCTACGCCTCGCACGCAGAAGAGGATCAAGGGCGCGAAGATATCAGCTTTATGTTGCAGTGGCCAATGTGTAGTGAATGCGTAAAAAATTGTTCCTAACACGACAAGACAAAGTTCGCATCTTCACGATAGCGGGCCGCTGTATGCCATTTTTATTTTGTTGTTTAGCTTCCTTTAAAGAAACAACAGCGCAAAGACGGACAAAAACATCATAGATATACTCAAAAGTTGGTGAAGGATATAGAAAATGTGCCAACAGGATCTCGGATGTAGTTTAGTGGGATTTTCTAGGGCCGGTCTGTTTTCCGGTAAATCACTCCAGGACGTAGGTGGATAAGTGTGGCCCCCAAGGGTAAAGTTTGATATTAAAGTGGATCACCATAGATTTTGCCGTTTGGTCTGAAAATGGATATGGTCTCTTCTTCTTGTCTAATTGGTTATTTATACAGTCAACTTTCGCCTTGCGGACACTCACTATTACGGACATCCACTCTTACGGACAAGCAACATTTTCAGCAGAAACTACAATGAAATGTATGGAAGAAACACCCGCTTTTACGGAATCCCGCTGTTACGGAGTTGCGGACACTTCGTGTGGTCCCGAAGTAACATTAATTTTTTATTGTTCTTCTCTCGTTACAACGGACAACTTTGACGTATTGAGTGACATAATATTTCTGCAGTCTTAGAATGTTGACTAGTTTGTACACTATTTTGAGCTATATTATATGATTATGAATCGAGGTAAATGTGTACCATAAGTTAAAGCAAACTGGAAATTTTAAGAGTATAGCAGTATGTGACACTTCATAACCAAAAATTGGGTCATTTTCATTAATCCCACCATTGCAGACTCTTGTTGTTACGGACATAAAATCGGACGGTCCTTCATGAGGGTGCCCGCTAAAACGAGAGGTGACTGGATTGACTTTTCCTCACCGTGCTTTGCATCTTCACAAAAACCCCAAAGGTCTGGTAAATGTCTTATTTCATCTCAAATAGGGTGCGAATTAGAGAATCAGGCAGGGTGCTCCCAAATCACTCCACCCCCACCTCCACCTCCTCCCCCCCAAAGAAAAACGCCTCAGGAAAGCCGTTTAACATTCACGAAGTAATTTACCACCAAAAAGTGCTGCTTTTACAGTGCGACTTCTCCGACCAAGGCCACCCAACAAAAGTTTCTACAAATTTAACGTATACAAATCGTGGAGGTCAACAATAGTGTTCCAACCAATTATCCATGTAATCAAGCTGTATATTAAAAAGGCAACAGATTTGTGGTTATTTTGATTAGTAACTATTTTAAAACTAAGTGACAGTGGTCAATAAGTAGCCTCGGTCGGAGTAACCGCACTGAAGGATACAGACAAGCAAAGATATTCCAGGAATCATGACAGGTCAACTTACCTTATATGAACACCAACAGGCAAAGTCTACATTCCAATCATGAAGGTGCAGTTCAACATTTCCAGCGGCATGAGCTAAATCCCAACCAACGACACAGCCCTTAATTGCAACAAGGAAATACAGAAAAAAAAAATAAACAAACAGAAATAACACGAGCTTAAAATCAACCAACTACAATCACTACAACAAAGTGATACAGAAAAAAAAGAAACAGAAATACCACCAGCTTAAAATCAACCAACTACAATCGTTACAACAAGGTGATACAGAAAAAAAAGAACAAAAAATACCACCAGCTTAAAATCAACCAACTACAATTGTTACAACAAGGTTATACAGAAAATAAAAAAAGAAACAAAAATATTACGAGCTTAAAATCAACCAACTACAATCATTACAACAAGGTGATACAGAAAAAAAAAGAAACAAAAATAACACGAGCTTTACAACAAAGTGATACAGAAAAAAAAACAATAAACAAACAAAAATAACACGAGCTTAAAATCAACCAACTACAATCATTACGACAAGGTGATACAGAAAAGAAAACGACACGAGAATAACATGAGCTTAAAACCAACCATGAGCTTAACACAGCCTTGAAAACAACAAGGTGATACAGTTGTACATCTTTTCGAATTTAACTTGGCAATAAAATGAACATATCGTTGTTAGATAAATAACACGAGCTTTGTTACAACAAAGTGATACAGAAAAAAAACAATAAACAAACAAAAATAACACGAGCTTAAAATCAGCCAACTACAATCATTACAACAAGGTGATACAGAAAAGAAAACGACACGAGAGTTGTACATCTTTTCGAATTTAAATTGGCAATAACATGAACATGAACATGTCGTTGTTAGATTTGATTTCAAGAAAAGGCTGCATGTGATAATTAGATTTTATTAACACTGGATCATTGGATAGTACAATTCAGGAGTTTTCATTGGCTTAGCCATCATGGTATATGAGCAATTATACCATGTTTTGCAACAAACATGAAAAGCATACGCATAATTTTTGTTTTAAACTTTATTTGAGTTTCTGTATTTTGTTATTTATAATCTCTTTTTTTTTGGGGGGGGGGGGGGCGTGTTTTAATTACTTAGGCCACTTAGGCTTGTAGGATACGAAATGACTATAATCTCGGCGCTACGCACTCCGTCGGCAATCTTGCGTCTCGCATCCAACGCACTCTCTCGGAATTCTTGTTACACATGTTGCACGCAAGCAGTCTGCTGAGCCATCAAAGACAATTGTACAGAACATAGCATACAAGCTTGTTAGCAAGGAGTTTGTTAGAAATAAATAGTTAATGTTCACCTTTTTCTGTGCAAAAGCAGTAATCTTTTCCATGTCAAAAAACTGTCCAGTGTAGTATTGAACACCTAAAAAGCAAGATCAATATGGCACAGATATGCATTGTACCTGGACAAAGTTTCACGAGCTCCCCAATTTTGATTGTCTAGAACAATCTGAGTCGGGTAATTCAAAACTATTTGTTCTGGCATCCATTGTTTCACATCGTGTCTAACGTTCATTTCAAAATCGAAATATTGAAAAATGTCATTGCCAATGTTTCACGTTCTCGGGAAAACCCGGGTGTTTTGGTTCAAACCTGGCCAGCCCATGGCCAGTCCGGTTGTGGTTTTGGAGAAGACAGTCATGGAGTAACTGTGTTCTTGAACAAGAAAGTCATGGGGTAATCATGATTTTGAATAAAAAGTCATGGAGACAATACATCGAGAATAAATGCAGGGCATTAGGGCCATGACGTGAAAAGTTACTCCAATAACTGCAGACTGCAGACCTACAAAATGCAGACTGAAAACTGCAGACTGGGTACAAAACGCAGACTGAGAATAAAGACCGTGTCTGATACGTGACATGTCATCTAATTAACAATTTTACCACAATTGCTACTAATCTCGCAATCTGATTGGCTAATTTGTCGTTGTCGACAAGAGTCCAGACAACGTTTCTCGCGCTCTGAGAACAACATTTCCGGCTTTGACGTTGATATTGTGGTAACAAAAAAAACAAATCAAAATGTTATTTAGCGTGGTTTGTAATGTTATCGACAATGATAGGCGTCATCACTAACATACTGTACCGAGTGTAACGCAGTCACTTTTCTGCGGCCGCAGTCGTTGTTAAATAGAATTTCAAGCCTCCATAGTCTGCTATCTTCCTACTTTACATGCGCGAGCAGTGCGCGAGCTCTCATATCAATATTTAAAAATAGCAACACGCAATATATGATATTGAGGACAAGCGACATAACACATGACCATCTTAATTTGCACGTTGACCACTGTCTTCGCATTTGGAAGCATGGCGGCTTTTCAGATCGGCAAGTCAACTGGCAAATCATGTAAGCAGCGGATAAATAACCTGGAGCCTGGTCGCTTTGTTAAGGACAAAACATATAAAGAAACGAGCAAGTAACATTTTACAATAATGCTAATGTTCGTGAAAGATGATCGCGGTAAAAGGCGACTGCGTGACACTCGGTAAGTTTTTAGATGATATGCTGTCACGTATCAGACGAGAAACAGTCTTTACTCTCAGTCTGCATCTTGCACCTAGTCTGCAGTCTGCATTTTGTACTGACCGGTTCTTGAATGAGCTAATGCAGGAGATTAGGTGGAGATTAGTCGGGAAAAGGAGGGGATTTGAGGGAAATAGCACCCCGACGGGGTGGGGGATTGAGTAATATTTGTATCTAACCGTCCCCATGTTAGCGATTTGGGTGGGGATTTGTCGTGAGCCGGCTGTTGCGAAATCAGCGGTTGTTCATCTCAAGCCTTGAAGGATCCTCGAGAGGTGAGTGTAATTTGGTAATTTGCAATTGAAATCAAAGCAATGTACTCTCTAAAAGTGTTACAATGCACAAAACGAATACGCAGCTTCCACAGGATGTGGGGAATTTTTCAAATCAGAGACATTTAGCACCAAGGTTTCAATGTTAACAATGTCATCGATGACTCCTGCATAACTGTAACTTAACTGACTGATGGGGTTTATTGCGAAACTACCGTTGCGTGACGTACGTTACTATGTAAAGTTACGTTACTGACAAGTCCAAAGTCTAGTTTATTCTACGTACAATCTAATCAATCCATGCAAAGCAGAACAAATCATCGCGTTAATCAAGAGCTCAAGACCGGAGAACAAAGTATGATATCAACTTTTTGGGTTTTGCATGTTATCTGCCTCTGTGTTTATTAGCGTTTTCTTTTGATTTAAGTTATGGAGTAACATCAGACATAGTTTAAAACAGTCTTTATTTTGTACCCTGTGACCAGTTCTGGTTTCCCCTTCGCCGAGCGCTACGCTACGCTCGATGTTGGAGAAACAAATTTAAATCAATCATGTAATAGAAAGTTGCAATCAATAACCCCTGGAATTTTTTTCATGATTTCAAGCACAAGCAATACACCACCAAAGCACAAGCTTTGAGCCCATCCCCCCCCCCTCTTACTGCCCCCGGGGGGGGGGGGAAGGACTCCCATCTTTCAAAGGACGGGGGTGCTCATCGTACCTTTTAGGGGTTAAAAGTGCGGTTTTGGTAGCTCTTAGGCCCCCCTCTCTTAGGGTGTTCAGCCTCTACAGTGGGAGCTTTTGCAGTGACGAATATGACAGGAGATAATGCATTGTTTTAGAATTGGTTCCTTTAAGGGATGAAAAACCTTTAAAGCCACACCCACAAAACAGCACCTTTGTACCTGACAGAGGTTCTTTTTCAAAATTTCCGACAAGCACCCCCACCCTTTTTATTTGGTAAACGGGCAG
>OZ026604.1:14379543-14412043 GCA_964020085.1 Micromussa lordhowensis
GCATGTTTTATTTATTCACCTGCGCGCGCTTTTTGGCACAGGACCAGTTTTTCATTGTCTGATTTGAACCAATCGTAAGCAAGTTACCTTATTTCGCATAAAATCATCAACAGTAGAATAAATCATATGGGTCAACGCTAAATTCAACAGTCGACAGCATCGGTAAAATCCACTGAAATCTTCTGCGAATTTTGATCATCTGTGATATTTTGTTACGACTATTATAATTATAGCATGTGACTACTGACTACTAAACTTCATATGAGTGGGGTTTAATTAAAAGTGAGATAATTGATACAAAGCGAACAAAATTTTGATTTACAAGCTTCACCAAACCGCGAAACTCTTAAAAAGTAAAATCGTTCTCTCTAAAAGATTAAAAACATGAGCTTAAAAACAGTCATAGTGTTAATGATAATAGCCTGCGAAAACAACCGTCCTTCTTCGCTCCCGGCCCGAGTGGCGTTTCGTGAGAAGGACGTCTGCGATTTACCGCCGAAAATTCCATACTGATGACGCAAATCTGTCCCGAATCTGGTCATGAACGCTGATTGGTTCAATCGATAATTATGCTTAACTAAGTCCGTAAATATGCAGGCCATTAAATATTCTCACCAAAACAAATTGACCTGCACGACTCCTACGGTTCATGGCATTTGTACATTTGCCGTTCTCTTTTCGGTCGCTCGACCGTTTTTGTTGCTTCACTCTTGTTTATGATGGACACATCTTGTGTTATAAGGAGGATTTTCCAGTAGAGTTGAGCCGTTAGACCGTGCTATGGTAAATTTTTATCTCCCTGTGGCTTCGTCGAGTCTGACACCTCTGTAATTTGCCCTGTGTTAATGCATTGTTCAGGCTCATTTCTATTGCAAGAAGAGATGTGTTTTAAAGTCTCGAAGTATTTGCTTTCGAGGGACAAAAAATGAAATGTACCATGAACATGTTGTTTACTTGCATTCTATATTGTGACACCAGGCGCGGCTGTGATTAGAACTGTTTACAAGGATAGTAGGTAGATTCTTATCACAGATATAATATTTTTGGAGAGGCCGTACCTTTACTTGGAGAAAGCTTTACGTTTGTCTAGAGATATTACGCTTCTTGCAGCTATCCGAAAAAAGTTTTCATCAAGAAATTGTCGACCACGCAAGTCATTTTCCACGGTAAGTGTTAACCACTAACCTCTGTCACTTCTTGATTTGCTTTTTACATGACAGACAGCAAAACGGAAACGTGAAAAGAAGTGAATTTGTCGAGTTCGACGGGAGAAAGTCGAACAAATGTTCGAGATAACGCGGTATCTTTTGCAGGAGCTCAGTGATCTTAATATCACTGAGTCCTCACATGGTATCTGTCTCCCTTTTCAGCCCCTTTTCTGCAAAGAATGCAAGTTTCTTCCTGATCATGAATATTCATCTCCTCGGTAAAAAAACCGCAAATGTTAATTTATGCCTATTTTGCAGATTGAGGCAAGATTACAAAGTTCACACTTGCGTCATCAGTATGGAATTTTTGGCAGTAAATCGCAGATGTCCTTCATGCGAAACGCCACTTGGGCCGGGAGCGAAGAAGGACGGCTGTTTTCGCTGGCTATAATGATAAGTGCATGTACATAGTTATAGAAGAAGTACAATTAATTAATTATGGAACAGTTTGTCCTCTCAGGTACATCTTTCAAGTGATGTAAATGCTTAATTAGCAAATTATGTATTATATTTATTGCTAATTTTTATTTATCTATTAAGTTGTTTTGAAATAGAATAACATCAATTATTAAAAACTGGATCATTGGATAATGCAATTCGAGAGTTTTCATTGGCTTAGCCATCATGGTACATTGTATATATGAGCCATTATACCATGATCTACAAAGATGGTGAGCGTATGCGTGATTTTTTGGACCTTTTTGTTTTTATTGTAGCCTAGTTTTCTATTTTTGGGAGGCGTTTTTAATAAAACAATTATTCCACTTGCGCTTGTTGGATATGAGATGATTATAGCCAACTCGGCGCTACACGTCTCGTTGGCTATCCATTATCTCATATCCAACGCGTGCTCATGGAATAATTGTTAATTATTAGCTAGAATATAATGAATTAGTATTATTAGCTGTAACTTCTCATTTACACACGTTCGTATTTTGTACGAGTTCTGACCTCCTCAACGAAAAGTGTTAAAATACATGATTGATTGACTGATTGACTGAACAACAATTACTACTATTAACTCTGTTTAATATGCATTCTGACAACAAGTGAACAAAAAAATTCTAATTACCAACTAGTTTTGCACTTTCTGATATAACACAGTCTTCTATTTTCCACCAAGGTAAACTACCATGAAAATGGCCATGAACACCCCTGAAACAAATGGACATGTACATGTATAATTATACGTACTACACTGTATGCAGATTTTAATTTAATCCTGCATGCATGCCGCCAGCTCATCCTTTTTTGCTTAATTTGGAATTTGACGCCATTTGGGATTTGACGTGTTCCATTTGCTACTGACAACTGTCGACCAAACTGGTTTTTCCAAAATGCATTCAGTTTCTCAAAAGAAGTCCACAGACCATCTATTTTGTCTTTTCCCCGGGGCCATGTTGTCCCCCTTGCATTCGGTTTTTTTCAAATCGATCCTCTCCTACCGTTATTATATCTTGACAAACCCAAGCCAAAATGAAGGATCTAGGAAAGACTAGAGTTGCCGTTAGCTTCAAATCAGATTGCGCAAAATTAATGACCAATGAACATTTAGTTACTTTCAACTTTTTTCCTAATAATACCAGTAATTAAAATTATACTATCAGCTTAAGTTGGTTAAAACAGTTTCAGAGTTTCTTTTTCTTTAAACTGCACTTATACATGTAATATAGCTTGGCCTTAAAGCCCCCTCCCCAATTTCAGCTTTCAGCTAATTTACCACCAATATAAATTGTAAAGCATCATTCTCTATTTGTGAGCATAATATTCTCTAGCAAGAAGAGTAATTAAAATATGTTAATTAAAACAGAGTACAATATCCATGTGGAAAATGCACTTATTTTCAACTCGAAAGTGATAATTTTTTTCGCTTGTCACGTTTCACTGAACATTCGCATAAAAGTGAAAACAAATCCTCGCACTGAATGAAAACGACATGCAACTGAACTGATATCGCATCAACAATTTACGTGTCTCCAAGAAGTGTTTTCCAGTTTAAGCTAAAGGACCTATTTTTAATGAGAGAACTGTTCTAATTTACCCCTGGTCAAGACATGTATTGTTCAGTTTCTAAATTTCAATTGAAATTAATAAAAAGCAGAAAAGTTATGAATACATAAAATCAGTATTGAACTGTCTAAGCTATTGGAAATAAATGAGAGGTTATGTGTCACTTGTGTTTTTCTGACTTCAGGTAAATCGTTTCAGGAAGTGTGGTGTATGCACCATGATAAAGGAGCACATCCACAAGCTGAAAGGAAAGGCCCATAGGATGACTTGGACAAAGAAAAAAACATTCATCTCCAACAGCAAGCGTAAGTGACTCAGATACACTTCCACGAGTGGTTTATTGTTCACGTTGTTGAATGAATTCACTTTAATTCATTTCATCACAGTACATCTATCTGAATATGCACCGCATTTACGATTCCGTCTTCTGCTGCATGTGTTGGTGAGACGCGATGATAATAATGATGATGATGATGATGATGATGATAATGATTTCAACAAAATCGTTCACTTTCAGCTAATCTTGATCTTAGTATTTAGAAGTCTAGAGCATTTCAGTTTTCCTTGCATCTACTGAACCAAAATTAACTATCAATGGTGTCTCAAAAAATAACCATTTGCTTAATTTACACTGTTATGATAGATGCGAAAGGCAAAAGTATTACAAGCATCAAGAAAAAGCAAGAAAGATATACATGTCTGTCATCACCAATGGAATGGATTCTTCCAAAACTAACAAGACGAAGGCAAGTCTGTTTCAACACCGACTCTCAAAGTATCTGAAGAAGGCCGAAGGTTGAAAGGTCATCAGTTCAGATAATCAGGGGTTTTTGAAAGTACCAGGCAGAGTAATGATGATGTTTGGAAGCGTTAATAAATGGTTAGGAATCTTCTTTATGATGAAAATTAACAAAGTCTGTCTTATTGTCCACAGCTGGAAGGAGAACATGCTGAATTTCTGAAAACCCACGTAACTGGTGTTTTATCTCACAGACATAATTTGGCCTGGGCTTTTATTGATTTACTAAGATGGCCTGCTGATGCCAATCCAACCATAAATGACTTGTTGACTGTGCTTAAGGATATCGTTGATCAGGTATGTTAAACCATTATGTGCGTGGATCAGGTTATTTCTCGACAAGTACGAGGGCAGAAATACAAGAGGACTTTGACATGACACGTTTTTTTGGAAATTTCTTTTTGAAGGTTGGGAGTCTTCCAGAGGTTTTTATTTTGGCAGATGGTTGATTGCTTTAGAGATTCTGCCCCTTCTTAGTCATGGCAGGGGTCTTTAAAAAGATGAGGAAATCAGTATGTTTAAAAGCCCGATACTTCTAACACTTATGAAATCCTCAAATGAAAATAGACAGTACAAATTTTGTAGTTCTGCATTTCCTCATGTCATTTAATGTAACCTTAGTTTTGGAAGGCTGTACTTTTCTGAATTTGGTTGTTTCCATTCTGCTGATGCGTCTTGCTTTTTCCACCTCTGAAATCTGCAATGGACCATTGTAAGTGTGTGCATTTGTTAAATCTAGCATATTTGTATGTTTTAAGACCGGCAAAGTTGTCCATGGTCCGGGATAAACTCTGGGCTATATTCACAGATTTTGTGACACAAATTTTGGCTGATACAAGGATATGGAGAAAGGAGCTGGCGACTTGTTCAACTATCTGTTATTTTTGTCTGCTGACAGGTTAAACTATCTTACCTCCTTGTTGACCACACACACGAGGATGTAGACCATGTAAGTGACTTGCTCTCTAACACGTAGTTTTCAGTTACTTATGAGCTAGTACCAGTTACTGCAAAAGTACACATTTATCCAGTGTATTCTTGGTGGAGAGCATGTAAAGCTGTATTGTGTCTTTGAGCTATCACATGATATTTATTGTTCAACAGATGCTCAGCAGAATTCCAGAATCATTGAAGAAAGCACACTAAAAGCCTTGAGAGAACTAATAATGTCCAGTTACACCCCAAAACCATCCACGGTGTATGTGGACAACATATACGACATGAAGTCCTGGCATGGATACGCCCATACGTCTCTACCTTCCAACATTATGGAACCCCACACGTTTTTTGTTTTACAAGAAATGGAAAAGGTGAGGTGGAAATGGTATACCATCTTCTGGCTGGTGGAGAGCGCAAGGAATGGTTACCCAAGGAAAAACCATTTGTCATATGTAATGAAAGATATGCCTCTAGGATACCCTTCCTTGCTCAGACCAAAAAACACCAAAAATGCAACACCCGAGACCATGGAAAGAGCAGTGGATCATCTGAAGACTCGTTTAACTGGGGCTGACACTGAATGGTGGACCTTGTTTGTTGCCAGCAGGGAAAGAGAAAAGAGAGAAATGTGGGAGGAGATGATAGATGAAGAATACTCAGAAGCTGAGGAATCCTTTGACATCTGCAGTCTTTCCTTCAAACCATTGTTCCCAGACCAAGATGACAAAGATGAAGACATACTACGGGCTGAAGCAGCTATACTTCAGCAATTAAACAAGGAGCACCGCTCAGTAAGATATATGTGAGAAATACATGGACACTGTTTTCAGATACATTTCAACTGACTGCTGGCTTATGGAAAGCTGTCAGCGGTGGGGCACTGAAGACTATCTTCTTTTGTTTAGGTTATCAGTAAGGGATTTTTTTGCGAACAATTATTTCAGTGCTGATAGATAATCGCTCATTTTTGCATGTTAAACAGACTCGAGGACCCCATGCCAGTGCTGTTTCCAACAAAAAAGAAAACATCCCCGGGGACCAGCCACCAAGAAAGAAGAAGAAAAAAGAAAAGTAATGTTAACAACAGTCCCTCAAATTGGTTCAAAAGTAGAGAGAGGTTTCTGCATAATGTTCGAAATTCTTACAGTGTCTCCAGTTGATGTGCCTGAATAAAATAACAATATCAAGAAACTGTCTTGCAAAATATGATTATCTATAGAGGGAACCTGGGACACCTTAACTGTTTCTATGCAGGGAAATCGTAAAAAGAAAAAAATGCATGCAGAAGCATATACATTTGAATCGTCTGTAAATAGATGTTCTTAAGTCATAAAAGGGAAAAATCTGTACCAAAACTGAAATTTCCAGCATGCAGAAGCATATAAACGCCAACAGGCCGATGCTCACAATAATTGTCAGTTAATTAATTAACACACTTCTCAGAAGACAATTACATGTAAGTTGTTGACTCTGAATTGCATGCTGCTTTCATGCTGCATCGCATTCACTAAAGTGCAAAGTTTTATGCTGCTCCACATTAAAGGCTATATGAAAAGAAAAGCGCCCAAAAAAGACAAAACAACAAAACAATCACCAATAAAAACTGGTTTCAAGTTTCCTAAACACAACACAACTGATGGGACCAATTTCCATGATATAGCCTGAGTACACTGCCGGCGAGTTAAAACTCATTTCAGTGGGTGGGAAATCGAAACTAGTGGCTGAATTCGTAAATAGTTCTCGGAAAAACAAAGTGCCAATTGGCTGAAACCGAGAACAGTTATAGCACTGTTACAACAAGACAGCTCTACAACACGGAAATCGTTCAATAACAATTCAATACTTAGCCATGCATCCTTGGAGAGCCCAAAAGAAACGATAACTCAAACCTACTGTTAATTTATTATCAACCTGAACTGAGTCAAATCTCGAAAGTACTGCAGTACACATCTCACAGTACTTTTTATCCTGTTAACAAAATCACCAGTTTTGCTTTTACTCTTTGTTTGTACTCTGGTTTCCATTGAGAGAACCAACAAGTGTTCACGGGCAAGAAGGTGTCTGCCAAGTTCATTTTTATGCATTGTTGTTATAATCATTCTATTTAAACTTGAATTCATAGATGAGGTAGAGAGCAAAAACTAAATTAGCACTTTTCTCGATGCAGAGGTACACTGATATCTTTGGCTAAAACTGAGAACAATTCTCTTTTGTTAAAAATAGGTCCTTTAGCTTAGACCGGAAAACACTTCTCGGAGATGACATGAAAATTGTTGATGCAATATCAGTTCAGTTGCATGCCATTTTCATTCAATGCGATGAGTTCTTTTTTCACTTTTTTGCGAACGTTCAGCGAAACGTGACATGTGACAAATACTGTTACATATAATTATGTTGTAGTTCAATTACCTTTGGTACAATTTGTTTCTGAACCAGTACAAAATATTTTGAACTAGTTTAAATTTTTCAAACCAGTTTATTTGTCAACTATCCAAAAGGGGAAAATATCTCTTTACTTTCCTCTATCCTATTCTCCTATTCTCAATAAGTCCCTCCTGATTTATACCCCTTCCTCCCAATCCCCATTAAGTACATGTATGAATACTAATTAACAGCAGGTTTTACTTTTTTTCCTTTTTACAGTGTATCTCGTACTCACCAGGATTTGAACCGCCAACCTCTAGGTCTGCTTCTCACTTGCATTACTACTACCACGAAAGCACTGGATGCAAAGGCTCTCATATTTCTTTTAATTATCAGTTTATCACCCCAGTCTCCTCTCATAAAAATTTAATTCATTCATAGATAAATATAAATTTTAATTTATTCAAACCTTATTATTTATTCTAACCCTTAACCCTAATCTTAATTACGCTACCAGTTCCAAATAAGTGGTTACATGTACCGGTACATGTAGTTCTAATCAGTAACCTGGGAGCTCAACCCAAACTACTCAGTAACATGCACAGCTGACCCAGCCTAACATCAAAGCTAACCATTCTAAATAAGTGCTTAGGCCTAATCACTAGCCTGAGCGCTTAACCCAAATTACTAAAGGCACATGCTCACATCTTGCTCAAAATTAAAAATTGAACTGGTTTGAAAAAAATGAACCAGTTTAAAAAATTTTGTACTGGTTCAGAAACAAATTGTACCAAAGGTAAAACTGAACTACAACATATACAACCAAAAACGTTTCGATGAACACACAAGTAAAAAAATAATTCCTTGAAGGTGGATCGTCTGATGCCAAGTGACTGAATTTGCAAACAGGTCTCGGACAAACAAAGCGGCAATTGGCTGAAACTGGGAACAGTTATGGGTTTGTTAAAAAAGAAAGCGCCGCGCAGACACGGAAACCTTTCAGTGACAAGTCAATTCTGAGCCACCCTTGGAGAGCACAAAAGAAAGTGTCTTCCGAGCTCATTTTTACGCATTGTCCTCATAATCTATTTAAACATGAAATCATAGATCAGATAGAGAGCAACTAAAACTAAAGAACTCCTTTTCTTGAATAATTAAGAGGTACATTGACATCCATTTGCCGTAAGACTGAGAGCAGTTCTCACGTTAAGAATAACTCCTTTAGCTGTAACGACCAGAAAACACTTCTCGAGGATGACATGCAAATTATGCCATCGTCTTCTAATGCTGAAAGGCTGAATTTGAGAACAGTTCTCGAACAATTAAAAAACCCAAGAACAATTCTTGGGATGATAAAATGCAAAGCTATGAAGAATGGAAATCTTCATTGTTGAGCCAACCTTGCAGAGCGCGGTAGAATACATTTGGAGGGTAATTCCCGCCAAGATGCAAATTTTCACTCCAAGGTTTGAGGTGAATGTTTTATTTTAAGGAACACCACTGAGACAGAAAAGCAAATGCAGATTTTTAGGTTGCTCCTCGCACTGGGAATCAGTGACATGTTCGTGTTAAGTCTGTATGTCAAACAACACACAAGTTAAGGTGGCCGAACACAGTTTTCAAGTGCCTATGCGTAATTCACCATAACTTTTGAACTATTTATTCTTTGGCGCCCGATTTTTGCAAGAGTAAAGATTAATTGCAGAAGTGTTTATTCTTGCATTTTGACTAGGGTGTGCGCTGTTGCCATGGCAACGGGTCTGATTAAATACAAGGCTTAAATAATGGTTTTTGCTTATTTAAAAAAAATACAGTCGTTAGATTGTTTTCATTTTTTGCACACTACGAATTGACATAAAATCCCTTCTGTTAACCCTGTTTTAATAAAATTTTGACATAGGCGATTTTTGCAATTCGCTGTTAATCGTTTTCTGTATTATTAAAAATTCCCTATGTCAAAATCCAGATTTTTCGTGATAGATCATTCAAGGGGTCTCTGCTCTATTTTTTTGCCACATTTCTTGGAATTCTAACGACTGGATCGTTAGAAATCAGCAGGTTTCTGCTAAAGCAATCGGTCTCAATTTTTCGAGCAACTGCGCATGCCTTGCATTTAACTGGGTTCTTTCGGTAACAAACAAAAGCTGAAAATTGCTGGGTTCTTAGCATTATTTCCTTTTCTAACAAATCTTTGTAATAAAAGACTAAAGCCATCAATACACTGCTTTCAATTATAGTGAAAAATAACACAGATAGTGCGGTTGTTGAGTAAACAAAATGATCGCTCTATTCACGGCATGTTTGTTTATTGAAATCCTTGTGCACGTGCTGAATTGCATCAGCAAATGCGCGCGCTAAAACTGTGTTCGGCCACCTTAAGTGCTTATGATCTTACAACATGATGCCTCAGAAAAGCCTCATTACGCCGTGTTATATCATTTCTTAGAATTCAGAAAACTTCAAAGTCCTAAGAATTCCTGATCATCCGTCCACGAAAATAATTTCATCAAGTTGTTTCAAGAGAATAGCCAAGCAAGAACAATTGGCAGAAAACGAGAACAGTTATAAATCCTAAAAATATCTGGACCAAAATCACATCACTGCTGGCGACCTTTCAGTTTGTGACATGCTAACTTATGAACTCAGTAGCCATACACTTTGCAATGTTGTCTGGCATGGTGGGGTTGGCGCATACTCAGGGTGGATGTCTTGGTAGAAAAAACGAAAAATGATTGCACCTAACAGAAAATTGAATTTGAACAGAGGAGACAAGATATCCTGTGAGGAAACACTCACAGAGATCATGATGAAACAATGGCTAAGCAAGCGCGTGAAAATTTTGGCGCAAATTTCAGAGGACAATGATGACTTGATTTCTGGATTTACGAACCAAGTAAAGGAAAGCTAATGAAATCTGCATTTAGAAACCGGATGAACACACAGTTGGTAAGTTGAAGTCTTCCTTATGCTTTACAGAAAAGTGCAAAATAATAAATGGAAAAGCACAATTTCTCATTGTATTGTCCCCAACGTACAATGTAATTAAGTGAAATCGCGTGGCTGAATTAGAATGTTTTTAATCAATATCGCCAGTACATATATTTTTTGATAAGCTTAGTTAAAGAACCACACATATGAGACACTGTTCGTGAAGAGGTAGAAATTTGCAAAGTTTTAACTCCGGCATTATTGATAAAAGGGTATTGTCTAAACTCATTCGTGTGTGGTTAATAGGTGATGACAAAAACATTCAAGAATAATTTGCTTATCGGTGACTCATGACAGATGCTCGCCAGACATGTTGTTTTCAATCTAAAATTCATCCGTTCTCATTGGTGGATACTGAGAATTGTTTCTCGTTTGAGAATGAAAGTGATTTCATGCTCTCTTATTGGCCAAGGCTATGAACAGTTCTCAGAGTGAGAAAAACGTACTCACTTTCCAGTTGAAAAGTGCATTTTCCACTTTGATATTGTACTCTGTAATTAATATACTTTAAGGCGAAGCTATATTACATGTAAGTGCAGTTTAAAGAAAAAACTCTGAAACTGTTCGAACCAACTTAAGCTGATAGTATATATTAATTACTGGTATCATTAGGAAAAAATGTTCATTGTTTCATTTGCACAATCTGATTCAGCTAAGGGCAACTCTAGTCTCTCCTAGATCCTTCATTTTGGCTTGAGTTTGTCAAGATCCCAAACAAAAGTAATTATAACGGTAGGAGAGGATCAATTTGAAAAAAGACGAATGCAAGGGGGACAACATGGCCCCGGGGAAAAGACAAAATAAATGGTGTGTGCACTTCTTTTGAGAAACTGAATTCAAGCTCACTTCTTCAGTGGAGTCTTTGGATTTCAAGCATTGACACTGTATGCTTGGTTCTTTATGTATTTGATCCTTTCAGACACTGCTTAGGAAGTGAGAGCAGAGGTGATGATCACAAGGTGATTACATGTCATGCACGGAAACTAAAAAGTGCACTTTTTTCCCAAAAAAATCCGCAGACATTTAAATTCTTTTACAACTTACAATGTTTTGTAATAATTATTTCAGTTGTAATTAAATAAATCTTGCATCAAACTGTTGCACAGCTCCGTTAGGTACGTGACCCTGTAATTCCCTCTCACCCTTGTAGTGCAGGAGATTTATTGTTTCCAGTCATGTTGTTTACATGTATGGTCCCCCAATCCCCCAAACTTTGAATGTTACACAGTTCATTATCCATTACAACTAGTGCCAGTAGTTAACCTGATGTCTGTGACCATATGTTGCTGCAGTAATTATAAAATTATAAAGTTAAGTTTATAGCTTTCAAAACTTCATTCAACAGACTTGGTTTGTCATAGCATTTGATATCATGAACAGTATGAAAAAATCCTTTACATTGACCAAAATTGTTCTGTCAAGATGGCTGAATATTGTTCTTTGTAATACAATAATCATGTACATCTATGCCAACTCTCCTGAATTATCCAGGAGTCTCCCAGATACAGACCAAATCTCCTGGTCTCCCACTGATACGAGTCACCAATTCTCCCGAATTCGAAGGAAAGTGCATACTTTGGCTTATTTTGGTCCTTTTGGGGGGAAATGTTGGAATTAATTTGATGCATGTTCATAGCTGAATCGCAGGAGCTCTACTTTTCACAACGTTTTTTGGAGTTTCAAAATTTCTGGATTTTTTGGACAAATCATTATGGTAAACAACCAAAGAGAACTTGGCCAATATTCAACCATATCTTAAAACATTCTTTAAATTAAACCAAATAGTCTAATAAAATAATTATACATAGTACAAACATACATTTGCCGCCATTTATCCAGTTCCTGGTTGACCAAGGTGCCTGACTGTTTAGGTTGCAGGCCAAGAGAATTGCCACTAAAGTATATGCAGTCCACTTCGCTATCAACTAAAGAGGTGTCAACTAAACAAAGAAAAACAGAATGCACTGATTATAATGCCTTTTGAAAACCTATCATACTATAAAATTTTATTACAGTCAATGCTCCCCTTGCAACCACTCTCGTAAGCGACCAACTCTAGTTTGATCACCTTTGTGAAACCTTGTTTGAACTGTGACTTCAAACTTTGTAATGAAAAGCTTTCATTTAGCAACCGTTCCGGTAAGTGTCCGTGACCACTTTTGGGATTACCCAGCTAGACTTTTCCTTTGTTCTAAGCTCTTGTAAGCAACCACTGCAAGTCTTTTACACATAAATCAACACTTAAATAAAACTGCACACTGTGCTAATGGTTTGCTGGTATTAAAGATCCTGTACAGTGCAGTATTGTATAATTTTGTAAAATTGCAAGGTCATTTTCATAGCAACCACATTTTCGAATTTACAAGGTGGTCACTTACAAGAGCTTTGCCTGTATCATACAGTATTTCACAGTTCACAATATTTTAAGTACTTGTATAATACAATTATGTACTTAATAATAATTATGTACTTAATATAGTGCCTTTTAACATGAAAATGATCAAAAGTGCTTTACATGAGTAATATAAAAATGTATTATACATCATTATCCAGAAATGGTCCTGCTGCTAGCGTTAACAAGCTTAAGGCTGACTTTTAGAATAGTAGATGAGTATAGAGATCATCATCTGCAACCTGTTTTTTTGTTTGGCCTAAATATCCTGTATTCTCATTAATTCCATGCAGCTGTAAAAGTTAACAATTTTCCTACTCATTATCCCATTTTATATGATCTTCATATCCCATGTCCCATTAATATAATTTTTCTCCTAAATATAATCCTTCATCCTGTTAATGTTTTACTCAAACATCCCATACCAGCCGGATAACCCCTTCAAGGGTGTCACTGACAGCTTGTCTGAGACATTTAACAACAAAGGCATAACAAAAACTCAAATCTTCTCTTGTGCAGTGGATCGATCACCTCTCTTCTAGCTTGTGGACTGTGACCCTGCTATTACGAACACCCCCTAGAAGATTGAAAATCCCCAGCCAAAACTACAAAGATAATTATGCATGGAAACAATTCCTGCTAATATATGGAAAGTCACGCTATTACGGAATTGTGCACAATTCATGTGGTCTCAATTAAAAGTATATTGTTCTTCTCTCATTACATATTACAACGGACAACTTGGATGTTTTCAATGACCTACTCTGCAGTCTTGAAATGTTTGCTAGTTTGTGCACTATTTTGGCCTACAATTTTTGTACGTGAATTAACTGGATATGTGTCAATTAAGTGTACAATAACAGATTAAAAAGAACTGGAAATCTTAAGCTTAAAGTAAAACAGTATTTAAATGCTAGATATCAAGCCAGAGTATACATTTGTTATTTGTGACACTTAGCAACCAAAAATAGGTATATTTACATCAGACCCTGCTATTATGCTCTCTCTCAGACTATTATTAGGACACTAAATGATGGTCCTGAGGACGTCTCTTATAACGAGAGCTATTTGACTGTCAACTTAAACATTATTAATGTACATTGTACAAAACAAGAAACTACTTGTTAACTCTAGACAACATTGTCATCATGGCTTACATGCTAGAAAACAGGGGATTTTGAATAACACAAGGACAGGGTTTTTCTGACTTGAGCCAATGTATGCAGTATGCTCGACATGATATCCGTCAGTAACAGGCAACATCATGTTGACATGAATAGGGACAGAGTTCACAGTCTGAATGGAAGTAATGTGTTCACGGAAAATTTCAAATTCTGTCCCTCCAGAGCTACTATAAAGAGAGCTTAAAACATACATCTCGATAGAATTGTTAAAAAGTACACCAAAGGCACATGTCAAACTCTACAAAGCGATATCCAGATAACAGTGGAAGCCATGCACACCTATGACATCTAAAATACATGTAATTGTAAAAGCACAGTCAACAGCTGGGGGCGCGGTGGCCTCACAGTTAGTGCGCTCGACTCCGGAGCGAGCGCTCCGGGTTCAAGCCCTGGCTGGGGACATTGTGTTGTGTTCTTGGGCAAGACACTTCACTCTCACAGTGCCTCAGTCTCTCCACCAAGGTGTATAAATGGGTACTGGCAAATTTGATGCTGGGGGTAACCCTGCAATGGACTAACATCCCATCCAGGGGGGAGTAGAAATACTCCTAGTTGCTTCATGCTACTGAAACCGGGATAAGCTCCGGCCTGATGAGCCACTAGGCTCATATGCAGACTTTACTTACAGTCAACAGCTGTACTCTTCCTCAAATTCATCCTAATAACATGACACTACAGTATGTGACCTTCAGAAGCACATGTGAAGCAAAGAAAGGCCAAGAGACCAAAAATCAAAAGAAAACAGAAGCCTGTCGACCCCATTGTACACTAAATGTTTCCCAAAATTTGATAGGAAGGTTTAAAAAAACAGCCATTTTCTTGGTCACAGATTGCAAGCAACATTTTTGTTCTTCTTTCAGCGATGTAAAATGAACAAAATCCCTCAGCAAACTGCTCCTCTTTCAAAAAGATCATTAGTTATTACCAATCATCGCCAGATGACGTCAGGTTAATATGCAAATGTTTATGGGTCAGTTCGGCAAAATGGAGATGCCAATCAAACAGGCAGGTCTGACAACAATCAGTGACTGACCACTTAGATGTTGCACTAGATTCTACTGAACAGCAGGTGCCTAATGAAACAGGGGCATACAACCTTTGTCCACATGCTCCGACGCCTCAGCCCCCACACCATTTCCCCTTGGCCACTTCACTCTCAGCCAGTTAGCTCCAGTTCCTTCTTGGCCCTTCAGGCCGCCGTCAATTACCCTTCTAGCTGGAGCCTGCTCAGAGGCTAATAATCAATGACTAGGGGCCTCTTCATACGAGCCTGGTAACCAGGCTGGCTCAGTTACCTGGATGAATTTTGTTGTGTGTTCAATTATGAGAAATTCCAGCCCGGTCAACCAGGATGAAATTCAAGAAACAAAACCAAAATAGTGGAACATAAACCAGTATTGTTCGCGATTATCGTAGCTTTGTGGACTCCTGTAACTTTTCTAATAAAGGTAATTTGCATACTTCTGAAGTGGAAATACACACAAGACAAAAATAATGCTATTTTGGCCACTATATTGCAAAAGCAAAGCTATTTTGTCAAAAATGCCTTGTCCGGGTCCTTTGGGCTGGAGTGTTCATATAGGAAATTTTCATCCCAGTTACCAAGATCTTGGCTGCAAAAATTGAAATCTCAGTAACCAGGCCAGCCCAGGTTCTCAGAAGAACACATAATTTTTACGAAGGAAAGAGTGACAATGCGAGATCTTGGAAACCGAGCCAGCAAGGTTGACTGCGCTCTATAAAGAGGCCCTAAACAACTGATTACCTGGCCCCAGGTGATTACCCATCAATTACTCATTGATTTCATAGACGTTATTGATTCTTTCAATTAGTTACATTTGGTATTTGTAAATCGAGACTATAAATTTTTGCATACCGGTAGTTGTGTTTAGTGTATACCACACAAGTGAATAGTACTTTTTGCGCACGCTGATTGGCTAGCTCGGAGGTGATTAGCCAAGTACTATTCACCTCCAAGCAGCCGAAGAAAAACAAAGTGGCTTTCGTCGCTATATTTTAACTAATGAAGTTACTCTTTGGGCTGCTAGTTATTCAGCTTGTGTGGTATATACTAAAACAATTATTCACCTCAGTGTCGGTGAAAGTGGTGGATATTTACCTCGCCGCTTCACGGCTCGGTAAATATCCACTACTATTCACCTCCACTTCGGTGAATAATTGTTAAATATTGCTCACTAGAGATTAAGGACGTCACATCACACACCCACACAACGCCCCTCATGGCAGATAAGATATCTGTAACATTTTATCAAGTACATGTATGTACCGGTATTCAACAAACTGGCTTAAAATCTATTCCAGGACACTTTTGAATAAAACAACAACTTTTCAAGAACCTGGGATGAACAATAATTGCTTATTCCGTCGCCCGCCATGTTTTTTTGTCTTCAATAGATAAGCCAGCCAGTACATACAGTATTTGTACATAACGTCTTGTATACTGTATGTGTGTGGTATAATGCAATTGCTTCACAATGCATGCACTGAAGAACTATTTAGTGACTGCAGGAATTGCACAGAATCTATCACCGCACGATGCCAGTCATAAATATACGAACCTCAGGGCGTTAAAACGAACTCTTCGGACTTCGAATAAAACGAAATCGCTATGTCAACACCGTACTCTTAAATTCCGGTCCTTAACGTAAACAATGTTTAATTTCTATTATATTTCAATTTCTTAACCTTAATCGTTTCGAAATTTATCAATTTTAACTTACCTGAGGGGAGATCTTTCATTTTAGGATAATGAAATTCTTCGCGGAGATTCTTCAGTTCATCTCGCTCGTCTAACAGTCTAGCGAATCCAGCATCTGTTATGTCTAGTTTAGTGGACTTTGCCAAGTTCACGAGGGTTTGGAAGGGTTCAAAATTTAATTGTTCGCCGCATTTCTTCTTAAGTTCTTCAACAGATGTCATTTCCAGGTATTAAAATTTCAGCATGAGATAGCAGATAGTGCAAGTAAAACAGTACTGTATTCACAATTCAGACCGTTTGACACTGGGTACTACTATCATGCAATTTGCGTGACCTGTAACGCAAGGAAACTGAACCGCACTAACACTCCCTTTCCTCCCAGGGTCTTCGCTCTTTCTCCCTCAATACAAATAGAGCTACTCGGTTAAAAAACTTTCATAGACTGCTAGAAGCGGATCTCTTGTCTTTGGATCAGACGAGTGTTTATTCTTGGACGCGAGTGCTCGTACCTCTAATAAGGGTTAAAAAAGGTTTCCTACCTCTTAGGGTGTTTGGGGTATAATAATTATGAAGTTAATAATGTAATGATTTGAAAAGACAAGTTCTATTTTTGGGCTAATCGACTTAAGGTTGGGAACTATTCGACTTCCGGTTGGGTGCTAACAGGCTGGGAGCTTTTTCGCCGATAAAAGAGCGTCTGATCGCAGGTTACAGCTAATTGATTCGTCTCGAGCCTGATAGGGAATTTGACACTATCCACAGCTGTAGGAGGGGCCGGAAGGCTTAAACAAGTTGCCTCGAGATCATGGTGGAGCATTGCTAAAAACAACACCCGTGTTGTTTTACCCTGGTAGACCCGGGGGTGGGGGGGGGGGGTACACATAACTACATCGCCCATACAAGGGAATACCCCCACAGCTCTTTCCTAAGCTTTTTTTGGTTTGAAATCGGGTATAGATTTTGACCATTTTGGTCTGAAAAGAGGTATCCTTTTCACTCTAACTTGGCATTGAATAGTTTATTGACAAGGAATTATTGTTTTTCTGCAACTTATTTTTCCCATTGTCTCATGGATTGGAGTATTTGATCGAGTAGAGGAGATTTGCACAGTTTTTGGCCTAGGGAATAGGAATATGACCAACTGAAAATTAAAGATGTCTCATGCCCGCGGAGGGTAGAGGAAGTTGTTGAAGTTTCGAATTGACCGACACACATTGTACAAAGGGTTGGAAATCAGAAAGAAGAATTGAGACGCGAGGAGCTAAGCTTTTGGACACAGGGATTTAAAGTGCACATAATCTTTTGAAAGTACAAGTCCCTTTGCCTAGTTGTAGATTGTTCTAAATAACTGAAAATCTCATCCCAATCAGTGCCATTCAAATATTTTTACTTTGTTTTTTATCTTTATTTTGAATTTTCTTAGAAAATAATACATACATATAGATTAAGAGCATTTTTGAATAGAAATAGTGCAATTTGATTTGCATAATTATGCTCACAATAATTGCAGTTGAACTAATTATTATTAACAACTAAGTGTAAGTACTGTACAAAGTAGCAACTAATTATGACAATACACAAGCTAAATGACATTAAATGGCAGTCAGAATCTTCTTTTAAACAAACTGAACAGCATTAAAATGTTCCAAACCTGCCTAATTCTTTCAAGCTATGCATTTTAACTAAAACTGTTCCATACATAAAATTGTCTTCAACAAACAAAACTTTGTCATTCAGCAAAGTGAATGTAAAAATTATTTTTCTTCCCATTTCTCAAGTACTATACCTTGCCATTATTCTACTACATTTTTTGTTTGTTCTTTGCTTTTTTTTTTTTGGATTTCCAAACATTTTCTTTATTTACGACCACATAGGGATCACAAAACTTACTGTTTGCTCTCACAGAGAGTAACCTTAACTTATACCTTGTATTCTTGCATTGCTGAACACACTGTTCTCACTCAGATTTAAGTTACACGCACTCATAGATTTTCTTTTAGCTAATACCAAGTTAAGAGCGGTAACAGTGTGTTGAGTAATGCTAGAACTGGTATACACATTAGGGGGTTTACAAACAAATCTGTCGCTTTCTACCCAAGAAGGGGAAATTGACAAGACATGGACACTTTCAACACTAGCCACATGGAAAAAGCAATAACACTGCTTCATCAAATTCTTGATTCAGCTTTGAAAGAAATAAGCTAAATCACTTGGTATCCAGCCAGTGAAATAATACCTCTGCATATCTGGAATAACAAGTTAAACTAAACTCCGAGTACAATGCTATGACTCTAATTCAGTTCTACTCACTGTATACATGTACTGTAGCATGCACAGGACAAAAAGGTCAACTTATTTCAGGACATAATATCAGTTCAAATACTTAAAATGTATCCCAGAACCATAGAAACAAGTACCTACAAATGTATAGGAAACAGAAACACTCAGTTACAGCACAAAACAAGCATTAGACTTGCCAACTATCATGTGGTGCCGAAAGGAAAAGGAAAGCTAATTTGACTGGCTGAATGGCTTAAATTCATTCATACCCCTTTTGTACAAATAATTGCTCAAGTTACATATAGGGAAATTATTATAAGTACACAAGTTGCAATTATACAGTTCAGAACTCAGAGAGTTTAGTGTTTACCAAGTCCATTTCCCATATCACATAAAATATTAGCTAATATAGTGACAGTAGCGGTGGGGTTATCATTAATTGCCCTCCACATAGCTGCTTCAGGTACAGATTCCCCAAATATACCAATCAGTCTCTCAAGTTTTACATTCATGGCTTCTTGATCTCTTTCAGGATGATAGAACCTGCACTTCAAGCCATAAGTGCACTTCTTTAAATACGGACAAATCCTCGGGTGAGTTGCTGAACCCTTCCGAAGAAAGTTATCAAGATTTGGCCCATGTTTGCCAAGTGGATCATCAGGAACCATAAACTTGTCCCCAACAAAAGAGTACATGAGAAGTCTCTGTTCAATTGTCTCTCTCCACTTTGGATTCTCATTAACTAAGTCTCTGTAGTTATCATTTGACAAAACAATACCATCTGTTTCCGCAGCTAGTTTTATGATAAATCGATCATCATAACAGACAATTCTTCTTCCATTCACCTTCCTTGAAGGAGTGAAAACTAGGATACCATCACGTTCTAAGCTGTACAGAATGTCCTGATCTGTGATTGGTTTGTCTGGACGGGACGCTTCCTTGCGCCAAGATGGCACAAACACTGTGATTTCTTTGTGCCCTTTTGCTCTGAACCAATCCACAGACAGTTGTATGCCTTTACAAGAGTAAACATCTTGCCGTCCGTGGCTGTGAAGGAAGAAAAAAATGCTTTTGTAAGGAAACAAAATAAAGGGTAACCATGTTTTATGCAAAACTACTGTATGTGTTTAGTACTGACCACACTTAACAACAATCTCTATTATTTCTAGAAGCATCTGCTCTGGGGTTTTGCCTGCCAAGCATGGAAAATGGAAAAGGATGTTTTAACTATTTATAGTACCAGCATGCTGGTTGGTTAAGAACAACAACAAAGACTTTATGATGTTCATTGAAAACAGGAACACCTTTGTCTTTAATGAAATTTGAACAAGATACAATTTTTAATCCTAATTTTATAATTTCTTCACAACAAAGACAAGTATAAACATTACTATACAATGTAAATCACACCAAAAAGATCTGAACGGAACAAAAATTTTCATTTCATAATTTCAAGACAGTGAATGAGGGTCGAAAGCAATATGTTGAAGGATGTTGCTCAATTGATAAAGGAACTTACTCAACCACGGGAATTCTAATGACTTGCTTGACCCTGTTTTAGCTTTCACTCTATTGCACATGCTCAGAAGTATTAAAATAAACTTCCTGTTCAGATATCGCATTTCATCAAAACAAAACTATCTAATTTCAATACATCAACTTTTTTTCTACTCAAGCTAAATACAAAATGTCTTCTAAGAAAAATTTGCTCCACGTTGCAGTCAGACATATCCCTGAAAATTAAGTGTAACAAGCTATGTTCCTATATCTTTTTAAGATATGAACACCACAGAAAGTTAGCTTACCTCATAGCAACATTGCTTCCATCAATCACTACAGGCCTCAAGTTTGATGATGAATTCCCTGCAACCTTTTTGGCACCAAGGATTTGTTGGTACATGAGCTTTTCTTCTTCATCTAGCCTATCACTTACGCTCATGCCACTGCTGCCAGCTTCTCTGTGGCCTTCATACATTGTTGATGCTGTGTTGCTGTAAGGTTGCAGTTGCATGAGGGGCTGAACAGAAGAAGAGCCCCTTGCAATGATATCACTAGGGCGCTCAAGAACCCTTTTAGTGCCTCTTGGAACTGCCATTCCCCGTTCCATAGCATCACCAGGTAATTCATAACTCGGTCTCGGCATAACAGCTGAAGCACCTCTTGCGATAATGTCTCTTTCCCAGTTTGGTTGAACGCCATGAAGAGGGCCCCTGACTGCCTTGTCTGTAGGGTTTTCATAGCCAGTTCTCAACATCTGTGCTGGGGGTGTGTTTGGGGCTCCCCTTGCAACAACCTCTCTTCTGGGAGGATACTGTGCTACTGCTGCTGGAACTGGTTTTGGTTGTGGAGACGTAGCGGATATCTGATATGGCAAGGATGCTGTTGTTTTGAGCAGTTCATTCAACAGTGTATTCTGAGTAACATTTGTTCCTAGCTTTTGGACAGCTTGGTCAATAACTTGATTAGAATAGCCCAGTTTTATAGCAAATTCCCTTAACTGTGGCTCAATACTCGGCGGCTGAGGAGGAGAGGTGTTCAGCGGAGATCTTATTTTATCCTCAATCGAAGACTGTGCCATTGTCACCGCCTCTGCGCTACCTTGTAGCGTGCAGTTGTTCCGTGAAGGAAACTTAACTACAGCACCAGTCGTTCTTTCAAGGTCGTCTCGTAACTTAAAAAGCACATTGTAAACCCGTTCACTGAACGGAACAGAAATGTCCAACTCTGGATTACAAAGCGACTTGATGTATTCCTGGAAAGAAGGGAGACAGAACTTTACTCCAACGGAACACTTGAGACCTCCATGTAAGCTTCAACCAATATCAAGCTTAAGTTTAAGCTTCTTGCACGTATATTATCGAATGCAAAGACAAATTCGTTTTTCGCAATGAAAAGTCATTAAGCTTTGAATTTCTTATTGTTGAGCAATAAGCGCTTTCAATCTTCTGTCGGGAACAATCAACTCGTGTCTATATTGACTGCTGAACACAGAATTATTCGCAGTAGAGTACACCTTCGTAAGCTCCAACAGCAACAAGTTTGAGTTTTATAACGAGAAGAAAGACCTGTGTTCAAAAAGCCAGTATCGCTTCGATCAGCAACACGGAAGTTTTTAACTAAAGGCCTTGTGACATGCTCTTAGAATTTCAGAAGGATAGCATATGGAAATTTTAACTTAAAGCGCCATTAAACAACAGAACCTAAGCTTATATTTCTACAAACCTTTGCTTTGGCTACTGCCGACTTCTCCCCTTTTAAAGCCAGCCACTGAATTCCACTTTTAACAGCACTCTCCTCTGGCGAGCTGAAGTGGACGAGCACATGAAATAACAGCCGTATTCGTTCGAATGCACTGGCCACCAGCGTTCGCTTTCCATGGTCAACGGTCAGTTCTTCCACAATATCATTGTCCGCCATTATTGTTTGAGATAAACTTGGCAGTAAATAATCGTAACAGTGAATCTTTTCTCCTTCTATTAACACCAGTGGAACGCCATATACGAAGCACTCGATTCTGCGAAGAGGAAGTTAAGGGCGGATTTTGATCAGTGATATAAATATACTGGTAAAACATCCTTTCTCGTGTTCTGGTCTCGTCCACTGAAATTCGACCATTCAGCTTACGTCATCCGCTATTGACGTTTCTTAAGACTTCCCTTGGGGAGGAGACAAATAATACTTTTGCAATACCAAAAATTCCACCGAAAGCGGCCTGGAAAATCCATTTCAAGGCAAAACATACCAAAGATACTTAAAAATACGTTTTCAAAAAGCTTTCATAACTAGAGGTACATTCGAAATCTACTGAAATAACAGCTTTACTAGTTGTAAAAATATCTGCCCATTTTGACACACTCTCCCTTCCCTAGAGGTTTAATTTAAATGATTTCCCAAGCGTCACCTCAGACGCACGCAATACATCACACAGGGTAAATAGACTTCCTAGAAACTGTTGTAAAACATAAACCGAGCAAATTAGCTAACACATGAAATCTTTTGGTTTCAGTGCCTTGGGATCACGATAGCTTATTAAAATACGTTATGACAAGAAATGATTTGTTTTAACGAACTTATGAGGCTGTCACTCCAGTCACTGCAATGCAGCTGTTTCAAAGTTCTTATATTCCGAGCACGTATTTCTGTTTCAGCCTCAGACGGTAAACTAGGGGTAAATTTAAAGCATTGAAACATTTGACAATGTTAAATCGCCTTTGCTGTAGGTTAGGAAAGAACTGATGTGCACGCGTGCACATAACTCTGTTCCGCTCTAGGAACGAACCCCCTGGTATGTTCCGAACGCTGAAAAGGGGTCGACTCGTGACCGAAGGGCAGAATTCTGCGTCAGTTAAAAGATTCCTACTACAGCAACTTATTTCTAACGATCTTAAGGACAAAGTTAAGAAAAGAAGATTCCTTCTTTCGAGAAAAGCTTCACTTTTCTTCGGCCCGGAAAATGTATATGGAAAGTGGAGCACAAAGAATAATTATAATAAGCATCATCAGACAACTTCCGCTTATAAAATGAAACTGCCCACTACTTCGGTTTTAATAACTGACTTATGCCTGTCCTTATAGGGAATACCGAATTCCTCATTTTTCTCTCCCCCTCATACGTTGAAATGATTACCTACAATGAATTTCGTAGTTCCCGTTGCGTATTTCACATTCAAACCGAAATCAGCCAAGGCTAGCTGGAGTAATCGTAGTTTTTCCGCATTATTTTCTAATAATTTCATATCGTCTAACTAGTACAACTGCAAGATTCTTCACAGCCGACGACTGAAATTTAGGATCAGTGCAGAACAGTCAAATTTTTAACAACTGCTTTCTTTGGAAGTAAGACTTACTGCGTAACAGAAACATATCGTTACGTACGAATTTTAGCTCATTACCGTTGCTTACGAGAAATCAAAAACCTGCGAACCGACCTCCGTTACGGTTCTCAATGCAAATCGAACGTTCGATTAATCTAAATTAAATGCTGAACAGTTCCATCAGTAACGTCAAAAAACAGTAATATCGTTGTTCCAACAGGTAAAATCAGAATTATAAAATGCTTCGAGCATTTTCCGCAAACTTAAGAACAAACAAACAAAACATTTATTCAGTGTGTCGTCTTCATGGCGCTATGAGGCGCTTCGAGGCACATTGCAAAATCCGTCTACGCTTAAACGGTGACTGAAGGACTTACAAGGCGTAGAAATGATGAAACTTACCGGTATATTTATGTTCTTCCCCTGCTACGTTCTGTGCATCTAACTAAACAGCGAAATAAAGTATACCTCGACTAGAGCGCAGACAACACAGGAACTACATTTTTATCATGCATGGATCAGCGGATGTATCAGCGAACATGTGATTGGCCACCTGGCCGTTACGCAAGGTTACTGTTTAATCCAGTCACGTTCTGCAAACAGAAGCCAACATTCCAGCACTACGAGGCCTTTCTCGACGTTTTGAGAATTTTTTATGATGAAGATGATCAACTTTTGATTTGATCAAGACAACGACAGTCTACTGCAATACTGACATTGCGTGCTTTATCCCATAGCACATTGACAAAATCCATCATTACAGGAGGTTTGACGGTGTTTGAATGCAATCAAAGTGGACGGAAAGACGAAGCCATTTTTCTTTCTTTTTCTCTGAAACCGCAACTACTTTTACAGTAAGACCGTAACTTTCCTCATAGTGGAGTGGTTATCAAAAATATATTTCCCTGGTGCTTTAGTAGTCAACCGGCGCCACGCAAAGGGAGGGATTTGGGGTGGGGGCCGGGGGCGTTAGCAACCCCTCTTTTTCAGTACAGAGATAAATAAGTAAAACCGAAAATAACAAAACGTAACGAAGAAACTAAATTTTCTTTGACAGGAAATTTCATTCGGACATAAGTCGACCCATTATTGCGGTTTTCTTCGCACTGAGGCTGTACAAAGATCCTACTATATAGAACATAAATAAATCAGCTGTTAGTTTTAACTGATTGTTTATATGTCCTGGAGAAGATGCGAAGGGACGTAAATTCCAATCATTCTCGATTTGACTGTTATAAAACCTGAACACGTCGGCGAACCAATCGCTTGTCAAGGAGAAAGCGCACACCATGGAGAATTGAAATCAAGACTGGAGAACAATTATATCATATGAGACTTGATTATTGCAGGCAAAACATGCTCTGAGTCAGTTGACTAGATAGGTAATGCGTTTGACCACGGAAGTTTCCTTTATGACGCATATACCGTTTATAACGCGTTAGATTGAATCGTATTGAGGGAGAAACGTTAGAACTTTAGATCATATGCCCTGGATTTGAAAATGAAAATAAAGAACATGAAAGACCAGATTGTCAATGTCTATTCTTGTGTATGTATAGTAAATGTAAATACATCGCCTTTTAAGCTCTTAAAACAACAAAGAGTTTGTAACTGTTTGGGATACGCTATTACATGAATTTTAAAAGTATTTCCGTTCATTTTAGAGGACTAAAACTCGAAGATTTTAAAGAGCTGGGCAGCATGTCCCGGGCCGCATGCATGGTTGGTCAAGTATTCGTGTTCAACGGCCCGCCAACTGAAAAAGTTACTTACTGCGCAGGCCCTGTAGTTGTTAGTAAAGATAATAGTAGAGTTACTTCATAACATCCTGGCCGTTTTACTGGTCTATTCCCAATCAGGCCCATATGTATTAAACGTTATTTTCTTGTCCCGCTTAGTCAGCTGCTAATGCTTATGTAGGCAGCAGTAATGATCATAAATCACTACTCTAGTAAAGACAAAGTGAACCAATCAAAACATGAAACAAAGGCCTGTGGCGCGGGCCGACGCATACCCAGGCGCGGGAAAACGTTTGCGAGTGAGTCCAGGTTGGGTTTGATTTCACTTCTTAGAGCGGTTTGAGTGTCGAAAGCCGAGTAATCAGGCAATTACTTCGCTTTTGGTTTTACTGTGGTTTGAAATTAGCAGAGTAGTCTCATTATTGGTATGCTATTGGTTTGCTTCTGGTTTTTCTGCGGAATGGAATAAATTTATTTATTGGCGAAATAATTAAATCGGCTGCTTTGATATAGTTTTTCTCCTTACGCTGCTGCGAGTTTAAAATTTCCCGTCTGAAGGGCAGACGTCACAACCCCAAAGGTCGGCATATAAATAGCATAAGTCATTCTTAATACTCAACGTTTTCCTATGTTTTCATTTATCAAACTGTCCAGAAATAGCGGGAAGTGGCTTCATGGCCACTAACAATAAAATTTCCCGAAGGGAACTTTATTTTCGGTACGTATACGGAAAAACCACGCGATACGCCTCTGCAGTTCACTCGACAAGTTCAATTGAGCGTACTTACGTTGTTTACTTTATTCAGTTTGAGAATGAGTAAGCAGTTTGACATTTTAAGGCTATGAGCGTGTTCATCTAGTCACACTCACGATTCTACTGACCAGGAAATTAAAGGAGGCTATATATTAGAACACTGTAAAGCAAATAAATGAAAAAAAAACGAGTCTGTTGCTGACGTAGTCTACTTCCCTTCTGAAGATAACATCATGGGCAAATCCCTAGTTTGTAATAAGTTTCCCTTTCTTTGGAACGCAAATGTGACGGGAGCTTCCTCCATAAAGATCATTTATTATTATTTCACTGATTCTGCCTCTTGTTGGGAGGAGTCATCACGCACGTGCCTTTGACTGATAGCATTCTTAATCAGCTATTACTGTAAAGAGTAAATATTCCTACCATGTTTGTCCTGTGAACGTGTGTTGTCGTTGGAGTACGTGATGTGCCCAAAGCACATGTTTAGAACGCGTGGCTGAGAACTACTTGTCCTGTCACCTCCCCCGCACAGCCTGAAACTCGCCTTCCGGGCAGTTAACCTTCAGGCTTTTGAGCTGCTAGCAGCCGTTTCTAGATCTTACTACAAGAAATTCAGACAATCCACTGAGGTCAGTTACAACACTAAGACATTCAACTCATCAGCTGCGGCCTTGGTTTGAATAATAAAAGGATGGAGCTGATCAACAGCGGGCGTTGTGTATCTCTATTACTTTTAATTTTTTCTTTACCTTAACACCTCTGCATTTGGCCAATATTAGCTTTCGCTTTCTTTACTCTTTCTTTATTTTTCAAAATTAGATCATTTCCATCAGTCACGACAACTAAACGAGCCCTACCAGTGCCGAACGTTTTAAATGAAAATGGCAGTTGATCATTACGTGTGCCTACGCCTGGCTCACTACCTCCTACAATACGGCAGAACAGTTACTCTACTTACAACAGGATAATAAAACAATGGAGTTTATGTTCGCGGGCATAAATATGTTTTTCGCCCGACCCAGACTCATGTTAGCCCGAGCCGCTAGGCGAGGGTTAAAATGTGCTCTGAGAAGGGCCCAAAACATATTTGTAGCCAAGAACATAAACTCTATTACTATTATTATCACTTTGGAGGGCATTGAGAAAATAATAAACAATTATTCACCGAAGTGGAGGTAAATATCCACCACTTTCACCGACACTGAGGTGAATAATTGTTTTAGTATATACCACACAAGCTGAATAACTAGCAGCCCAAAGAGTAACTTCATTAGTTAAAATATAGCGACAAAAGCCACTTTGTTTTTCTTCGGCTGCTCGGAGGTGAATAGTACTTGGCTAATCACCTCCGAGCTAGCCAATCAGCGCGCGCGAAAAGTACTATTCACTTGTGTGGTATATACTAATAACTGAAAAACAATGACAACAAAATAGTCTGAACAATCACGCGAGCTAGCGTTTTTAAGTTGAATGATTTTTATTTCCCTCAATGAAAATACACAATACATCAAGCGCGTAGAAATTACAAAATATTGGCATTTCAGTTTTCGAAAACTGTAAAAGACATGAAAAGAACGTTCGATAAAGCTCATTTGTAAGTGTTGAAATTACTTGTACAATTGCTAAACGGACAGCTTGGCATAATTGGTTGAACTGAGTGCGTTTCGCGTGCTAAAATACATTTTAACCCTCCAAAAATTACATTTTAGTCCTCCAAATTCTCCATTTCAGCCGACACAATGCGCCACAATGCCCGACAAAGTGATAATAATTACTCGTGTATGTTATTTGCCGTCCTTGGTCGTTCCGTATTGGGAAAAACTGTGCCCTTGGTCTTGAGTACGGCCCTGCGGCCTCGGGCCGTACTCAATTTTTCCCAAGACGGACCTCCCGGACGGCAAATAACATATATGTAATTTTTACGAGGACTACCAAATGCATGTGGGTCAGTGGTAATGCTTCTTTTCTAGATGATTGTATGTTACTAGACTTACAATGCATGTTTAGTTACATCCAAGATAATTAGTTATTTAAACTACATAGCAGTGTTGTCCTATTTCTGGTCATCGGATTCTGTTGCGAAATTGACATTTCCTTCAGATTCAACACCAATTCTTTTATCCTTCAAGGGATCCTAACGGAACACAATAATAATTAATTAATAATTTAATCAGCTAAGCTCGAGCTAAGCTATCTGGCCAAAGGCAGGACATATGGATTTTTTCCTCTAGTGGAGAGACGACATCTTGAGAGAGAAAAGGCAAATCTGGTAAATATCCTATAACCAAGCTGTGTCCACCCTTTTAGCATCCAATTGGTGCTGGAGACAGCCGACACTTGCCAGCACATGGTTATATTTTCCGTATTCTTCGCGGAAAGGAGTTCAAACTCCGCTGCTGGAAAGTTTAGCTCTTGAACTGCACCCTTTCGAAATTAACAATATTTCGACGTTATTGCTGCTGCCAGTGATTTTGACCAAGTGGACACATCCCCAGTCTGGGCTTCCCTTGGTAATGGCCAGCCGAAATATTGTTCAAGTTAAATTATAGCGGCGCTGCTCCCTTTCGTAAACGGTCGATGCCATTTTCGTAAACGGTCGATGCCATATCTGCTTTAGTTCAGGCATGGACAAGGTATAAACTAGTATAATTTGTTGATGGAGTAAAATGCACTTACCAAATGCTTAATGGTTCATATTCACACTGGTTTGCTTGAGGTTAGCTCTTATTTGATGTTTGGGGCAATTCTATTATTAATGTCACATTTATAATTAAATTTTGGGGAGATTTGGTTGATTAACCTGGTAGTGCAGTGGTATAAGAGGGATGTGAGGAAACAGAGGTTCCGGGTTCGATACTAGGTGGTTACTTTCCTTTTTTTTAATTTAGTAGAGAAAAATTCGTTTGCAGTTGTAAAAAATTTCTAAGTGTCGCGAAAATGGCAAAGACCGTTTACGAAATGGAAATGTGCAGCGTCACTCCTGAAGGCGCGCGAGCGGAGCCCCATACCCATATAGGAAAGAAAAAGGAACCCATGAATTGATTTTCCCATGATTATCATGGCTAGTGGTATTGCTCGTGGGCGCTTACGCACGACGACGACTCCAGCTAATAGGTTGACAGAGACATGCACCCTTGGTTTATAGCGTCCTTCTTTGATATGGACATCCATGTTACGGTCAACTGAAACCTGTCAAAACAAGGTATCCGCTGACCAGTATCACGTGACCATACTGCGATTCGCTCCGACGAAGGGCTAACGCTCGAAAAGTCAGCTTCCGAATCTCTTTACGGTGGACAATTCACATTATCAACCCAGTTGATAAGACCAAATTATTATGTTTAGAGTTCTTCGAGGTCACGCCTGTTTTGAAATTGACCACAGACCAAGCGCTGGTTTTTGATTGGATCGCGGGTTCATATTAGGTTAATTTGTTCTAAACAGTGCCGGGGTGTTCGGAAGCTGGTTAAAGCTAACCCAGGATTAAAAGTCAACCGAATTATAAGTTTTTGTTCTATACAAATGTTTTTCACTGCTTTTTTTCTGTATTTTATGACTATTAAAACTAAAAACAGAACGCCAATATACAGAAAACCTCACCGCAAAGTTGCAAAACTCAAATCAAAATTCTACTTTATCGAAGGTTAGCTTAATCGGGCTCTGAACAACCCGGCCAGGGCGGAAAATGGCCGGGCGGTGAAACGGGCAGTCCGCTCTTGATCCAATGTATGATGCAGAGAAGGACTGGCACGAGCGCTCCTCCAGCGCTTCCGGTGCAATTAATGGCTGCCAAAAATCTCATCTCGACGAACCGGAAATGAAGTTTTCTTTCTTTATTTTTGAGTCACCAGTGGCTTATTTTTAAAGGCTTTTTTATGTTTTTGGTCCAGAACTATCGCGACCGAGTACAACTAAATGATCAAAACTGGTCTGGCAGAGTGATTTGTAAACATCGCTTTCGCCGTTCTTTTCGTGGTGTGTACGGTCTTACACGCTGATTTATATTTATTTTCCGTTCGACAAATTAGCAAAGTATTTCATTCAAATCGGTGTTCAAAAGGTTAAATCCGACAACGACAAACGAGTCCACTGAAGCTCAAAAATTTATCAGTACTTCAAAAGGCTTTAGTAGCCGTCTCGAGGAAAATTTCCCAGCACTTATCTTGCTCTTCCCTCTGAGCAAAATTTGAAAGATTACTCAGAAGTTGTCTTGTCTTGTCTTGAAAAGTTAGTTACAACTTCAAATATCTATCTGCACAGTGACAACGCTGTACTCTGAGTGCCAAATGTATTTCCTCACTCTGATGATATATCTCTCTGATGATACTTTACAGCTTTGATAGTCGGCCGCAATCGTAAATGTTCGTCAGAGATCGCAGCATGATCGGGCAGGCTGAAAAGTACACTCTCGACCATTACTGAATACCCAAGGGGGCAGTGAAAGTGTTGCTTAAGCAAGGTTCATGAACTCAGAAAAGCGAAGTATATACATATTAATGAGTAAACTGGCTCATTACGTGATACGAAATACAAGAAACACAAATTCCAAGTAGATCCCTTTCCACTATTCTTGACATTTCAGCTTAATATCTGAATTTACTTAAAAACTAAACTTTTGCATGTTACAAGTTCATAAAAAGCTAGACCAGAAACTAGAAATTTAAGATAAAAAACTAGCATTTTTCAATTCTCATATAAAATGGCTCTGAAATCATTCACATTTTGACTCAAATTTCCAATAGTTTTTACAAGTCGTTTCTATCTCCTGAACGTCTAGATTAAATAAATGTAATTTCGTCTTCATTTTGCAGCCTACAAGTTGGGACTTCTTCAACCTAGAGCCATTTAATATGAAGATTAAAGTCAGCTGTTCGCCCAATTTGACGACATTTCCTTTAAAATATTCATTGTCCGCTTTCAAATTTCGCGCTTCATCGCGTCACTCGTATGCTAATTCATGCTTAATGAGGTGTTAATATTAATGATGTCCGGCCATTCTGCGCCATGGAAAAGTACCATAAAATTTTACCAGTTTGAGTTTCGTCTGAATTGCAAGCAACACGTGATGTTTTCTTTAAGGCACAAAAACGTTCGTCTGGAAATATTGCTCACTTTTGTTTGGGTGAAAGTCCAATAAATCGCAGGTTCTCGATGAAAAAAGAGCGCCCGCCGATGCGCGTTGTGTAGATAAGCATGACAAACTGGACTTCAATATTCCGCTCAATATTCGTGTACAAACGTACATATGGGAAGACAGCTGAGATAATCAGCAAAGTTACGGAAACGCTAGCTTTCTTTGATCAAGATTTCGATTTTGCAGTGTGAGTTCTCAAACTCTCTGTCTATTTCATTTTCACAGAATAAAACTTCACTGTGTTGAAGAAACATGTGATATTAGTAGCCTTCTAGCGTTGGCGAAAATTGTTGCAACATCTCAGCAGAAAAATGGCGAAAACAACAATCTTTGTCAAGATTTTATCATTGATAGTTGAAAATACCGACTCCGACTTAAAAGTGCACGCGCTGCACTAGGCAAAATAGCTTCTTGTGCGTGTCAGGTTTTCCTTTCAAAAACTTTTTGTAAAGTCGCCAAACAAGCAAAAACAATAAGAAACTAACGACAACAAGTTTTGATTATGATTAAGCATTGCTCTTAGAAACTCAGAAATTAACTACCAGAGTACAGAGTTTTTTTTTTGCATAAACTTCATTCATTAGTCAAACGCTTACGCGTACAACTAGCGCGAGTAGATCTTACTTATTCAATAGTTAGCACCTTTTATTAGGAAAATTCCTAACAAAATACATTAATAATCAACATCTTACTGAGTCTGCGTATGTCGGCTTATGCTTATGTGTTAGGGAAATCCAGCCTTTATAAACTTTATGAATAAAGGGGGCAAGTTTCTAAAGAAACTGTGGTGCTGCGTCGGTGGGAGTATTACAAGTAACCCACCCATTAATTTTTGATTGATTTTATTGGCTATTTTACGTCACGTGGTATAAATCTCTGGACAATTATCACGCAATAACCCCCGCCCGAGTCGATATTTGTCCTCGGATTTTTTCCGTCGAAGAGAAACATAGTCAGCACAAGAATTTCAACTTTTCTTTTCTTTTATTTAATATGGAAGGAAACCAAACTAGTGTTACTGAGTCTAGCGATGGTGACATTAAAAAGCTGATGGCAAATGCTGTTCCGGAAAGTACATAAAAGTCACCAAAATACGCTGTCAAAGTCTTTGAAGGTGGATAGAGTCACGAGTAGACTTTCAATATTTAGTCCTACGTAAATTTAAACCGATTCATT
>OZ026604.1:14414543-14417043 GCA_964020085.1 Micromussa lordhowensis
TTTAACATAAGACGGTAAAGATCTGACGATAGGTGCCATAATTTTGTCTAAATAGCTAGAAATGAGTTCGGTAGGGCAACTACACGCAGAGACGATAGGTCGGCCCGGGTTGTTAGGTTTGTAAATTTTAGGTAAAAAGTAAATACATGAAGTTCTAGGCGTCTCGAAAATATCTTTGTCCGAGGTGTTAGAATCATCCTCTTGTCATGGAAAAAGGCTTTAAGTGGAAGCACAGAAAGCCGCAAAACTCTTGAACAAAGATTTATTTTTCAAATCGGCACTCTTAATCCTCACGGTATCAACGAACGCTTTTCATTCAACTAATTCATTCTGTTGTTTTTCACGTTGCCAGGCACCAACCAATAGCGTAGCTCCACATTTCTGTATATAAACCACACACAACCCACAATTCCTTGATTCCTTCCGACGAAGGGCTAACGCTCGAAACGTCAGCTTCCGAATCTCTTTACGGTGGACAATTCACATTATCAACCCAGTTGATAAAACCAAATTATCTTGTAATACTCCCACCGACGCAGCACCACAGTGTTTTTAAAAAATAAAAAAAAAATAAAAAAATAAAAAAAATAAAAAAAAAATCAACCCAATAACTCTTTATAATACATTAAATACTTTTATAGCGTATCTGAATAAAACTGAGGTTGTTACTGAGATTTCATTTATATTTCATCTGGGGATCTTTCCGGTTTTGTTAATCTTTTTCCTGACTTAATAAATTCCACAACCTCCTTTCCTTCAAAACCTGGATCCGAAACGGTGTTTTACCCGAACAACGGACAACAGTAAAGTAATCAGTAGTAAGTAATTAACAACTATTCACCGAAGTGGAGGTGGCTAGCGGTGGATATTTCGCGGCTCGGTAAATATCCACCGCTAGCCACCTACACTGAGGTGAATAGTTGTTTTAGTTTATACTAAAACAGTGAGATAATAAACACTAAAAACAAATTAATTTGGATGATTTCTTCACTTTTCACGGATGCAAACCGGACGCCATTTTCTCTCGAGTTGCTCGGAGGTAAATAGCACAGGATATCCGGAGTTTGACGAACCAATCAGCGCGCGCCATCAACGCTATTGACTGTTTTCACGATCCCATAATGCAATACGTTTTGGGGGGTTCTTTACATAAAAACAATGCAATTTATTTACTCTTGGAACTGTATCATGCTTCAGTGAACTGATTATCCATTGTTTTAATGTAAATAACCCCCCAAAATGAACTGTATTATGGGATTGGTGAAAAAAGCGAATCCACTGTTTTAGTATATACTAAAACGTAAATATTAGCTCAGGTATACGTTTTAACACATATTTGGCTTACTTCTAAGATTTAGATATATATTACTGAAAAACGCATATTCGTGATCGCTTTCAATCTTGAATGAAAAAAAAAAATACGCAAGCAACAGATTTCAGATTCAGATTTTCAGATTTTTCATTGTTTCATACTGTGTAGAGAAACCATAACAAGGTGAAGGGAACCTCACCAAAATGCGTTTATCGCAATTTTTTAATAACTTTAATTACTCTAAAAGATGTTTCTATCTTCCATAGCAACACACCAAAAGACCGCCTAGAAAAGTTAATGCCCTTATAAGCGAGCCACCTATTATTTTATTTTGAGGGTACGTTGTCCAATACTCTGACAAATTATATCCACATAACAATAGATAAACAATACAATGCAATTAAGAAGACGCAACACATTAGAATACAATACAATGCTATGCATAAATTTGTCAGAGTATTGGACAAGTTTTGGCATTCATCCGGTAACATTTTCAGAAAACAGACTATTTGGACTATTCAGTGTAGCAAGAGAACTTTTGAGAACTTATTTGTGCTAGTAGAGGCTTTCAGGCAACATGGTCGACTTACACATCTGTTTTAGTATTTAAGTATAATCCTCCAGTGATTCAAGAGCCATCCAACAACTGGTAACATTCCCTTGATTTGAAAAAACGATCAAAGAGTTAAAACAAAAGTGCAGCCCTACCCAAAATTGAATAAGACGTCATCACGCACTTGCAAAGGTCATTTTTATATGCACCGATTTTAAATATATTTCAAGTAACTAAAACGATTTTTATTTGTTTCACAGCGCTGAGTCAAAATTAATTTTCCGCTACCTAGCACCTCATCTCATGACATCGATTTAATCTAGTCAAAGTTAGAAAAAATTTGTTGATTATAGTCAAAATTTCACTACCGATCGCTTCCCGCGATAAAACACTTTTATAGTACCAGTGACGTGCAAAAAGTATATTTTTAACTTTCTGTAAGTGGACAGCCATCGTTATTCTGGCCCCAAGGGATTCCACGAACGAGATGTCTGACTGTAATCTAAAAGTATATTTCTATATCCCGGTATATTTTCGTATTTACCACTTTCATACACATCACGTGACAAGCCCAAATCAGAAGCCATGGCAACATAATTCTTGCTAAGAAGCACATTCCTTGCTGCAAGATCACA
>OZ026604.1:14419543-14449543 GCA_964020085.1 Micromussa lordhowensis
CAGACGCGCGATCAGTATCTCTACCTTACGTTCAACAATAAAACATGTTATCATTCAAGATTGTGCGGTGCGATAACAGAATTACTTACCACTCCTTGTACAAGCTCCTATTAGACGCATGACGTTAGGGTGGTCTCCAACTGTCACCGTGATTTGAAGCTCGTTCAGTAAAAAGTCCCGCCTCTCAAGTTCTGTCAGGCATTCGCTGAAGTAAAAAATGCTTCACTTTAAATTATTTAATCGCGTAGTCGAATTTGCAACATAAACAAACTATAAAGCAGGCTGTAAAACATCCTATTACCTGGTTCTTACTGTGCAATCACAACTGAAAAGAAAAACTACGTGGAAAAGGATTTCTACTTCAAGGAGCAATACCTAATTGTCCTTGTGTTATTCCTGTCTTATTTCCTCTCTTAGTGTCTCCTTTCTTCTGCTGTATCGTGATCGTGCGGCCTCGTGCAAAATGATAACAACTGACCTCGCCGTATATTACTTGGTGGTGGTGGATGGTGATTGTGGTGGTGGGTGGTGATTGTGGTGGTGGTGGTGGTGGGTGGTGATTGTGGTGGTGGTGGTGGGTGGTGATTGTGGTGGTGGTGGTGGTGGATGGTGATTGTGGTGGTGGGTGGTGATTGTGGTGGTGGTGGTGGTGGGTGGTGATTGTGGTGGTGGTGGTGGTGGTGGGTGGTGATTGTGGTGGTGGTGGGTGGTGATTGTGGTGGTGGATGGTGATTGTGGTGGTGGTGGTGGTGGATGGTGATTGTGGTGGTGGATGGTGATTGTGGTGGTGGTGGTGGTGGATGGTGATTGTGGTGGTGGATGGTGATTGTGGTGGTGGTGGGTGGTGATTGTGGTGGTGCGTGGTGATTGTGGTGGTGGTGGTGGTGGTGATGGTGATGCCATATTGTGGAGATTTAATAAGATATTGTGTTGTATGGTTTTTGGGTTAATTAATTTGGGTTTATCTTTCATGAAGGCGACCTTGAAAATGTAGGTAGATACTCAGCTTTTGCACGCACGTTTGCCTAGATGGATCGCAGGGAAAGCATTAATTCATCAGCATATCATATCATTAATTAATTCATGATACGCTCACTTCGAGGCAGCCTTGAAAGATCAAGGGGCACAATTACTACTTCCACACCAGATAGTATTCATCAAGACATTTTATTGATCTTTTTGTTTGCCTCTTATACTAAGGACTCTTAATCTCTTGTTTAAGGAAAAATTTAACATTTTGGACATTTCTCCGCTTAGCAACCTCGCCTATCTTGTTAACGCCGTCTGTTCGCCCGGCCCAGTCCACCACTATGAAATTTGCTGTTGCTCTACCTCGAGATGACCTTTCATCAAAGCACTTCTTTGTTGCCTGAAACAGAAACATGACACGTATTAAGGCGGTTAATAGCGTCAGTCCTGTAGTAACACGTAATTAAGGCGGTTATAGCTTCAGTCCTGTGTCCTGTATCAGGAAGCTTAAGCAACGACGACGGCGACGCCGAGGACGACGCCTAGAAAAAATGAAGTTATATTTCACCAGCGAATTTCGGAATTTTTAATAAACGATTTACTCTACACTTTTCTATGGAATGGTAAAGGCGATAAGATAAAACGGAAGGTAATGATCAACGATTACGGGGTTGGTGGCCTAAAAATGATTGATATTAGTTCCTTCAATAAATCACTCAAAACCACATGGATTAGAAAATATTTAGATAACAACAACAAGGGAAAATGGAAAATCTTTTTTGATTTAACCCTAAAAAAATATGGCTGTCAAAACTTTTTTTCCTACAACCTCAACTTTAGAGACACCTTATCGACAATAACAACTTCGGACGCATTTTTAAAAGAACTATTAGGAATCTGGGCAGAAGTTAACTTCGAACCTGAAATAACATCGAAAGATCACTTTCTATATCAACATCTTTGGCATAACTCCCTGATAAAGATAGACAACAAGACAGTTTTTTTTCAAAATTGGTTTAATAAGGGAATAACTCGGGTGAAGCATCTTTTAGGACCGGACAACCACTTTCTCTCGCTAAGTGATTTCCGCTGTAAGTATGAATTAGACCCTCGCCCTCTCAGCTTCTACGGATTAATATCGGCTGTGAAGTCTCTTCGGATTGATTCAAACTTTCAAGATTTACAGAACACCAACCACGAAAAGGAGCCACTTTCAACAAGAATTTTCCAAGCCAAAAAAGCAACTACATTAATATATAAAAAACTAATCAGTAACAAGAGTTTAACCCCAGAGTCAAGTCAAAAGAAGTGGCTAGAGGATTGTGGCCTACCAACAAATGACAACATAAATTGGACTGCTGCCTATCTTTTAGCTAAAAAATGCACAAAGAGCACTAAGCTGATAGAGTTTCAGTTTAAATTCTTACATAGACGCGTATCAACCAATAACTTCTTATTTAGAATAGGTCTAAAGAGCGATGAAAATTGCAGTTTTTGTCACACTTCCTCCGAGTCAATAATTCATCTTTTTTGGAAATGCCGCCAAACATCTCACTTTTGGAATAAACTTACTGAATGGCTGAAAAACCTAAATTTACTTCATAGAGATTACGCTTTGACAAATACTACTGCTTTGGGTCTGAGGCCAGATATCTCTCAATTTGCGATTCTTATCAATTACTGCTTTCTCTTAGCGCGATATCACATATGGCTCGCTAAAACAAAAGATGGTCGTCCAAATCTTACGCATTTCATATGCATACTAAAATCACAATATGAAATAGAAATAAAAAGTGGAGACACAAAAAAATGGAAACCTCTTGCAAGATATATGATGATTTAATTAATATTTTAGATTATTTCTTCTACACCTCTCCTACCTATTAGTCTATTTCTAATCTCCTGTCAGGTGCATAATTCATTTTATCTACTGAATGTACCACATGCCTTTGGTCTGTTGTTGTTGTTTTTATCGTGTAAACTCAAGCTGTAGTGATAAGTATCTGTTTTTCTTTAGTCTTTTTTTTTTCCATCTCTCTTTGCCCCTTGTCGTCATTGTATTTCTTAGTAGTGTACTGTAAGTCGTGTTGATATTGTAATTCAAATACTGTAAATATATCATTAGAGCAATTTCGAGTGCTTTAGGTTGTCTAAATAGTGTAATAGTGTACTGTTCGTAATTGTATCATTGTATTCCCTTGTGTTGTTGCAATAAAAAAAAAAAAAAAAAAAAAAAAAAAAAAAGAATTTCGGAATTGTCTACATCTCTTCAGTACGCCAATGGCTCTAAACACGTGCTCAGGCTAAATATGCAATGCAGCGTTCAATTCCAAATGGAAATACGAAACATTAGCCGTCGTCGTTCTCATTCCTCACACGACGCAGAACTTGGCCATTTCACGTTGTTGTTTTGCAGAGGACAGCAATGAAATGTACAAAGATTTATAACGCACGTGTACGGCTACCGTTTTGCTCATTAAACCTTTTGTTTGGTGACGTTCTCGTTGCCGTCGTCGTCGTGATTTGCTTAAGCTCACTAATTACACACCTGCGACGCGTGATTTACTCTCAACCCAGAGCTCATCAGGTCTTCTTGACCGAGGGAGCCAAGACACCACAAATAAAATATTCCTCCCATGACGCACCTAAGCTCCACTGGCTCCCTGAAGTGCTTAGAACTTCTCTCATGCTACAGTTTGCAGCCGAAAAGCTAGAAATTTCGTCAGACTTTTATCAAACGACAACGACGAGGTACACACCATTTGGAAAAACAATTAAGCTGTTCCAGGAGCCCTGGCTGTTAGTATGATTAAAAATATGCATAAGCCCGCAGCGGGCAACATGATCTAAATATGGCCTTGTGCTGCGCGAATGGGCAAGGTAAACCTTCATGTTTGCTCAGGATAACCCTTTGTGATCCGCAAGAAATAGTGTTCTTTACAACATTACAATAGATCCTTATCTACAGTGAAAGCTTATCATTCTAAGGTTGACTTTCCACTGCTAATAAGGCTCGGAAAATTGGCATGAATAGCTACATGCTATTCAGAAAGACCGCACAGGTAATTAGACTAACGGAGTACCGTAATCAACTTACTAGCAGGTTGCAATTCTAGGTCACTAAAAGGCAATTCTCATTTAAATTGTTCTTCATTAGCACAACTATAACTGAATAATGAGCAAAACATAACTGACCTCATCGATATACTCATTGCACCAGTCCGCAAGATGTTTCACGCACAGCCCCCAAGTCAAAAACAAATCCACTTCCATAAAATCAAAATAATCCGAGTCAGCACATCGCTTCTGGATAGCATCCACTAATTTACTACACCCAGCAGACTCAACCAGGTTCATTGGCTTCCACGACAACGAAATTTCATAATTTGTGTAGTAAACCCAGCGATACCTGTAGTAGTTGTCACCAACTAGGTGGTGGTCCATGAACAGAAATATTCTTTGATTGGTAGTGATCGCTTTACCTAATGTCGGCCACTTCCAGGATTGTCTGCGATAGTCATTTAGAGAGAGCTGTTTCAAACTTTTCTTCTTTTTTGTTGGCTCCCATAAGTACTTGATCTGCGAAGACGGCAAATTTTTATATGAGATAGGAGATTTACCTTATTGACTATAATAAAAACATGGTTAATATTGTCTTCCTAGAACCGGCTCTCAATGGTCACTTTGTACGTAATACTCTTTTCTTCCTAGAAAGAAAAGCTAAAACTTAATTCGACATTAAGCTTCTTTTCGGACGTTTACTGAGAGTGTCAATTACTCATTTCAAAACAACATTGGTTGAAATAAGTGTAACCCCCATAAAATTTCTGGGTTATTGGTCGAAATTATTTATTGGGTTGATTTTTGAAAGTTATCGTCTCGTGTCTCGTCTTGTACACCATACTCGTAACGGTGTATGAAATCGATCGATACAAGTTAGGGATACAACTAGCCACAAATGAGTCATTTTTACCTAGTCTTTACCTGTTTAAGAATTTCGTTTCCGATCTTTTGGGCTTTCGAACTGACGATGTCTCTACCAAACTTAATAATAACAACTTCAGTAGGATTTCTTCGCATCCATTCATCCATCTGCTGCAGCATTTTTCTGATCGGTCCACCGTAGGCAGCGCTGTGGCATGTCCAAGGACCATGCTCCCATCTTCCCGAGTCCACAAAACACGTGTCGATATCAAAGTACCGGATGCCATTATCAAGTTGTTTGGTGATACTTTGTCCCTGGCTTCTATACCAGCAACTTACTGCGGGAAAACTCAGTCCTATCTTTGTGTGATAGTAAAGGATCCCGTCAAAGCCTGCACCAGAATTGTGCGTTCCTGCAAAGGTAGCTTGGTTGATTCTTAAATCACAGAACTCAGCCATTCCGTTGCATATCAAACTCTGAGTGGGGTTTGTAAAAATTGCAAATGCAATTACCAAGGAAAGTTGAATCGCTCTAACGCAATCCATCGCTTTAGTATGAAGGATACTGGAGTCCAGAGTCTTTCGCCAAGACCGTGGCAGAGATTATCAACCCTCCTGATAACAATTCGTTTGTGGGGTTAGTATTCATGCACTTATTGTTTAACATTAGCGCAGAAAATCAACGTGGGAAAAGCTGAAATAATATTGCGTTGGTTTAAACGTAACAATAAAGAATTGTTTGTGACATGTGCTCATCAACTGATCATAAAGAAAAAAGACAAGCAAAAATGTACCACAACTTTCAGCTAAACATTAGCTCTATTTTATTGAGAGAAAATGTTCGTGTACTTTACAGGTTAATGTCAATATGAGAAAGGTAATCAGAGCAAAATATCCCATTGAAGAGAAAGCTTTTAAGCCTTCAGTATATAAAAAAAAACGTTCACCGTCTTTATAAAATATCCTTTGTTTAATCGTATTCCTAAATACATAATGATTACTTATTCACTCATCGACGCGAGAACTTGACCCCCATCGACCCAAAGGATACCGGAAAAAATTGTATGATCCTAACGCATACAATTATACTCATTTCTACTAGAGTTCACATTCCTTGTATACCTCCCGGGGGTTTCGCTCTTGAATCCAGGCAACAACTTGTGTTTCTTCCCTTTATGATTATCATTATTCTCTTTTTGACGTTTGTTCTTTGCAACTCGACTGAAAACAGAGTAACAAAAACCTTACACTTCTTTGAGATCAACATCGGATTGACACCAATGTTTACGCAGATGAATGAAACAATTGTTACTGTGCTAAAAGAATAAAATAAAGGCTTTTCGTTGAAAAACTGAATTCATGGTTGGAATTGCAGGTGTAACGTATCTTTACGTTGATAATTTTCATTTTTAAATGGAGATGTAACTCTTACTGCTAATGCTACTGCAAGTTACTGATAACAGATGTTACAAATTTTGATTCATTGTAACACTAACACATTAAATTTCGAGCTTCAGGTATCAATAAAAGCCAATTTATGAAACGACGGTTAAGAGATAACGTCCAGGTACTTTCAAAACGTATTTTAAGTTAAATGCAACACTTTAGCCCCGTTTAATCCCTGTAAATGTCTATAAAGCTATACTTATCCTTGTGGTCTTGTTCTCTCGGATCAACCATTTCAACCAACCAACCGTTGAGGTTGAAACAGTTCGGGTTGCTCAATCAGACTTCGATTGCACTTGTTCTCTTTTTTTCTCGTGTTTACTCTTATTTACTGAAAACACAAAGCAGCTGCCACATCTATAATTGAAACCCAATTTGCTAGCTATTTGCACTGCAAATGGCCAATATGCACATGCGTTCATAAAATTCCCGACTTTGTGCTTACACTTTGCTGACAACACCCGTGCTCCACCACGCGACTCCGCAGACTACAATAAGCTGTACAAAATCCACCCTTTCCTAGATTTGGCAATAGCAAGGTTTCAGGAAGTGTACACCTCTGAGCGACAACTTGCCATAGATGAGACTTAAATTAAGTTCAAAGGCAAAGTGCACTTCAGACAGTTTATCCTTATGAAAGCAGGAAAAATTTGGCATAAAGGCATTCACCCTTGCAGAATCCACCACTGGCTATGTGTTGAATAGCAAGATTTATTTTTTTATTTTTATTTTTTTTAAATTATTATTTATTTATTTAACAATACAATAAAGACATTACTTACAAGTTACAGCGAAAATACATACAACATGAAAACTACCTATAACACTACAAAAAACGTAATAATTACAGTTTCTACAATTACAAATAATTATTGTTATTAACTAGAAAGCTAAAAGAAAAACATTAAAACAAGATAGAACTGAAAATAAAAGTATGCAACTACATGGCTTTGATTTTAACGTACTGAAGGTTTTCGATATCAAGTGAGAGTGTAAAGTGGAAAAAGACCCAAGAGAAAACTTACGAGGCATCGAAGGAGGTTACGAAAGAAGAGAAACATTCTAAACTGGGGGTCTTATCTCTTACTCGACACATCCAGATGAAATACCTTGCTATTAAAAAATAGAGATGAATTGTTTTGGTTTTGAAAGCATTGGGTCTCAAACCAATTATGATTGAAAAGGTGAGCTCCGTATCCTGCATTGTTGTAAAGTTTTTGTCATTTATCAACCATTGCTTAAAATTTTGCCAAAAGCTTGAAGTGATGGTGCAAAACCAAAACAGGTGAGTTAAGTTTTCTAATTCAACTTCACAAAAGGTGCACCTATCGTTGCTTTTAATACCTATTTTCTTTAGAAAATCATTTGTTGCTAGTCGCCTATGCAGTAGTTTGAACTGAAAAGTGGTTAATTTAGTTATTTTGGTACAATTGAAAGGAAGTCGGTAAACCAACTTCCAATCAATTGCTACGTCGTTCTCGAGCTCGCAGTCTTTAGACCATTTTTCTTGACTTCGGGTAGGACACTGTTTTTTGATACGAACTAGCCTCTCGTAGACCACTTTGTTGGCCTTTTCAGTTTTCAAGAACTGTTCATGAAAAACTTCATACTTTTTGGTCCTGATTAGAAAATCTTTATTCAATTGTTTTAGAGATTTTAATGCAGATATAAGGCTTATATAAGCCAGAAAATTTGATTTAATGCCAAAACGTTTTTCAAACTCGTGATAAGAAAGAAACGTGCTCGAGTCTTTCATTAGATGGGTGACATGTTCAACGCCTTTTGCGTACCACGATTTATAAAAAAATTGGCCTATTGTCGATTTTTATGAGGGAGTTATGCCAAAGGCTAGATGAAAGGTAGTGGTCTAGAGAGGTCACACAAGGATTAAAGTTTACTTCTGACCAGATTTGCAAGATTTCCATAATGAAGAGATCCAAAAAACCGTATTTTGGCAAGTCGTCCTGTTTGAGGTTGCCTCTAAAGACGGCAGACCCACCAAAAAATTGCAATTCAGAGTCAAAAAAGTACTTCCATTTGCCATGATTTTCTGGGTCAAGGTATTTTTTGACCCAGGTAGATTTGAGTGCTTTGTTGAATGATTCTAAATCGATCATCTTTAGACCTCCGTCTGAATAGTCGCCGATCATCACATTCCCCTTGACTTTGTCTCCTTTACCGCTCCATAAAAAATGAATGGAAAAAAGATTTGCTCAATTCTTTAAGCACACGGTAATTTGTTGGTAATGGTGATAGGATGTAAACCAGTTTTGAAACTATCAAGCTTTTTAACACTGTAATCTTTCCAAGAAGACTCAATCGCCGATATTCCCAGCTGCCTAAGTACTCATTGACTTTTGTCAGTCTATCAGAGTAGTTTGTCTCCATGGTTACTTTCGGGTCGGTTGAAAACCAGACACCTAAGGCCTTTACTTTGTCCTTTACCCATTTCAAATTTTTTCAGGACAGAGTATTTCATCTCTTCCAGTGTTTGCTCCAATCCAAAGTACTTCGGTTTTTTTATTGTTTAGCTTCAGGCCAGATACTGTTCTGAAACGTTCCAATACTTGTAAAGAAAGCGCCAAGGATTTTTTTGATCCATCTAGAATAAGAGTTGTATCGTCAGCGTATTGACTGATTTTTATTTCGCTTTCGTTTACAAAGATGCCCTTGATGTCTTTGGTGTTTCTTATTTTTTTCAGCTAGTACCACGACACAAAGAATGAAAAGATAAGGCGAGAGAGGGTTAATCATTGACGAGCCGAAATTGAAGTGTTTAAATGTTCTCTGTATAAAAGACCAATTCAAAGAGTCGAAAGCTTTTTCAAAGTCCAAAAACAGCAGCAGTCCTGGAATATTTTTGGCGGCAGCAAAACTTATCACGCTATCTATTAATCGAACGTTTTCTCCAATAAATCTTCCCTTTATAAAACCCGTTTGATCGCTGTTAACTAGTTTTGGGATAACTTTCTTAAGGCGGTTTGCAACTGCCTTAGCAGCTATTTTATAGTCACAATTTAGCAAGGTAATTGGACGCCAATTTCTGATGAGATCTGGTTCTGCATCCTTTTTTGGTATTAGTTTAATAATTCCCCGCCTTTGGGTCACTGACAGTTGTCCTTCTCCGAAAGCATAATTTATTGAATTTACGAGGTAATCGGATATGTCATTCCAGAAGACTTTATAGAAATCAGCCGGAAGCCCATCTGATCCTGGTGTTTTGTCCGGTTCCATATTTTTCACTGCTTGCAGACATTCCGCTTTGGTTAGTAGACCCTCACAGTCTTCTTTTTCATCACTATCTAACATTTTTCTGGTTGAGTTTTCGAAAAAAAAGTTACTATCCTCGACGTGTTGAGCATCTTTATGGGAACTATAAAGGTTCTTAAAGAAATGTTCGCACTAATTTAAGATCTCCTTGTCAGTGGAGACAAAAGAACTGTCCCCAGTTTTTAATTGGCTAATAACTCCACTATTGAAGTGTCGTTTTTCAAGGTTCAAAAACAATTTCGTATTTTTTCTCCTTCATTATGCCATCGGCATCTTGCTCTCAGAATTGCACCTTTGGTTCTATACTCTATTATTCTTTCCAACTCTGTTTTTTTCTCTTCCTGTTCTATGAAGGCGTCCTGCTTTTCCTGTTCTCCGATGTGATTAGATTCAATCAAATTTTGCAGCACGTTTATTCTTCTTTCAATCGCCTCTTCTTTCCTGTTTAATTTTGTTTTTTTATCCGCAGCAGCTTTTAATTTTATCATTTCCCACAACAATGCGGGATTGACATCATCGTCATTTTCATACTCGGTCAGAACTTCTTGGATTGCTCTTCGAATTTGGTTCACATAGTTGATATCGGATAGAAAGGAGGAGTTTAATTTCCAGAAACCAGGTCCTCTTTGGTTTGAGTGTAGAGCCATTTTAATTGTTATCAAGGAATGATCTGTTTTGTATCCCGCAGAGATATTAGCTCGAGTCACATTACACATGAGGCCTTGGCTCACGAGAAAAAAATCTAATCTACAATGTACTTCTGTTTTTTTCCTCCGCCAGGTATATTGAAATGAGTCGGGATTTAAGATTCTCCACGCGTCCATCAAATTGTGTTCGGCCATAAAAATTTGCAGCACTTTTACTGACTCTGTATGTGTTTTGGCTCGGCCACCCTTTTTATCCTGCCAAGGTCTAGCACCAGATTGAAGTATCCTCCAATTATTAAGTCTTCGCACCGAAAATCGAGTACGAGTGGTCAAAAAAATTTCTATAAAAAGTAGGTTCGTCATCGTTTGGAGCATACAAGGTAGCCAGGGTAATACATCTCTCCTCAATTTTAACATCACAAATAATAAATCTACCGCTTGTGTCCGTGTACACCTTTTGAATTTGGAAGCCAAAATTGTTGTTAAAAAGAACTGCGACTCCGCCTTTTGCACTCGTGCAACAGCTAAATAAGGTTTCATATCCCCATTCGGCTGCCCAGATAGATGTTGCGTTTTCGGAACAGTGAACTTCTTGAAGGAAATAAACTGAGAAATTCTTTGCCTTAAGCCAGTTAAATATTTCTCTTCTTTTTTGGTTGTCTCCTAAGCCTCGTACATTAATAGATCCTATCTTAAGATCCATCTCTTTTGAAAATTATTAAAAACCCTAAAGCCAAGTAGTTGAAAAAAAAGAAAACGAACGCAAATTGATTTAAGCACATAACCGTTTATAAGGTTTACAGTGCACATAGAAAAATTACAGCCCATCAGAATGAAATTTACACTTTTTGGAAAAATTTCAGTATAATAAATGCTGGCTGGTGGCTTACATACAAGCCCATTATGTGCAGCTAAACAGATGTAAATTTTTGGAGGAGGAAACAAAGAGGTGGGATTTATTGGTATTGTTGAACCATCACTCCTCTGAGGCAGTTTGGTGTTAGCTAACACCTTTAACGACGTAAAATTGAATAAATTAGGTTGGATGTTTACTGTGGTTTTCGGTTGTGCATATTTTCTGGTGGGCAAATTTTTAACTCTCAAATAATAATAAGTACAATAAACAAAGTAAAACAAACACAAGAAAACAGTTAAAACCTGCATGTGAAAGGGGAAAACAAATCGTCAGTCAAGGTTTTATCCGTTGCCCTTTGGAAAAAAAAACAGTGACCTTAGCTCTAGTGTTGCATTGTATTTAAACACACATTCTTTGTAGCAAGATTTATACTGGCAAGGAGGATAATGAAGTCCAGAAAGATTTAGGAAGGAAGGCACTTATGTCTGTGCTGCAACCAGGAATTCTTGAATATTTGAAGATATTCCATTCCACAAACCTTCAAGAAAATCTCTGCTAGGAAATTCCGCTAATATCAGAATATTCAGGTGGTCGCCAACAAGAGGTTCTACATGTAAGACTCTACGCAGACTCTAAAACTTAAATTCTCAAACACACCGAAAAAGCTAAACGCCATCGTTCGTTCATTTCAAGGTATTTATTTAGTTAGTCATTTACGATTGTAGACAGAGAAGCTTTTTCCCCAAATTTATAGAGATTTGTATGGAGACGCCTAGCTTGTTGGTGCACATCCGGATGGGCACCAACATGGCGGCACGAACACGGTAAACTTCCCTTCCTGGGAACGGAGATCAGGAAATGCAATGGTCGCCTGGCGACAAGGGTGTACAGAAAACCAGCTGACACCGGATTATTACTACATTACAAGAGCCACGTCGATGTTAGATACAAGAAGTCACTGCTAAAAACAATGCTGGATCGTGCCTTTAAATTGTCATCTACATGGCAACTATTCCACCTGGAATGTGATCGTCTCACACATACGTTCTCCCGACTTCAGTACCCATCCCAGCTGCTACAATCGACCATTAGTAGTTTCTGGCGAGCCAATTTCCACACGAGCATGCAACGTAAATAAAGCGCCTGTCAGAATAGTTTTACCATTCAAAGATCAGAGATCGGCCAACTCAGCACGAAGGCAACTTGGGGAACTGGGCCGCAAAATTGGAATTGATATTCGCCCCGTGTATACAAGCCGTAAGATCGGACATGAGATCAAACCGAAAGAAAAGAAGACGCCTATCATTAACCAACAACGCGTTGTTTACCATTACAAGTGTGGTTTGTGCGATGCAAACTATGTCGGGTATACGTGCCGACACCTCTATCAGCGCGTTGAGGAACACAAAGGATCGTCTTCAATCGGGAATCACATCAAAGAACAACATAGAACAGTCCCAAGTGACATATATTGTGATTTTAAGATCTTGAGAAAGTGCCAAAGTAAATTCGACTGCCTGATCAACGAAATGCTCTTTATAAAGGAGCTTAAACCAACTTTGAACAAACAGTCAGATTCAATCCGTGCAAAGTTATTTATACAGTATTTTATTATTTTAACACTCACATTTTAGCGCTTGTATTTACCTATTTTATCATCGACATTCACACGCCATAATTTGTACTTATATATGTATATTTCGTTCGCTTTTTCTATAACTTGAAAATGATCTCAGAGAGATCGAAACGTCGTTTTTTATTGCTGGTTTTTATTCTGAAATGTGTTTCCAAAAAAACTACTTATAAGAACTTATATATCGTAAAGTAAAGTAAATATACTAGGCAAAAGATTTATTCACCAAGTTTGAAGGATCTAGCTGGGCGTGGTTTTTTATCGCTGGTTTTTATTCTGAAATATATAAGTTTTCCAGAATAGTGAAACGCGCGAGATTATACCCCCAACGTGGCTCACACAACATCAGCGTGTTCTGAGAAAACTTGTGGAAATCTAGGTTTCAAAAATGTGTTTTATGAAACACCGGCTGTTTTAGAAAGTGTTTTAGGAAAATCGTCCGCCATTCCGGTTTGTTTGCCTGAGTCTTGTCTGAGTCATGACCTCACTCGCGCGCTTTAATGCTATTCAATTTTAGAAAAAAATTATTAGCCGTCGGATTGCCATACAATTAACACAAAAACCACGAAGGCAACGGGAACGTCGCTGCTGAACAATGGCCGTGCACGTGCGTTATAATTCTTGGTACATTTCTTGGCCGTCCTCTGCAAAACCGCAACGTGAAATGACCAAATTCTGCGTTGTGCAGAGAACGTGAACCACGACGGCTATTTCGCCCTGTGCCAGATTCAGTTTGGTGATATTTTTGACACTAAGAAACAAAGGAAAATGACTTTCGTAGGTAAAATATAAAATCATTATTTAATCGACGTTGTCCTCGGCGTCAAGGCCTGGTTTCTTAAACTCTCTACTGTAACTTCTAACCGCGTTGCCTACCCGTCAGATGGCGTCATAAACCATGACAAGGTATATTGCTTACCGATCTCTGTGCCAGCACACTTGATGTATTCTTCAAAGCGGACGCATTCTTGATCATGTAGGTACAAAAGAAGTTCCTTCAGCGAACTGACGAAGATGTCACCTCCGAATGGCTTGGAATCGAACCAGCAATACTCCAGAGACTGAAAGCACACTCGCTTCAGCTGAACTATGTTCGGGTGTTAAGTTGCTTCATAATCCGAACTTCCTTTATAAATTTCCTACTTTCCTCTTCATCCTGCACTTCCTCTTCATCCTGCAACGAATCGCTTAACAAACATGATCCTACACCGATCGACGTTTGATATTTGGTAAGAAATATTCCTTCCCCGGCCAATGTGTTTTTAAACTTCGATCTGCCGACATCGAACTGCGGAATGTCATCCACACATAACGCGACTGCATTCATTCGGTCCCTAAGTGTCTGTAACTTAAAAACGGGAAGACATTTCGATCGCAATGCTAAGTAAGGGCTAGCTGTAATCAGCCAAAGCAGAAATATAAACTCGCTCTACGATGATTCAAGTTTTTTCTGCGTTCATGCGCCGGCTGCATGCATGGCCGGCTGCAGTTGCTTGACGTTCTGATTAGTTTGGTTTTAATGATATATATCGTTCTAGATGAAATTCCATTTGTTGACTTTTCCATGTTTATGGATTCAAATTCTAGATGATTTGATCAGAAAGCTGTTTGTAGCCATGCCTTGACAATCGTAAATGACTAACTAAATAAATACCTTGAAATTAACGAACGATGGCGTTTAGAATTTGCATATGGAGTCTTACATGTACAACCTCTTCTTGGCGACCACCTTAATATTCTAGATATCTTAAGGCAAGGGTGAAATATTACGTTAAAGACGGGAACTGCTCCTTCCGTTGTTCGAGCCAAAAGAGAAAACAAGAGGCGACACCCTTTCACCATCGCTGACCGACTGACCCTATTTTAGAGATTCCGGCATTTTGGACATTCATCATTTTAGATTCCCCATTCCCTGTTCCCCGTTCCACGTTCAACGCCCACGGTTCACCGTTCACCGTTCCCTGTTCCCCATTGATACATATCTCCATTCCTCGTTTCCGCTTTTGGAGCTTCGCACAAACGACATGGGATGATGATCTTGTTTTCCTCTGTATTTTCTGTGTGGTTTGCCGCAACAGGCGGTTGTCAGTACAAGCGGATGTCAGTAGACCGGAAATCTTTCAAAATCAATATCTTCGTGATTTTATATGCTAGGAAATTTATAGATGTTCATGCTTGGGTGAATAATTCAACTTCCCTTTGCTATCAACTTACCCGAATATGCGACCTCGCAATTTCGCGAAAGAAAGAAAGAAAGCCGCCGGGGTATGTACGCATAGGCGTAAAAATCACAAAAAATTCCAGACTTTACGAAAAAAAGCTTTTTAAGTCCATGGGACTCACAAATACAGTGGCAATTAAAGTACTCTCTTCCACAGTTTCGACGAAATTTCATTTAATTACTTTCTGATTTCAGCCTCTGCGCACTAGCCCAGTTTGTGAAGGTCGACGTCACGCTTGGCATAATTTGTCTGTGTGGTTTACGTGATTACTTCAACTTGGTTTCGATCTCGCCTACTGAAAGCTGGCAGAGAGGACAGCGAATTTAGTTTAGCAGCGGACCTTAAATTCACAAGAAGAACATTGTGGGATAAGAGCATTCTACTGAAAAGGTAATCAAAGCAGTTTTCGATGCTCACGTTACTGAACTTGCCAGTCTTTTAGTCTATCCAGTTTTAAACGGATGGAATGTAAGAGTTAATGCACAAATTCATTTCAGTAAATTGTGTCTTTTTGTCGAGTAGATGAATACGGTGGTCTCTCACTTGACTTAGAAGAAATTGTTCTTTATGTTGTCATACTACAGCAAATCATAATAAGGATTTCAATGAAAATTATCCAATGCTGGGGTCAGACGAATGCGCATGTAGTCTAGTAAAATAATATAATATAAAGATAGGGACCCAAGATATGTCTAACAGCGCTCTTAAAATGGAAAAGTCGGGAACAGAATCATCTTACGCTTTTATTTCTCTGAGGGAAACTAAACACAAGCCAGTATAGTCTTCTGAAAATCATTTAATTCATGACATGAATTTTGAACCCGCTATCAAGTTCTAGACTAGTTCTGGCGTACTTCCAAATTTTTGAATTTGCTTAGCATTATTGGAATTAAGCGTTGATAACTTGATGATGCTAAAGCGCCGCGATATTAGACAATGTACGTTAAAATGTTTTTTCTTCTTATTTACTTTGTGGTAGCCGATAGTCTTTAGAAATTAGCAAAAAAGGGAATGAATTGATATTACATCAGCCTTGCAAGGGTTAGATAAAGTCAATAAAGTGACAAGGAGGCTTGTTGTGTCACGATCGCCCAGTTTAAAATTATCATTATTATAATTATAAACCAGATTAGCCACCATTTTAGATTTAAACCGCTCTACGTCATTATATGGCAAAATTGATTTCTGTCGACTGTGAACAAACTTCCGTGATCTGACTGTTGATATGCTTTAGTGCGTGTCCATTGGTGTGGAAAGTTCGGCACAGACGCGTCAATGCAAACAAAAAGCAAATCGGGATTTAGAATGCTTTCACAAAGGCCAAATCTTATTTTAACGAATGTTAAACAAATGTTTTATAGTAACGTTCACAAGCCTCGGCTCTTGTAGCAATTGTCTTTGCTATTCATCATGAATAGGCACTTGACTGGCCCCAAGGAAAACAGTGAGTTTTGTTTCCCCGAGACCCTCATTGAGGTCGAGTCACTGTTTCCCTCGGGGCCAGACATTGAGTGTCTTGTTTTATATATAAATAGGAAAACAAACTGCGTGAAAATCGTTTGCTTGACGCCGGCTGGCACACAAATTTTGCCGTGATTTTAAGGAGCACGACGTCATCACGTGCGAGTCGAAAGTTCAGGTTGTTGTTTCCTAGGGAGCTAGTGAGTTTTGTTCGCCCTAGGGAGTTAGTGAGCCAACAGCATGTGACATGTCCTCCTCCAGACGTATTTTAGTTGGGAGGTATAACAATGTTCTTTGTTTCTCGGTTTTCGCCAGATTGACGTGTGTGACGACCCCTTGACACATGGAAGCATTTCAAGATCTTGGCATTCTTCTTGTCTTGTGCATTAACTTGGCTCATTGTGGTAGATGATTTTGTTTTTGGAATATCTAAATATATACTGAGTATCTAAAATCACAACACGCATTTTTTAATTAAACACATACCTTAAAGAAATGTTGGCTGGAGAACCTGTGGTAGAATGCCACTCAGCAACAAGCAAAGAAATGCCATCCTGCTTATATATAGAGTGTGTGCGGGTGACGTCATCAAATTCTCAAATCCAAAACTAAAGAGCCACTAAATGTTTTATCCTCATCAGGCTTAAGAGGTTCCAAATTTAGCTCTGTTTACAACTTTCCAGCTCAATAGCATCCTTCGTTTGGAAACCGTAACATTTTGAACGGTGCGTGACATAATGCGAAGCTCGCTTTTGTCGAAAAATATACACTTATCTCGTGATTTCCGTCCATTTTAGGAGTTTAAGTATCAGGAAAAGTGTTTTTGTAAATATTTTTTGATTCGGTTTAGATAATCAGTTGACTAGAGAGCCAAAGTAAGTTCCAGATGTTTACACTATTTACTGGCCGCCATATTGGAGGACTAAAGAGGTCCTCCAACATGGCGGCTCCATACTACGCTCGGTAATTTTGTGCGGAACATTTCGACGAATATCTCAGCTTTGGGACAACGAACACAGCTTAAACTTGGAGAACTGTCTTCTTTATTTATCGTCTACAATATCACAATTTTTTGACTTTGTCCGTTGCATAGTTTTTATTTTATTTTTTATTGCGTGACAGCCGCACACACTCTATTGCCACTGCTCTCCGAAAAGGTAGAAAGGCTTACGCTTTTAACTTTTACGTTTTCCTCTTAGGACACAGCATTTCCCGCTCACAAAATCAAAATACCCAGAATAATGTTCTGAGTATAAAACTGGCACGAATTTCGTGATGATTGATTTCCAAAGCGAACTAATTGTTTTTTCCCGTCTCTGATTTATCACCAGGGAATAACTTTACACTACCGGACACTAACTCAAGGTGGGTTGTGTGAATGTGTAACAAATGTATGGCACGTTTAAATTTTCTAAGGAAAAGGTCTTAACTTTGGCCATGTTTGAATTATTTACTACTAACAAAGGGTTAAACAACAGTTAATGTATTACTATTTATTTCCTGTTGATGTTTGTTTTGTTCTTGTTTCAGCTGCGTGCAGGCAATACCTCCAGTAAACGATTCTGCAAAGAAAGCATCCTGTATATATTACACCTACAACATTAAAGAAGGTTTCTGCGAGGATATAATTGCTAATTTGTACGTGTTTGGTGATAGTGGTACTTTGAGGTACGGTGAACACCAGACCAACACATTTCGAAGTTACTTTGACTTCTTTGAAATAGCCGATGAGTGCAGACCACTTATGAAAGATTTGTATTGCCGTTATCATTTCCCGCCATGCGATACTTCACTAGACAAGCCTCGTGCCCGTAAGATTTGTCGCAGAACATGCGAGTATCTGGATCTAGAAATGTGTCCGAAAGAAATGGTTGCTATCAGAAATGCAGCAAAGAACGCCCCAAAATTTGACCAAGACATGATCAACTGCAGCTTATATGACGATGCTAATGGTGGAGATGCTCCCGAATGCTATCAGTATTATCCAATATCGGGTGAGTAAATTTATCACACATGTCCAATACACACAAACAGATACCAATCGTCAAAAAATCCTCACCAATGGAACCATTGGTACCAATGGCACCAATGGAAAAGGAGGCAGCCGATCGGTGCTCTATTTGTAAACTGCATATATTAACACCTGAGGGCCGCGCGTAAACTATTTGTCGATTGGTACCATTGGTACCAATGGCACCAATGGAAAAGGAGGCAGCCGATCGGTGCTCTATTTGTAAACTGCATATATTAACACCTGAGGGCCGCGCGTAAACTATTTGTCGATTGGTACCATTGGTACCAATGGAAAAGGAGGCAGCCGATCGGTGCTCCATTTGTAGACAGCATATGGAAAAGTAGACAGTCGATCAGTATCCCATTTCTAAACTACGTTAAGTGTGCGAGCCCAAAAGCGCTAAATGTAATGTATATTCTTCGTTCTTAAAGAGTGCGAGCCCAAACACGCGCTGAATACAGCGTATATTCTTCGTTTTTCAAGCGTGCGAGCCCAAACACACGTTAAATACAATGTATATTCTTCGTTTTTAAAGGGTGCGAGCCCAAACACACGCTGAATACGATGTATATTCTTCGTTCTTAAAGCGTGCGAGCCCAAACACACGCTGGATACAGTATATATAACACTCGCTTCATACGATGTACATTCTTCGTTCTTAAAGCGTGCGAGCGCAAACACACGCTGAATACAGTGTATATTCTTCGTTCTTAAAGCGTGCGAGCCCAAACATACGCTAAATACAATGTATATTCTTCGTTCTTAAAGCGTGCGAGCGCGAACACACGATAAATACAATGTATATTCTTCGTTCTTAAAGCACTCCTAAATACAATGTATATTCTTCGTTCTTAAAGCGTGCGAGCGCAAACACACGCTGAATACAGTGTATATTCTTCGTTCTTAAAGCGTGCGAGGCCAAACACACGCTAAATACAATGTATATTCCTCGTTCTAAAAGTGTTCGAGCGCAAACACAAGCTGAATACGATGTATATTCTTCGTTCTTAAAGCGTGCGAGCGCAAACACACGCTGAATACAGTGTATATTCTTCGTTCTTAAAGCGTGCGAGCCAAAACACACGCTGAACTGAATACAGTGTATATTCTTCGTTCTTAAAGGGTGCCAGCGTAAACACTGCAAACACACGCTGAATACCATGTATATTCTTCGTTCTTAAAGCGTGCGAGCGCAAACACACGCTGAATACAGTGTATATTCTTCGTTCTTAAAGCGTGCGAGGCCAAACACACGCTAAATGCAATGTATATTCCTCGTTCTAAAAGTGTTCGAGCGCAAACAGACGCTGAATACGATGTATATTCTTCGTTCTTAAAGCGTGCGAGCGCAAACACACGCTGAATACAGTGCATATTCTTCGTTCTTAAAGCGTGCGAGCCAAAACACGCGCTGAATACAGTGTATATTCTTCGTTCTTAAAGGGTGCGAGCGTAAACAATGCAAACAGACGCTGAATACCATGTATATTCTTCGTTCTTAAAGCGTGCGTTCTTAAAGCGTGCGAGCGCGAACACACGATAAATACAATGTATATTCTTCGTTCTTAAAGAGTGTGAGCTCAAACACACGCTATATATAATATATATTCTTCGTTCTTCAAGTGTGCGAGCCCAAACACACGCTAAATACAATGTATATTCTTCGTTCGTAAAGTGTGCGAGGGCAAACACACGCTGAATACGATGTATATTATTCGTTCTTACAGAGTGCGAGCCAGCTGCGAGCCCAAACACACGCTAAATACAATGTATGTTCTTCGTTCTTAAAGCGTGCGAGCCCAAACACACGCTGAATAGGATGTATATTCTTCGTTCGTAAAGCTTGCAAGCCCAAACACTCGCTTAATACGATGTACATTCCTCGTTCTTAGAGCGTGCGAGCGCAAACACACGCTGAATACAATGTATATTCTTCACGGTTCTTAAAGCGTGCGAGCCCAAACACACGCTAAATGCAATGTATATTCTTCGTTCTTAAATTGTGCGAGCCAAACACACGCTTAATACGATGTATATTCTTCGTTCTTAAAGCGTGGGAGCGCAAACAGACACGCTAAATACAATGTATATTCTTCGTTCTTAAACTAAAGAGTGCGAGCGCAAACACACGCTAAATACAAAGTATATTTTTCGTTCTCAAAGCGCGCGAACCCGTAATGACATGCATTTCACCAATGGAATACCATTGGGATGAATGATATTCCATTGGTACCAATCGTACCAATCGTACCAATGGACAAGTAGAATGCACCACCTCACGGCCTCAAGCCGAAGAAAATATTCTAAGTGCCCGTAATGATATGCATTTCACCAATGGAATACCATTGGAAAGAATGATATTCCATTGGTACCAATCGTACCAATCGTACCAATGGACAAGTAGAATGCACCACCTCACGGCCTCAAGCCGAAGAAAATATTCTAAGTGCCCGTAATGATATGCATCTCACCAATGGAATACCATTGGAATGAATGATATTCCATTGGTACCAATCGTACCAATCGTACCAATGGACAAGTAGAATGCACCCCCTCGCAGCCTGAAGCCGAAGAAAATATTCTAAGTCCCCGTAATGATATGCATTTCACCAATGGAATACCATTGGAATGAATGATATTCCATTGGTACCAATCGTACCAATGGACAAGTAGAATGCACCCCCTCGCTGCTTGAAGCTGAAGGAAATATTCTAAGTCCCCGTAATGATATGCATTTTACCAATGGAATACCATTGGAATGAATGATATTCCATTGGTACCAATCGTACCAATGGACAAGTAGAATACACCCCCTCGCAGCCTGAAGCCGAAGAAAATATTCTAAGTCCCCGTAATGATATGCATTTCACCAATGGAATACCATTGGAATGAATGATATTCCATTGGTACCAATCGTACCAATCGTACCAATGGACAAGTAGAATGCACCCCTCACAGCCTGAAACTGTAGAAAATATTCTAAGTGCCCATAATAATATGCATTTCACCAATGGAATACCAATGGCATGAGGGTTATTCCATTGGTACCAATCGTACCAATGGACAAGTAGAATGCACCCCCTCGCAGCCTGAAGCCGAAGAAATATTCTAAGCCCTTGTAATTATATGGCTTTCACCAATGGAATACCATTGGAATGAATGATATTCCATTGGAGTCTGTTTGTGAGTATTGGACAACCCTCAAATTTATGGAAGCATTACGTCTGGTTTTCACTAGTGCATAAGCATAGAGGATGGAATTCGCATGCTTGATTTAAATGTCGAACCTATTGTCGTCGGCCTTAAGTTCTTGTTCGACAAATAACCTTTCAGGTAATGTATGCATTAGACTCGGTACATTTAAAGTTCGACGTCTGAATCGAAGCCGAATAAAACGACAAGGACGACCTAGATGAAATTGGACCAAATATGGCGATCGTAACTGATTCAAAATTACCACTACACATGTACCTAACAGCGCCATTAGGCTCGGTACATGTAAAGTTCGACAATGGGCTAGGTCTGCAACAGCGTTATAAAACAGGCTTGCTACGTTTCCCAGAGGTCCACTGTGAAATGATTAAATTTCCCGTATTTAGCAGGCCATGAGCCCCGACAGCCAATTGGAGCTGAACGCTCCCCTTGGACATTTTTAAATGGAGCTTACTTTTAAACCGATAGATACACTAAATGCATCTTGGCAATTGAAAGAGTTGATTGATTCTGAGGTTCTATGCATATGTTCTCGTGTTACAGAGACAACCCTTCTCTTGAGGCAAATTGATCAAGCGTTTACATGAGAAAACCTTGCTCCTGATAGCCAAGTCAAATTTGACCATCTTGATTATTTAAAGCCCTTATTGGATATTCAAGTGTACAGTTATCCTTCTTTCTTTGAGTTTCTATGGGTCGTTCGATCACTGTGGGGCTTGTTGAATTGATTTTTACACATCTAATATAAACGTCTGTTTTAAAACTAAAATCTTGTTGCCCTAGTTGGGCGAGCGAAAGTGTTTATAAAGGAAAACAGTTTCCGCCTTTCAGGACGCCGAGGCCACGCACTCATCCAAAAATCTTGGTATTACGTGATATTCGGCACGTCGTAATTTACCCTGGCTAGGCTGGCCAAAGTATTTATACGGGAAATCAAAGGCTCTTTGGGCTGCCTCGTGTCGTTAGTGCCGGCCTGTTGAATCGATAAATAAACGATAAAAATTAATTGAAACTAATAAATGGTATTGGAAATTTATGAAATGATACTCTGTGAGTATTGATTTTTTAAATTATTTTTATCGATTTTAGTAAAGTTATCAACTTTATCGGTGCAAAATGTCTCCAGTTACTGTAGGGCAGATTTACTAAGGTTGGGTTCCTTTTGGATTATCCGGATCAGGATCAGTGGTCCGAAATCACTAGGATCATAGTGCCTCTGAAGAAGCAGAGTTTCAGTCGTGGATACACGAAACGTATAAACGGCTATCAAAATTTACTGAGTAATCAGTAAAAAAGCAATCTTGTTAAAGATCATTAGTTACATGATTAGTTATATTATGTTTTCACATCATTTTAGACGTATTGCAGTTGTGACATTTCCCTAATGATCTGGTAAAAGTAGTCTTTCGTTAAATTGTGTCACCTAAGACTTATATATGTTCTTTTATAGTTTATATAATATGTTATGTATAAAATGTTATCATGTGGTATTAGTTGTCATATCTAGTGTGCTTTCCTTACTTTAATATTTTATACTCTTCTGTAGATTTAATTATTTCAGACTTCCCTTGTAGTTAAGTTGAAGTTAAGAGTGCCTATGAGGGGAGATCGTCAGTCTAAAAGGAGGAACAGCTGTTCTAGAATCTTTGACTTGATATAATTTAAGTAAACCATATATCCTAGCTGGTTGAGAACCGGTGCCGGTGATAAATATCCCAGTCACGTTATTCTGAATACCGTTGTAACTGACTTCCCCTGCGTAATGTTAAATCAGATTGCAATTTCTTAAATTTAGAGTCAGGTCACTCAACAAGTTACTGATTGCATTATTGTAGACTACCTTATCAAGCACTTCAACGTCATTACCTTTATTAGGTCTTAGGACAATGATGCGTTTCTTCAGCATTGTAAGATTCTTTAAGCCATGCATTTAGTGAATCGGTTGTCGCATGCTGGACTTCACTTCTTACCTCATTGGTTTTGCCCTTGTCCGCAAAATGCCTTTTAAGATTTTGGTGAAGAAGCTCAAATGTTGTGAAAACGTGGCTTTTTTGTTTAAATGCGGTGGCTTAAAAATTCAAAATGTCAAGTGCTTCTTCAGGCAATTTGTAAGACAAAATGTTGCCAACTGTATCTTTGCGATTGAAAGGAACAGATAGAATTCCTTGTGAGGCCCTTAAGCCTCTTCTCATGTGCCTTGACAAATTCGTTGATTTTTCGCTCAACAGTGTTTTGGGTAAATTTCTCGAGAATGAACAGGTTATGCTGTTCAAAAACTTATCAAAGTAAACACAATGCAAGCGTTACACCGGTCGCATTGCGGAACTAAAGCAGTTTTTTTCAGGCTTTCAGGCTTTAATTTCACAACTGCTTAAGCTGTGTGTATAACTGCGATGCAGTTCAAATATGTGATCTTTCATATATTTATTTGCAGTGTTCACCTTCTACGGGTACATTACGAACTCGCAATGTGACCAGCTCCCAGATGACTTGATAGCTCAGTTGGTAGAGCACTGCATCGGTATCGCGGAGGTCATGGGTTCGAATCCCGTTCAGGCCTGAATTTTTTTCAGGCTTTAATTTCACAACTGCTTAAGTTGTGTGTATAACTGCGATGATCAATCGTGCCTTCATAAAAAAATAGTGTCTTGAATCTGTACGAAACTTGTATTTCCAAAATCAATAGCACCAAACACTGTCAATTTATCGCCGGTTTTGTACCTGTCGTTCGAAGCCAAAATTGATTAACCCGCAAGTTTCCCGAACCATATCTATCTACTGACTTTACAGGAATCTTACTTTAGGAACGCAAAGAATGGTTACACAGGAATGTTTCAAACTCCCCTTTTACCTCGTGTCCAAATGAAAATGGTTTCTTGAAATTAAAAGATCTCAAAATGGATTTCCAGTTTACATGGTCCTTGTCTGGACTGAGTGATTGAAAATACTGAAGTACAAACAATATCTCAAATTTCAAACTCTCAGCCTAATTTTTAGGACAAATAGGTGCCACCCACTCTTGTCTCCTGATTGAATTTTTCGAAGAAGTAACTAAAAGTTTGCTTTGCCAGGGTAACGCGTGGGAACATATAAACGGGTCCTGAGTCATTACTTTGATTCTTGATTGATTCGATGAAGGCAATTTTGGTAAACTCTGCTGTGTCATGATAGAGTAAAATTTTAAAGTGACCTTTCATAAAGGAGGTTAACTTTGTCGTTTTGAAGTCCAGTTTTCATATTTTAATTAAGTAATAACTTACCAGCCAATATGTGCTTTCCTTTCGACACGAAATTCCGGAACTTTCCATTCGACAATGAATATGACCCAAGACCAATGAATATGACCCAAATTGAATATTCCTTACAATTAAATATGTTTACAGTTGGGGTTTGGGTCTTGGGGAGGCCAAGAGAAATTTATCCCTATCTGGGGGTTGCAACCTAAAAGAGAGTTATCAAATTGGGGTTCAGCATGAGGGAACTAATTCAACCCTCTTCAGCTTCTTCAGGGCATGTTTTTATCACTCGTTTCGAGATAAGCAAGTCAGACCAATGGAGGATTACCACGAGGCGTCAATCATGCTTCAATATGACAAGTGTTAAGCGTATGTTACTTTTTTGTGAGAATAATGGGGCATAATAGCATCACCTAATGAGCATGTCTGTGAGTTTTTTTTAGCATGAAAAATTAGCATTATAGTGAAATCATACCGAGTTAAACCATAAGCCTATAGCTTGAGCACATCAGAAACAGCCACTGAAAGAAATCAGCTTCTTCGGTAACTAATCGCACTGTTATATTGGGAGAGCTCGCAAAAAGCTGTGGAAACTCTTGCCTGCAGCTTGTGTTCCCACGGTATTTTTCTTTATTCCAAAACTTCCACTAGTGTTTTTATATAACTAACACGCGATAGATCTAAGACGAGTGTCGTTCTTATATTTCTTAAAGGGCCACAGTTAACCACACCTTTGTTTATGTTTACATGCGAGAGGTTGGGTTAGTATAGTACAGTAAAGTAAAAAGATTTCACTTCACCTTGGAATATCAATAATTTCGATGGCATCGAAAATGACGGTGGCTGACTAGGGTGCGTTAATAATTGAATTTCTCCACAGCAATAATAACCTTCTTTTCTCCGATTCTCCACAGGTGATGATACAAAAAGCACAGGTCTGTCCTTGAATTTTAATTGTTATGTAATTTGACAGACATGAAACCTGTAAATATAACTTTTGAAATGAACTTCATCTTATCAAATAAAGATAATGGATATTCAACGCAGTATTCTCCTTGCTGAAGAAAGTAAATCTGTTTCCGTAGCTTTTTTTGTTTCACGTACATGAATGGATTATTATTTTATGCCGTGGACAATTTAAACTGTCAACTCACCCATGAGTTGACACCACAATAAGTAGCTACCGGTCTATCGAACGCGAGAGCTTATGAAAAGCCTCCCATCCAAAACAGAAAGTTTCCCGATTCACAGTTCGTCGATTAATTTGGTTTCATATAGCTAATCACAAAAGTACAATTTGTTGTAGATTGTTTCTATGGACTCGGTGTTGGGTACCGTGGCAATGTAAACATCACCCGATCTGGTCGTACCTGTCAGGCCTGGAACTCACAATGTCCTCATCGTCACTGGCGGATTCTTCAAGATGCCAAAGATGGACAGAATGACTTCAACATGTGTCGTAATCCAGATAGCAGTGCCCCGGATGGACCTTGGTGTTATACTACTGACCCTAACGTTCGATGGGAATATTGCAACGTGACTAAATGTCCTCCAAGAGGTATATCGCTCCTGTCCAGCGATAAAGATATTATCATGATTTAGAACACGAGAGAAACAATGAGTCTACGATATTATTTCAATGAATATTAGCGCCAAATTGAGGCTATTGTTTATGTGTTGACACTTGTCTCCTCATGTAACGATGCAAAATGTTTGGTCAGTTATTAATAAATAAAGCTTATGGATACTTTTGTCTCACCAGTTCCCGAAGAGTCGCCTGCATTTCTAAGAGGTTATCCTCTCAATTCAACTGCAATTCACATTTCCTGGAATGGCTTGCCTCCATCCCGCCACAAAGAACAACTGCTGGGCTACCGAGTGAGATACAGACGCCTTGGCTCTCTGCTGTATGAAGAAGCAAGTACTTCAAGCAACTCGACAGAGATTGTTGTTCTCAATCTTGTTACACAGACGAAATACGAGATTAAAATAAATGGATTTAATGAAATTGGACATGGGCCAACCAGCAAGATCCTTGTCATAAAAACTTTGTCATCTGGTAAGTCGGAAATGATCGCTCTGTTCCTCATACTGACATGCAGAGTATTATATTATGTTTTAAGCCTAACACTTCCTCTCCTCACGAATTCAATTTTGCCGAGCTTTTTCTACAGTGCTATAACGTCTTCCGTCCGCCGGTCAGTGTTGTCTTCGTATCATTGCTATTTCTGTGTTTTTTTGTTTCATTTCCAGGTGAAGTAATTATCGATATAGATCTGCGGTTGGTTATAGATGGAGAATTCAGCAGTGATCTTTTAAACCGTAGCAGCAGCAAGTTCGTCACAATGGAAGAGAACATCAAGACTTCGGTACGATAAGCTCGATTTCCAATATGTATTTCCATATGTATTGTAACTACTCATACAGTTTTCCATTTCTTTGCAGATAAAGCACCACTTTAATAAATCCTCAGTTGTGAAGATATATGATGTTGAAATTCTGCGGTTCAGGTTTGTTCCATGGAATCACGAACAGCGTCGTAAATTACAACAACACCATCTGACCATCCGTCACCCAACTTACCACCACAACCCCTCAACCTTCCAATGAATGATTTCTATCAGTCTTTCTGTGACGCTTGGATCATAACCCGATAATCCAAATATTCAGTGAAGCGTTTACGACTACCGTAACAGTTTGTCATAGAACAGTAACATGTTGTATTATGGATACGCTCATAATACGTTCATGCATACTGGCATTTGTGATATATACGGTCACCTAGTAACTTCAATCCATTAAAGGACAGTAATTGTAAACCGTTATGACTTTCTTCGTGTGGTAGTTGTAAGGGAATGCGTGCTTTTTCGTTTTAGTACTTAATACTAATGACCGTAATTTAATTAATTTTATCTTAATGATAACTGCTTAATTTTTTAGTGGTAAGTAAGTTTCAAATCTTTGTATTTTTCGTCATTTTTTGCCTCCTGTACTTCTGGTATAAATAAATGTTGTTGTTGTTATTGTAGTAATGGAAGCGTGGAAGCAGAGGTCAGGATCCTTGCCACTATGAATACAAACACAACCAGCAAAGATGAAGCTATTGACCAATTAATCAATGGACTAGATTCTTCATTGAGGAAAAGACTGAATGTGGCTACCTTAGTAGTTCTTGGTAAGCAATTAAATTAAGGCAGTGTTGTCCTTGAAATGTTTTCTGTAGCAAGATATGTTCCTTCCTTAGTGCTGGAGAAAACATACTGTTAAATCACCAGGAATACATTAGAATCACAACTAAGAAGAGTAACTAAAAACTGGAGCCGCTCATGAATTGGAAGCCGTGGTGAAGTGGCCAGTATGTTTACCTTACTCGTTAAATGAAATATGACCTTTTTGGGCATATTATAGCGTTTCTGCAATTGAAAAGTCTTCTCCATACTAATCTTAAACAATTTCAGTGGCACTATAATGACTTTATGATTTGTTTGCATATTTAAACATTAAGAAAAACCGCCGCCTCCTAAAGACTTGACAGTGATAAATGTACAGACAAGATACATCGTGTTCGCCTGGAAGCAACCAAAACAAGGCAGCCTTTACCAGATTCACAATTATACCATAGAAAGAACAACATCAGCCTCAGAGAACTTCACAGTAGTGAAGACACTGTCATACGATCAGACAAGAATGACTTTGAAGGATCTAGAACCTTCTACAGAGTACACCATTCGATTGTCAAGCAACAACAGATATGGACGGTCAGATGGTGTTTTGCTCACCAAAGGAACACTGCCAGGTAAGGGTTATCGCTGATATTAAATCGTCTTAGTTGTTACATATAGTAGAAGCTCTCCTCAAGACTGCTCTTTTAAACGGACCAACTCTACATACATGTATAGCTACATGCATATTACCTTTGTACTTTGCAACTTCTAGTTGTTCCATGCTACAAACAAGAACGCGAAAGAACGATTTCTTCACCCTCTGAAGAATAGCCAGAAAAACAAAAAAGAGAACCAAAAGTAGTCAACATTTCCCAGACAATTTTATGTGAAACACAGCATCAACACAACAAAAAAGAAATACACAAAAAACAAAATGGCCAGACGAGGTAGTCCACTTTTACCATCCATGTATACAGTCACGATTTACCACTTAAAGCTTAGAATGGTCAAGTATTACCAACAATATTGTGACGTAACGTTTTACTCATTGTTCCTGTTTACAGACAGATTCATCAGGAATTTAATTCTGATCATCGTGTTACCTCTGGCATTAGCTGCTTTATTCATCGTGGTTGTTTGCCTCAAGTTCAGACCAAATTGTAAATCGCATCCTGAGAACGATGAGGTCAGTATCCATGACATACTTATCTTCAGCGACTGTCGCAATCAAATATGTTTCTCTTGTGATTTACCTGTGTAACTGAAAAATTGGACTGTTCACTTAATTGCTTGTTTATTTTCCATTAAATTGAAATCGTTGTTTAAATGTGAAGAAAAGACGTTTTACTTCCCTCTTTTCTAGATGGAACTTTGGATGCGCGGAGATTGGGTTGAGATTCGTAGATCAGATATTACACTTCAAGAGAAGTTAGGGGAAGGTGCATTTGGTGAAGCTTACAAAGGTTTGGTGCGTATGGATGGAAAAGTAGTGAGGGAATGTGCAGTGAAAAAGCTAAAAGGTGAAGATTATCAAGTTGTCTATTTCAATCTCATCACAATAGTGAGGCTAACGGGTTCCTGTGCCTCATAGCTATTTTATCTATGGGCCTCAGAATATATTTATTACTACAAGGTTAGTTTGCACTCTAACAAGCAAAGAAGCTGGGAGAAAAATATTTTTCATTAAGTATATCCCAAGATGTTAATGGGGGATCTATGGCAAAAGTGTGTGAGTAAAATGTAACCTAGAGTTGCAGGCGTGCAGCTGTCATTTTGCACGAGGCTACGCTGTTTGATCATGAAACAGCAGAAAAACGGAAATGCATGAAAGATAAATTAGACGGATAATTAGGAACTGCTCCTTGAATTAGAAATCGTCATTCTTTGATCGTAGTTTTTCCTTTTTCTTCTCCTTCTTGGAGATCGCATATTTAGAAGCAGACAG
>OZ026604.1:14452043-14487043 GCA_964020085.1 Micromussa lordhowensis
GAGCTGTTGACGTAATGATGACGGGAGCAAAGAGAATTTACAGTTTTTTTCTTTGCTTTGGCCGCGGAATTTTCTAAAAAGAAATAGAACACGTGTTCTCCGTGTTTCTATCGAGTTAAAGAAAAACTCGTGAACTCAAAAAAGGTGTGGAAACATTCTCCTGTCGGCTCGTATTCCCACAATATTTCTCTGTCAGCATGGCCGCTGTTTGTCAGCCGAAGATAAAATATGATCAGGAAAAATTCGGAGCGGTTCTATGGCAGACAAAAAGCGCGGTAAGCTCTCCTCTTGAAGATAAACACGTTGTGTATGAACATCAGGTAGTACGAAAAAGTCATGACGCCACACAGAAAAAAAAGTCTTCACGTGTTGCATTTCAATGGACCATGCGATTGGCTTGAAACAAACTCGCGGTATCAAAATTGTTACTCTGAAGGCGCCAAAAAAAATCGTCGGTGTCGCGGTCTACTGGGAAGAGTAATAAGAGTTAGATTAAATAGATTCTAAGACCTTTTAGTCTGATAGTTTTCTATTGTTAATTTGCAGTGTGTTCATCGCGATCTTGCGGCAAGGAATGTGCTTCTTGGCAAGAATAATGTTGCCATGGTTTCTGATTTCGGCTTGTCACGTGATGTGTATGAAAGTGGTGAATACGAAAATACATCCGGGGTATGGAAATATGCTTTTATGATTACTGTCAAATTTCTCGTTGACGGACATCCTCGTGACCAGAATAAATAACAATTATTCCATGAACCCGAGTTGGAAATAACCAACGAGCGCGTAGCGCGAGTTGGTTATAATCTCTTCATATCCAACAAAGGGGGAATGGAATGATTGTTTTAGTAAATTCTCAAACCGGGTTTTGCCGCCGATTTATATTTCGGCCATTGTAGAGGGCTGAAGTTGAAAACTTCGTGCGGAATATTTTTAAACTTGGTGCACTATTTTCCATATGACGTTAAACCCCGACTATTGGCTCATAGTCGGAGTTTTTTAGCCAATCAAAAAGCTAGAAATTCAATAGTCGGAGCTGAGAATTTACTAATGGTGATTATTTAGGAAGGCTGTCTGCTTATAGGTGGTGAAAAACCTAATCACGCACGTTTCCATCGGTGGCGGAAATTCGACTGCACTATTTTCTTTTTCTAGCTTTCTAACTCTGATTGAATAAAATCGATCACGTGAGATATTTGATTGCGGAAAATTAATTCTTAGTCCGTGCTATTAAACAAGATACAAAAGTTGAAATGTATTTAAAAATCGCTGAATTTAAATAACATTACTTTAACTTTGGGGAATGGAGCCATTTTCATCAGCGGTTTTTGTTGGGGAGCGTCATTTTCAAAACGTTTCAACCAAGTTTGTTCAATTATTAAGTTAATATGACATTTTAATTCATGCTCGACGGGCTAAAACATTTCATAACCGCCAAAATGTTTCGAACCATTGTGATTTTTTTTCATTAAAAATTGCTTTCACTTTTCACTAGAACTGCTGTCACTAGAACCTTCAGGAAAGCTTATGGTTTGAGAATTAGCAATTCCAACTGCAACTGTATGCAACGGTGTCTATATCACGTCATTGCAAATTCTAGCCTCAATATACAGCCTGTATTGATTCGGCTTATTCTGTTGAATTGTTCTAATACTTTGATCTCTTTTTCAAACAAGGGAATGCTACCAGTTCGTTGGATGGCTCTTGAATCACTGGAGGATTATACTTACAACACTAAGACAGATGTGTAAGTTGAGTACTGAAGCATGATATGTTCTTATTAATGAAAACAAAGCAGCCCAGTCTATTGCAAACAGAGATTTCTCAGTATTACGTTAATACAGACAACTTTTCCACCGATTACCTGAGTAACGAACGCCTAACAGAGCTCATTTCAATCACATTTCCTGGTGAGCCAGAATTAGCTGGCCAATGTTCTTAAACAAACAAAAAGAAAGCATACAAAGAGACAAACCCAATTTTTTTTCATTGCATGTAAACGAACCTGTTCGAAACAATTGTCACGCATTGGGTTGAATTGTTTCCTTCCAAGATGCCTTTTGATGTCCTTTTGTCATTGGTTGACCTGAGGCTACCAAGTAATTCTGCGATTTTGTTTTGGCCTTCATTACAGTACTACTTTTGACCTTAGCACCCGAAATTACCTTGATACATGCACTGGTTTCTAAAATTTTAAACCCACTGAAAAATACTGTATGTTGTTGTTTATAAGGGCGTTAACCTTCTTTCGTAGGTGGTCCTTTGGCGTGCTGATATGGGAAATAGAATCTGAAGGTAAACATCTTCTTAGTAATAAGTGTCAAAAGAGTTAATGTTATTATAATCATTATTGCAGTTTATAAACGAAACTTCGTGAGGATGTCTTCATCTTTTTTGCTTCCATTTTGCGCGAAAGTTTGAATAAGCTGGTTCCATTAAGGAGATAAGAAGCAATCATATCACGAATTTACATTTAATAATTTGCCAGTGATAATGTGCAATTGTTTATTTATATCTTAGATATTAGCGAAATATGTGGAAAAAAAAAACCCTCAGCCGATTAGTTAGACTTATGGCTGACTACTGTTTCTTGTTAAGGTAAAATGCCGTATTCCGGTCTTGGAGGAATGGAGGTTGTGGAATATATAAAGTCAGGAAAAAGATTAACAAAACCGGAAAGATGCCCAGATAAGATGTAAATGAGATGTTTCTTGAATGAATAGCTTCTACATGTGTGTATAGACTACGCCCAGGAAATCTAACAATCTGGTTTATTCAGACACGCTATAGTAGCATGTTGCATTTAATGGCCTTTGTAGTTACTGGGTTAAACCCACCTCAGGATTGGGGTGAGGCTGCAGATCAATATATTATTCCTTCGAGTAGCAGCACGTAGTATTTAATAATAGTACTTGATCATTTGTTAATGTTCGTGTATGTCCTTTACCACGCTATTCAAAGGAACTTTTAGCACCTGGGTGCTTTGTGCACGAATAACGACTTATTGGTTGGTTGATTGATTGATTGATTGATTGATTGATTGGTTGACTGACTGACTGACTGACTGACTGACTGACTGACTGATTATATTGTCAGTGTCTACCTTGACCACAAGACCTATCTTTCCTATTTATTAATGAACAGATACAGAAAATATCATCTATAAGGGCCTGTGTCTCCCTTCTAGTTTGTAGACTAATATTTTTACTAGGCTTCAATTAAATTCAAGTTAACTAGTTTGATTTACACTAACTACGTAACTATATATGTAACTATATTTCACTCTGAAATGTTTTTAACGCTGTTCATTCCGTTCAATTGCTTGAATGATCTGAATTTTTTGTTGATATCATGACAGTTATGAGATAATGATGTCATGCTGGCGCTCAAACCCCTCGGAGCGGCCTTCATTCGCCGAACTTGTGACGTCACTCGAGCTGGAACTGCCCAGCAAAGAAGTAAGAAATGATATAGTTTTTTAAACTAAAGCCGAGAAATAAAAAAAAAGTGAACACATTAATGTAAAGAGAATACATTTGTCTGTATTTGCAAAAAAATAGCCGTAGAATTTGACTTGTAACTAAATCTTGATACGATTCTCTCCTAGAGCTAGCTTTCCACAAGGCTTATCGTAGCTGAAATAGAAGGAAATAACTCTCCTGTATGCCTTTTCAGGCCAGGAAGACTAACTTCACGGTCTTTACATTAAATCATGAATCGTACAATTTAATTAAGGGTGTTTTCAATAAGAATCCAAACCAACGTCGATGTATCAAAACCATGACGGAAAGCTCGTCTATAGTTTTGTAAGGCCTGCATCGTCCTAAATGGACTGATAAAGAGATTCCTACATCGAGAATCGATGACACTGCGGGTAAAATAGGTCATAAATCGAACTAAGCAAAACCTCCGCGTGTTGCCTCGACCAGAAATCTAGGCATAGAATTCCCTCCGCACTAGCGAATCACAGAGACAGCTCTGATTGTTAGCTAAGGTGAAAGCGCCTACTATTAACAAGGAGATGCCACTCACGATCGGCGCTTGACGTGATTTCCTTCACTCTGTTTGAAGCCATGCTTTGCTCGCAACTAACAGTGTCTCGGACGGATATACTTGAATTTCATCGAGCGGAAACGTAGCATGTAAACAGTACAACAGATTTTAGCCATATCAAAGTTGAGGCCAAATAACACCAACAGAAGCTAGAAATGTCTAGTTCATTGCACTCCTAAGCCCTAAATTGATGCGGCTAGAGCTCTTTCCTGTCTAAAGTAAGCACAACATTATCGCCAGAGTGCAAACGGCCACCTATAACGGGGTTAAATGTCGTTAGACTGGCACCTTCATTGGATGTACTCGGGTAAACTTCCTTTAGACACCACTAAAATTCAGACGCGTTTAGCCTGGGTTAAACTTAATAACAATTGAAAAAAAACAGAACAGCGGTAAGATGGTGCTGTTTCGTATCCTAAATTCCTTAATATGCAAATGATTACGGTGATCCCACTCTTCACCCGCACGAGAGACCAGCGAAAATCACAGTGCAATAAAAAGGAAATAGATGAAAAAATGAAACGTATAGCAAAAAGTTCTGTACATTTCATGCTAGGTGAGGTTTACAAGCTGCTGCCATTAGGAAAGCAAAATAAAGACATGTTACATGAATGAAGGGGTTCAAATCTACAGGCACGTTTTGGAAAATCAGTCAGATACATCTTCACTCGATTGGTGGGTGATTGTACTGTGATTCTTGCATTTAACTATATTTATTATATCACTTGTTCTTGAACCCGATATAACGCGCGCTCTGATTGGCTACTTCTCGGGCATTATTTTCCCGTAATGCCCACGGGCCGATTACGGGCTTACAAAAACAAAGAAAAAAGCCACATAATAAACAACTAATTAACCTCGAACGTTCGGTCTTTACGTAAAAATCTCAGACCGAGACCTTACTCTCGGTTAATAAGTAGTTAGTAATACCGGTTTATCTAGTGATCCTTGTCATCATCGGTCTAGCTGATTTTCGTTGCTCTTTTATTTTGTCTTTTTATTAGGATTCCTTGAAAATTAACGGAATTGAAGATGAGTCTGAAGGAAACGTCAATTTAGAAGCAGAATCCGATGAAAAGAGCGATGAGAACACTTCTATGTTAACTAAATGACTCATAATGGTAGTAAGGTTTACACACTCGAATTGTGAACACTTGACAAATTTTTGGATCTTCATATAATGTAGCATTTTAGAGCAAAACGTTAATATTCTTGTTAAAATGAAAGTAGCTATAGAGTGGGCTCATGTGCCAGGGCGCATGGGTAAGGGCGCAGAGAGCGCTAATGACGTCATAATAACTTACAGGGTGACGTCACTCTCCTTCCGAAAGGTGTCATCACTGTGTGGAGGGGCGTTTGCATAGGGGTGTCCTGGCGCTTATGACATCATTTGTAGTGGAGGATGAAGTAAATAGGCCACTTTCGATGCCTGATAGTGAGTCCTAGTTGACACAAACAAAAAAATGAATAATCACGAGCATTCAATTTCCTTTGTTTGTGTCCTCCAAGCTGAATAATTTTAATATATCGAAACCGCCGGACTATTCCCTCTTCGGAAGATGACATAATCACCGAGAGAATCTAAGAGTAGAGTGGACGACCTAGAGATTTTCATCATAAAATGGGCCTGCGTCCACTTTGGCCCAATACCGAGTGGAACAGGTAGAAACATTTTAATTCACAGGGTGATTTCATAACAGAATAAAGTATGTTTTAATATTACTGAATTTTTTTGCTTGGGAAATACTTTTATCCTGCCCCTCTCGAAATAATATAGCATAACAATAAACACCATTGTTCGGGCTTGCACTGTTTGCTGAGAAGGGTGTTTGACACTGAAGGAATCAACAAACTATCCAATTTTGGATAAACTGTGGCTATGTAGCTGGCCACATAGCCGCTTTAATAATCATTTAAATTTAATTACAAACAAATGAAGGAAGTCCTACACAGCAAAAGTGAGGGCCAAAATCCACACCAGATAGTTAAAGGCATTTGTGGCTAGGCTAAGGGTGGGGGGGGGGGACCTTAAGCGAGTCTGGTTCGTACTCGCTGCAGTCTTGTTTTCGTACTTCCAGATAATACTTTTGAAGGATTTCGTCTAAAGCTGAAGGCGAAATGGTTTCGATGTTGACGTTTATGTTTCGTGACTTTGCCCAGGAGGACCAAACTCTCATCCACGTCGTGGTACTTCTCTTTGTGTTGTTATTTTCTGTCTCTTTAAGGGTTTCTTGTACTGTTTCATTAGAGGTCAGAGGAAACCTGGACTGGTCAGGTGCTGGTAAGTTGTTTGTTTCCAAAGTTGTTTCTGTCAAGGCAGGTCGCTCGCTCGCTGTGCTTGTCGTGTTACTTGTATTGTTAATTTCCGTCAGTGTTTCGTTTTCTTTACTCTCGAAGCTTTCGAAATCAATAGTGCTGAACAGGTTGTCAAATTCTAAAGAAAACATATCTGAATAAATGTTATTGAAACAGCTAATTTCGTCCATCTTTGTTCTCTAGCTGGAGCTGGGAAACCTGCTCCAATTTTTTCCTTGGTTTTAATTGGCTAGCAGTAGCTAGGTGGTAAAATTTCATTGGTTACTTAGATTTAGTGCTTAACTTTTATTGGCTGTTGAACTGTCCGATTTGACCTGTCCGATTACAGACTGTTAGTAATCGGACAGGTCAAATCGGACAGTTTTGATGTTGCAACAGCCAAATTAACGCTACGCGCCTCGTTGGCTATCTATCATCTCATATCCAACGCGCGCTCGTGGAATAATTGTTAATTATAACATAGCCTTAGAGAAGCGCGCGTTCTGATTGGCGTTCTGATTGGCTACGTCGATCTATTTGCCCGTGGGTTGCATGCTGATGTCGGTTTGTTTATTTGTGTGTTAGTTTTTTCTTTTTCATCGATGTTGACACTTTTTAAAACATAACTCCTATTTTTTTCTCCTTAAAGATGGAAAAATCTAATAATTCTCCCGGAGATGAAGAAGACAATTCCTGTAAGCTGCCAGATTTCAAGCTCAACTTTTTTGCTGGGCCTCCACCTAAAGAGGTTTGCCAATTTAAGCGAGCAGGAGTTGAATCAGCTGAGTGAGCAAAGACCTCGGAGACGGACCTAAAAACAAACAAACTGTATTAACCTTGCAATTGCGAGGTTAGTAATGCATAGCGACAATTTAAGAGAGAATGTTTCAGCGATTTGAGGACAATAAAATTCAGCAAAAGCTGAATTATTGTAAAACTTTATTATTGTAAAACTTATGTGGCGTGAAAAGCCATTTAAATACTTTCGGCGAGCAAAACTTTTACATGAGAGTTTTAACAAATTTCAGTTTTAGTGAAGTCTTACATACGAAATCCTTCTGATCCAAAAACATTAAAGATAGTAGTTTTACTGAGCTTTAATAGAAGAAGTTTTATCAAATATTGGCAGCCTCTGATGAATTATTTCAGTTCCAGATCCAAGATCGAGAAAATGTAAACAAACTCACTGCGGTCCAAGAAAAATGTCGATCGCCCACATTTGATCCTCTTAATTAAAGACGCATTTGGTTACAAAAATGAGCGATATGACACGACGTTTCGAAGTCATCTTGACTTCATTTTCAAGTGATGAATGTAACGGTCAGTTCAAGTTTAAAATTAAGTGGTTTGTAACGTCAGCCAACGAATTAGTGCGCGCGCGATAAAATGTTATAAACAAATACTTTCGCGCGAATTGAGTCCGCTTGTGTGTTGGCTTTGGTTTCCTCTCACGGATGAAGAGCATTTCGCGGATAAGACAATCAAGCTTTCCCTGACATTTCTTTAAAACGGAGAACTGCTTTAGAAGCTCGGGGTTTGAAGTTCCGTGGCAACCTTTCACATGTGTACCAACGGCGGAGGCTCTATGTTCTTCAATTCGCTGATGGAGATGACGAGTAGTGTAGCCGATATAATCTGTATCGTACAGATCACATTTAAATTGATAAAAAACACATTGCCGGCTAACGACGGGTGGTTTCCTCTCCTGAATTTGAAGTTGCTCGCCAATTTTTGGACTCGTGAATACCGTTTGTATTGGATTGCCGATGTTGTTGCCAAGATCCTTGAGCTGTTTCCGGACGAAGTCTGCAGATCTCTGATCTTTGAAAGGTAGTACGACCCGAACGATGTTTCTCTCCGACATGGCGTTGTTCTTCTTAACTTGATCTTTATCCATAAGGACTGAGTTTAAGAACGAGGTAATGGTGGCATCAACCAGTCTATCCGGGTATCCCAGTTTAAAGAACATCCCTTTAAGATGGTCGCATTCTCTTACGATCGATTCCCAGGAAGATGAAAGGCGGTGTAACATGGTTCTAATCAATGACTTCTTGTAGCGCATATCCACTTGGCTCTGAAAATGTAAAAGGAGACCATTGTTCGTTGGTTTTCGGTATACGCTGGTTACCAGTTCGCAGCCTTTCTTTTCTATCATCATGCCAAGGTCGGCTATCTCCATCGTAATTAAAGACGACGTGTGATTTTGTAATGCCCCCAAGCGGCCGGCCGATCCATGCTCAGCAGTATGATGGAGAAGATGAGCCAAAAGTCTGGTTTTGAGCCCCATCTTACAAATCAATCTGTAAGAGCTACTGCGGTGACTGTTTGGTCTCTCCACAGTGTGGAAGTAAGGCACCATAAAGCGGTAAATGGACATAAATCAGAACAATGCATCGAATCATAGTGAGCATCTTTCCAGCAAAAAGAGAACATGTCTAACATTTTGAGGCATTTCGTCAGTGGTCAGAGCCATAATTCTAACGATCAATCCAGTCCACGTCCCAGTGCAATATGTTTGCTGGAATTGCTTCATTATCACTTTATGTGACTTAAGCTCATAGTTAGTCTTATTATATAAACACTAGTGAAATACCAGGATTTTTCCTTTCACTAAAAAATCATATCTTCATCGCGCGCAGTGAAGATACCTTTTTTATTTTTCACGTGTGAGGATATTGACAAGATCACCATTGCCATTGTTACATAATAACTCAAACTGAACTTAGATGTCTTGCTGTGTGATTGAAACATCATCGGATCTTCCTCGGGTATTTTCCACTCGCTCTCCTAGACAATGGCCACAGTTAATTGTCACAGTTAAAAACGAATAAAATTTGTCGCATTTTTCGTATTTTCTGAGCATTACTTCGTGTAATGTAAATTGTTTTGTAACAGTATTGCAGTATAACATGTATTGCTGCACCATTCACATCTGAGAGATAATTAAATGCTGTAGATACACAGAACCTCTAATGACTAGTACTGTAATACAATGTACAATTCGTCAGTTTTTTATTGTTGTTATCATGTTTTGTATGAAACGAGGCTAAGAATCTTATTATAAATTTTGGAAATAGTGGTACAGGAGAGATATTAAGACATTATTCTTGCCAGGATGGACGCATTATATTTTAATCATCAATTTGTACTCGTTTTCGAGTTCTTAATTTCTTTTTCCAACGTGTGTATTTTTACTGATTGTGTGAAATAAATAAAGTTTTATTATTATTTACTAGTACCGTAATAAGATTTCACGTGACACGCTTATCTGAGTAATCGATGATGCAAATATCCAGTTACCGAATAATGAAAGGTGTCGGGACAGTTAGTGATGTCGTTTTGGTACCATATAATGTCAAAAAAAACTGTTCATCAGTTTTTGGGAATGTTCTGTTCTCATCCTTTTAATTTTGACTGCATAGGAAGAAGAATCAATACTTAGGGTCCTCGCCACTATGAATACAAACATTACCAGCAAACATGAAGACGAACTGAGCAGTCATTAAAATGTGTCCGCCTTTAGGTCGTGTTCTATTGGGATCAACCGTTTCTGGTTCGATGAGTTGGTTGGGTTTTTTCGTGTTCTATTGGAGAAAAACTTGTTTCGGTTGGTTTGGTAGATCAACTTTTTCAACCACCCTCCAACCAGGTTGAAACGGTTGAAAAAGCATTTGCGTGATTATACCGCGTGATTGTAGCTCACGTAAGCGCTATTCCCACGAGTTACCACGTTTCAACCGAAAACAGTTGGAAAAGTGTTCTATTGAGAAACGTCAACAGTATCAAACCAAACCGGTTGCGGTAGAAACGGTTGATCCCAATAGAACACGACCTTAGTAAGACGCGTTTCTCTTCCAGAACAAGTGGCAATTTAAAATTATTTCTGATGAAACACTAGGTTATCTGCAATAAACTAGAATGGCATCCAATTATAATAACAATATTTCGTGGCCAGCATGTAAATTTTACTTCAATTTTTGAAAGAAAGATAACTTCTTTGACCAAATTAAGGCCGTGTTCTATTGGGATCAACCGTTTCTGGTTGGTAGGGTTGGTTGGGATATTTCGTGTTCTATCAGTGGGGAAAAGCCGTTTTTGGTTGGTTTGGTCATCAACTTTTTCAACCGGCCTCAAACCAGGTTGAAACGGTTGAAAAAGCATTTGCATGATTATGTCGCGTGATTGTCGCCCACGTAAGGACTATTCCCAGGAGTTACCGCGTTTCAACCGAAAACGGTTGGAAAAGTGTTCTATTGAGAAACGTCAACCGTATCAACCCAAACCGGTTGTGGATGAAACGGTTGATTCCAATAGAACACAACGTAAAGTTGACGTACCTAGAAGTAGAATCACACGCGGCCCAAGCTCACGATGCGAATATTTTTTTTTTTACTTTTATGTGAACGGTCAAAGCGAAACGTGACATATACGGCCGACATATAGTATTACACAACGACCGAATTTGAATACTCAAAATGCAACTGTAGCCTTGCAGCATATGGAGGTGTGTAACAACGGTTTGAAGTTATAAAGGTTCGTATGGGAACGCAACGGTTTTGCGTTACAATGTCAATCATTCTTATTTTTTGTGAATCAAACCTACTTACCCTGTTGCTCTGTTGTATAGGCTGTTGTTTGCCAGCTCCTCAGGCCGATCTAATGCGACTTCGCGATCGGCGAGTTATCGTTATGTGTGTTTCCACTACTAAAGTGAGCATCCCATAATTTGAAACAATATAATTCAAAATGGCCGCCGTATCGCCTAAATGGTCCATTCGCAGAATACTTGTTAAAAAAAGACAATTTTTGTGGCCAATAACGCCTTTTTGTTGTTCGGTTATGACAAGGCTGAGGGATTTCAGCTGTAAGACCTTTTACTCTGATAGTTTTCTATTGTTACTTTGCAGTATGTTCATCGTGATCTCGCGGCAAGAAATGTGCTTCTTGGCAAAAATAACGTTACCATGGTTTCTTATTCTGGCTTGTCATGTGATATGTATCACGAAAGTGGTGAATACGAAAATGCATCGGGGGTATGAAATATACTTTTATGATTACAATCATTAAGGGAGGGAGTTCCCTCATAGGAGTTGAAAAGAAAACTTTTTTATGACTGATACAGAGGTACGTTTAGTTGGAAAATACTCCCCTAAAGGCAAGTGATGATGCCTTTCTTAATCTGGGTGAAGCTGCGATTCCCTTCAGCTTTTGGTGCTGGGATTGTAAGTTTCCAAACGTTTAATTACGTTTAAAAAAATTATAGTTATATAACAGTGCAATCTTGGCTCCATGAACTCTAAAAATATATTTCATAACGTCATGCCAAATGCTTTTTAGTGTTTTAAGAGACAATCTCGAAAGGCGGAAAGCCTCTTTTGTCTCTTTTTCACTCTTCATTTCTGTTCATTTGAATTTGAATTTGATTTGTGAATAAACTTTTATATGAAGACGTGAATGATCATCGCAGTTACACACACTTGTTTGCACCATATAATAAATATCTTATTAACCAAGCTTAGTCGTTCTGTACGGGAGAATCTAGACCTCCTGCTAGGTTAATAAGAGTTAACTACAAAACGATAATATCAGTCCAAGAAAAAGATAGCAAACCTTACTGATCCACCTTTACTATTTATTTTTCGTTCTTTTCTTTTCCACATGAATTCTGTAAACAGCGCCAGTAATGCAACTATAATTCCAACACCTAGTACAACGAGCACTCCCAGCATGCTCATCAAATCATTACGCTTTGGATTCAACACTGAAAAGTTGACAAAAGATTGATTAGGCCTCGTGACAATCAGCTTTCGAACAAACGATTCCATAGAAATTTCTGAATAGAAGACAGGCAAAATGCTAATTGAAAATCTTGGGTATGACACACAAAAATGTATTCTGATCATCTATGTCCTCAAAACGGCATTACAACGTCAAGAAACCTTCTATGTCTTACGAACGACTAAATATCCACGACCTGATCAACAGTTAACAGAGAAAAATACACAAACAATAAGCTGAATGTACTTCGACTTATCCCTATCCTCCTTGGGTTCATCTTCCCCTGGGCCTTTACATCAATCTACTTCATCGCCCAAGTCATCTGCAACATCTTCAAGTGGAAGTCTCTACAAATTCCACAACAAGAACCCTACGAAACTCCAAGTGATGTCAATTAATGCTCGCAGTTTGAAGAGTCAAACCACAAACGGTTGGAATTTCAGAATCTTGTTAATCTTCATAAACCAGCAATTATAAATGTTAACGAGACCCATATAAGTGACTCTGTTTTTTCATCTGAAATCCTGTCTCACATGTACACCACCTTTCTGGCGACTATGAAGGTATTTGGTCCAAAGTGGAAATAGCTGGCAGCAAACCACTCTATGTCGGTTCAATCTACAGACCACCTGACCCAGATGTTGAACCTTTGGAGACTTTGGACCAAACATTATGCCACCTGACCCAGAAATCTCCCCCAAATATACTGCTCACTGGTGACTTTAATCTGCCAAGCGTTTCCTGGGCTGAAGATAACGATTCCATTCAACCCAATCCTGCATATGGACTTGAGGTGAACAATAAGCTGGTAGATATTGTAAATAGCCACTTCTTGACCCAACATGTGAAACATCCAACTAGAGGACATCATATCTTAGACTTAGTATTTACAAGTAATCCTGACATGGTTACCAATTTGGAAGTTCAGAGTGGCATGAGCGATCATGATGCCATTATCTTTGATATTAATATGAAACCTTCACTGAACAGAAAGCAGCAACCAAGGAAAGTGTTCATATTTAAGAAAGGTAATATGGAAGCTGTCAGAAATGACTTGAAAAAATGCTTTAATGAACACATAGCTACTGAGGCTCCATTCAAGTCAGTGGACGAGAATTATCAGTTCTTCAAGTCATCAATCAATAACAGCATAGGGAATCACATTCCTCAAAAGAAAATCAGTGGACGTTGGAATGTACCTTGGTTAACAACTTCTATCAAACGTTTGACCAAAAAGAAGCAAAGGCTGTACAATAAAGCACGAAGAACCGGTGAACCTAGTGACTGGAAAAAGTTTAAAGAGCTGCGAAAAAATTTAAAGAAACAATTGTCTGTTGCACACAATGAATATGTATCAGGACTGTTATCGGCTACTGAGGAATCCAATCCCAGCAAACCAGTACCAACCAAGCGATTTTGGTCGTACATCAGATCCAAGAAATCCCATGATGTTGGAGTAGCTCCACTGAAGGATAACAATTTTGACGTGAACAACAGCCTTGGGAAAGCACACTTGTTGAGTAATCAATTTAAGTCAGTATTCACACAAGAAGATCCTGATAATATTCCATACCTTGGCCCAAGTCCCTATCCTGATGTACCACCGACTGTGTTTACCATACCAGGAATACTTAAGGTCATGTTACACGAAGCAATTTTTCTTGCAACTTGCAACGCAACGATGATGAATAAAAAACCTTTCAAGTTGCAGAGGGGGTGTCACACGTTGTCGAACTTTGTTCGCAACTTGCAACGCGTACGGACGCGCAAAGTCGCTGACATCTTGCGATTGCACTTTTGTTGCTTGGACCGAGGCTTGCAGAGCTAGATAACGACGAGGACCTCGAATGTAATGCTAGGGAAGGATCAGTTTGGGTAAGACCGTGGCTTGCCAGAATGGAAGAGAGAGGATGTTTTCATCAGGTAGCCATGCTCTTGTTTTAAGGAATGTATAATTCGCTTAAGTCCTTCGTTGGTTAAACCGAGTTTCTCAGCCTTGTCAGTTTTCTTTGGCGATTTTTCGTTTTGATTCCACAGCAGGGGTGATGTTTTCTAATCTTTTAGCAGTTCAATTTTTTCGTTATCACTTAAGTAACTTCTTTTCATTGTTTACGACTGTCGCCATTTTGAAATCTCCCGCGAGCGAAAGATGAGCTCTGATTGGCCCATTCTGACAAAATTGCGCTGCAAGTTGCTCAGGGGATGTTACACGCAAGCAACTTGTCTCGCAACGTTGCGAAAAGTAAAGGGTCGTTCTACTTTTCTTGCAACTCGCAACGCAACAATTGCAGTTGCAAAATGGGGTGTTACACGTGAATTTTTTCTTGCGACTTGCAACGCAACAAACGTTGCGTTGCAAGTTGCAAGAAAAATTGCTTCGTGTAACATGGCCTTTAAGTTATTGAACAACATCAATCCCAAGAGAACTAATGGCCCTGATCTGATTCCATGCCGTATCCTGAAAGAAGCAGCCACAGAGGTTGCTCTATTCTTACAGTTCCTATTTACTCAATCTATGGAATCTGGAAGAGTGCCTAGTTGGTTGGTTGAAGGCAAATATTACACCTGTATTTAAAAAAGGCCTATTTCACTGACTGCTGTTTCATGTAAGATCTTAGAACATATTATTCTTCATGATATAATGGCTCATCTGGACACCAACCACATACTGGTTAACTCCCAACATGGCTTCCGCAGGAAGTTTTCTTGTGAAACCCAGCTAATAACCACAATCGAGGAGATTGCCAAGGCCCTTGATCATGGTAAACAGACTGACCTCATAATTATGGACTTTTCCAAAGCCTTTGACGTTGTATCCACCAGCGATTAATCAACAAGCTGGATTATTACGGTATACGTGGTTGCCACAAGGATTGGCTAACCAATTGGCTTACATGTAGGGAACAGTCTGTTATTGTCGATGGTGTCTCATCCCCTCCAGTTCATGTTTTGTCTGGTGTTCCGCAAGGAGCTGTTTTAGGTCCCCTTGTGTTTTTGTTATATATAAATACATGTAACATTGGTCATGATTGCTCCTCTAATATACGTTTGTTTGCCGACGATACTATCTTGTATAATATTGTGGAATTAACAAGTGATGCTGAACATCTCCGACTTATCTGCCATAGAACGTTGGTCAACAAAATGGCACATGAAATTCAACCCAAGTATATGCTTTGTCATGAGGATAACCAGAAAACGTGATCCTGTTATCTATAAAAATAAACTAATGGGCCAAACATTAGAATCAGTATTACACTACCCATATCTTGGAGTAGAGTTATCATCCAAACTAGATTGGAGCCACCACATTGATAACAAAGTCAACAAAGCAAATCAAATTCTCGGCTTTCTGCGAAGGAATCTTAGCAACTGCCCTGAATCAATTAAAGAACTAGCTTACAAAGCGTTAGTGAGACCGCATTTGGAATATGCAAGCCCAGTGTGGGATCCATGGATGGACAAGCACATCGAGCAATTAGAAGCTATACAGCGGCGATCTGCACGTTTTGTAAAAAATTGATGGGCGCGAACACCTGGAACTGTCACAAATTTACTCAATGATTTGGATTGGCCCCCTTTACAAGTCCGGAGGAAAATTGCTCGCCTCGCCCTTTTTCATAAGGCTATCCAAGGTGAATCAGCGATAGAACTCCCAAACTATATTAAAGGATGCAATCGCCAACTAAGATCTACTCACCATAATAGATTCACTGAATTGAGACCAAGAACGAAGGCCTACAGAAACTCCTTTTATTGCAGGACAACAAAGGAATGGAACTCATTGCCTAACAATGTTTTAGATATAGAAAAAACTTCATTATTTCAGAAAGCGCTCAGACTAGACTAGATTATGTTAGAGTAATTAATTTATATTTCTATTTTATTTTTTATTTCTTTTATTTTATTTCATTTTATTTTAACGTCTTGCAGTGATGGGTACCCCCATTGTAGGACTTAAAATTCATGTAGATGTAGATGTAGACTTAAAACACTGCAGGGTAATACATTGTGGGGTATTCGACATGTTACCATGGGCAACGACTTCTTCTTATAAAACTGTTTTCTTACTTGTCGCTTGCTCGTGGGGACACCCAGTTTTGGTTTTTCACCATTTTCTCTCCAAGTTTTCAAGAAATCTATTCTCGTGTAGACGTAAAATAGTTAGTGTGAAACCACCGGTGTGTGGATCATTGTCTTTTAAAGCGAGTACAAGTCCTTTTGCTGTGGTTAAACCTGAAACTGCAAAAGTAATAGAAAGTCGTCAATTACATTAAGTCTGAGATCGAGCCTATCAGGCCGGCGCTTGTCTCCAGTTTCTGTAGCATAAACAACCAGGAGTATTTCTACTCCCCCGTGGATAAGATTCTGGGCTACCATGGTACCTGGGTAGGTGGAGGCACCTCTCTCCTCCGCAGAGGCCTCTTTCATGCTGCTTTGTTCTTTCGTGCTGCTTTGACCGTTGGAGGCTGGGGAGAGGGAGAAACGGAAGCGCGCCCTCCTACTCGCAACATTATCCAATTATTCCCCATAGGGAGTCTCTGCGTATCAGAGAGTGAAGGTACTGTAACCGTAAAGCTGCCTGAGAACAGAACATAATGACCCCAGCCAGACTCCAATCCCCGCCAGCGCCCACTCGACCCAGAGTCCAGCACACTAGTCAATGGGCCGCATGTCTTCCCCGAATGTAGCTATGATAAGGTCGCTGCAGTCTTCGAGATCAGGGAACCTAGGTACCGAGTTCATTTCTTGGCATGTGGAACTCGGCGATCCAGAATAAAGAAAAATTTAGTAGCCATTGAAAAGTAATAACCTGTAAAAGGAACCTTGGACCAAGAACAGGATTGCTCAGACTTTTGATATTGCAAAAAAGTCAGTATTTACGGTGAGATCACAAGGTGGCTGACTGGCCGCATGGGCCCATCATCAATAAACACAAACTCGTCTCTCTCGCACCCAACGACTGCCTTCAGATATACTTTTAGCTATGGTTTTTTCGGCTTCTATCCTTTGCCAAATCTTCCTGCGAGTTTCATATTGGCTTGTCTTGAAAGCTTCATGAACACTTGACGAGCCATACACTCGGACTTGGTAAGAAGACTCGACAATATCCTCAAGGTTATTGATGGGACTCACGGTATTCTTCACAGAGAAAAAAGCGGCCCGATTTGCAGTGTATGTTGAAACCCAGATTAGGATGCAGAACAAGTAGCAACCAGCGAGGATTCGACTTAAAATATATTAAGCTTATAACAGAGCTGTTGGTTTGCTTTTAAGCAACTGATAACTAGTGGTTACATGTACAGGTTATTCTAAGTGCGTTATTTCGGTATTACAAAACTGTATCATGCTGTAGATTCAAAAGCAATTATCCTACGTGAATCCACAGTGATTCTTCGCCGTGGCCTATGAGTCGTCGGTGTAAAAAGATCCTTCCGTTTCCTTCTATGTTTATAGTCAATCTAGGATTCAAAATTCCCTGTTATTGTGCTAGGATAGAGCGGATCACTTCCGACCGCGGAAAAATCATAAATCGCAAGTCAAGGACATTTAAACCACTCGCCTGCGGCTCGCGATTTACAAATACTTTCTCGTGTTCTACCAACATCCCGCGTGGTTTATCAGCCTATAACCCATAGAAACTTGTGGTCTATTACTTAAATAACATCATGCTAACCACACCACGAAATGTGTTCATACCTGGCAAATTCCTAGGCGTATTATCGGTTCCTTGTTGCAGTAAAGAAGCCAATGCAAACCAGCACACTGTTGAAAAAACTAAATTCCTCCGATGTCGCTTTGTCGGTATCATCTTTGTATCCATAAGGGCTGAAGTAATTTATTGTGAACAAACTAATAGAAATGACCATTAAGCTGGTTAGAATAGCAAACCAAACGTAAGTTTCAAATGAAGTCAAAAGCTGGAGGTAATCAATTTTCCCTATAGCAGATATCTTCTTCAGTAGCATCTCTTCGGTGTAGTACATGTATGGTACACTGAAACCCACCACCTTATCTCGACGTTCAGTTATGGCGAGAGCCGCAACAGCGATGTCAGCACGCTTTCAATAAAAGTGAAAGTAAAAAGCAAGTAAGACAAGTAAAGCACGCTCCACTTCATCGATACGTAAGTTTAACTGCGCGTACCAGTAACGTAGGTGTCTCATAATTAATTCCAATTTGACACCAGCACGCCATTCGCACTTTCATTACGTTCACTTTAATGTTAAGTTGTTTCTTGAACTTTTGTCTACTGATGTAAATTTTTCATGGAAGGCCCAACTCAAACAATTTAGCTAAAGAAAGGTCCCTCTAGACTTACTTATCTCGGACTTTGTTATTGCCGGACAGTGAATTTGACCTCGTCAGTTAAATCAGTGAGTCAGTGAGAAAAAGAATCCCGTACGCACATGCAGTTTCAAATTGGGACCAGGCTTAAATTACTCGCCAATGAATTATACCCTTCCTGGTACAATTACTATTACAAATCTACTATGATATGATAGTGTCCTATTTTAAAAACGGGAAATTTTAATCGGTCTTCTGTATAGCCTAGGTACCGAGCAATGAATGGTACTGGCCGATTAGGTGTGACCATATCGCTTGACACTGTCGACTGTTCCTGGTCCGCATGACTGAATACGCCATTTTCATATTCTCGGTATTGCACTGGAACTAGCTTGCAATGGAGGCTTATGCGGGAAGTATCATTAAAAAGGGAGTAATTACATTTGCATTTGAAAAGACAATCCATATGTTTTATAGAAGTTAGTGGTAACAAATTGATAAAAATACCAGGAGTGGGGTTCGAACCCACGCGGACAACACGTCCATTGGAACTTAAGTCCAACGCCTTAACCACTCGGCCATCCTGGTCACGTTCGTCATAACCTGCGAGCTTGTTTTTAATAACTCATGTAAATTCAAAATTTATTTAATCTCCCAAGCTTTCCATGCGGGCTAGTTAAAATGTTGCTTACTTTTGACTATAAATGCGGTAGATCAAGGCTGTGTCGACACTGATGTAATGGGTGGCAAAAATCATACTGTCTAAATTTGAACTGAGAGGACATGTGGTTACTAGATGGTGAATAACCAAAGAGTTGCGAAGTTTTAGTGTTATTGCAAAATATTTGTTTCGCGATTTAAATTCTTAACACTTATGTTCTCTGCATCATTGTGCACAGCATTAGCTACCTGTTTACGATGCGAGGATGGCAAGGCCAGGACGGGAACGGCAGTGGACGCGGGAAACTTTCGATGGTCCCGTCGTGTCGATAAATGTTTTCGGTGGCTGGGACGAGTTGATTATATTGATTAGATTGAAAATCTAAGCGTTTCAACTGAAATGTTACTGAATGGAAAGCTACCCAGCCAAGTTAAAGAGTTTTCAGTGGAAAATTGTTCAAATGGGTGCCTCGCAAAAAATGCACAATTCCATCATACAAATCCTTATAATTTTGTGGCTTGTCTGCCCAATCCATACAAACTCGCTATTGTAGGTGATATTTGAAGAGCTACCATTTTGCCATTTACCTCGTCTAAATACTTTCTTGGTAAAGACTCTCAAATTTAGTTGAAAAACTACCTTATGAACATAAAAATTTAAGAAATCATTACTTACTTTTTGAAAGGAATTGTTTCGGAGATTCAAAATTTCCAGTTCAATTCCTTTTCGCTTGCCATTCTCGTTAAAGTGGATAGGCCCTGTTGAACCATTGAGCTTGGCCTGTGAAAGAATAATTGCTTTCATGCAATTCAATTTTAATGGCTGTTGTGAATGCAAATGGTGGTAAGGGCCCTCTGATTATATTTTGCACAATTCATCTTCAGTATTATTAGTTGCTCGCACAATCATGTGAACGCCTTATTGAGGGAGATTAAAACACTTCAGGTTTTTAAACACTTGTATTATAGTACTTATAGATTTCTGTTTTGGCCAGTTTTTTTTTCTCTAAATTCTACTTTAGAATGGCAGTTAAACATTGCCTGAAATTCTACCAAGAATTCAAAAATTAGTATCCCCTCTGGTCCCCTTCAAGTCACGTGCTTTCTCGTTTAGGATTCCACTCATTTCTGCAAACTCTCCCTCCCTCCCCTCCTCTGGTGGCCTCCTCCTACCACCCCAGTAAAGAGTTCCTGCCTGTCGAAAGTCTGCCTGTGTGTTTATTGTCTTGAAACATCAAGGACGGGGGCAGCGGGTCATTATGAAACATTTGTGTAAGTTATTGATGCTTGCGACTTCCAACTTCCAACTCACCTGAAAGCAACAGTACACTCAGTCCCAGACAATAGAAAAAAGAATACCATGGTTATTTTTTCTACTGGTTTTATGTGTACGGGGTTAAAAAATTGCTTCTTTTGCACCAAGTGAGCTACAGAATTTGATTTTTCTTTTAACCCTTCGTGGCCTGAAAATCGCGCCAAGTGAAGTAAAAACGTAGAGAAGTACAAAACCAAAGATGGAAGAGTGGAGAGAAAAAAAGACTGGCATTCCTTTATTTTTCTTTTATATCGTCTACTTTCGTTCTGGCCAATAAAAAAACGTATACACTAAAGTGACATTTCATTTACACTGTTTCCATAAATAAATAAAGAGGCACAGTACAGCAGATTCCAGTGATGCAAATCAATAACATTTAAGAGGTGTACTACCAGAGTATTAAAAAGTATCGTACGTATTGGGGTATCAATAGAACTTACCTTTTTCATACAGATTTTGATACCGGTATCAAATGTGGTCCTATTTATTGATAAACATGGTTCCATACTGGCTGCATGGTTGATAACTTGGACTGAATCGTAGGCAAGTGGTAGGAAATCCTGAGTAAATTATCAACTTGTCTGCTGTCTGATCTATGGGCTGCTTTATATTCGACTAAGACCCTTTTGTTTGTTTGGTTGTTTCCTTGTTTGGGTTTTTTGTCATTTCTTTGCATCCACCCATTAAACTCCGATAACTCGGACTTGATATCTTGTTCGAGTTACCGGAAGTCAAATGTAGTGTTACTGCACTGCATTAGTATAACTGTGTCGCTACATTTACATCGGGAGGGGTAGTTTATTGGAACCCCAAGCCATTTAGAAATAACAAGACAACCCTGGTATTATCAGCGATCAGTTATTCGAAGCTTAAGCTCGCAATTTAATTGCTGATTTGATATTTAATAAGCAGGGTCCGATATACACAAAGTGGAATCTCAATTTGTTGAGCCCTCGATTTCTCGAACTTCCGATAACTCAAACCAAATATATTTCATCTACCCTCGATAATAAGTCCCAGTCGGATGTAGACTGTTCACAGCTTCTCTATTTCTCAGCGTGCGTCCATTTCTCCCGCGATTTTGTCTGCGCGTTCAACGATGAAACAAAAAAGACGAGAAAATAGAGTGCTCTGAACAATCTAACACTGATGTTCGAAAAATCTAGCGTCCACTGTACTCATTTGTTGCAATTTTTTCAATTCTTATCCAATTTTTTTCACTCTTATTTCTTTTTAAATTCCAAAACGATAGCACGAGATGTATATTTGACAAATTGACGTCAGATTTTCATGCGTCTGTCCTGTTATTGATCATAAATTTCGTCATCATATTGTCAAAGTAGCTGTGGATCCACGAGCCTGTCGTCTGCTTAACTCAAAATACTCGACACCTTGTGACGTTTTTGTTAAGGAAAGCATTCCAGGGGTCAACTGCCGCTGGTTTTCTCTTCCTCCACGTCCGAAGAAAAGAGTGAGATAAAACCATGCCGTTCTCTGCAGCTGGGCTGGATTTTGACTGTCGGCAAGCCCAAGCTCGCCGCTTTCAAAGAGCCTCTGAATTTGATCTTTTGACACTGCTTTCTTGTGGACAATTCCGGCTACTTTACCCATCCTTCTGAGATCTTTCACAAAAGCATCCAAAACTTTATTGGCCCCGGTAAACACAGCGTCGGAGATGATAGAGAAAGGCTTGTTGTGTGGTGGCGAGCGAAGAAAGCGGTCAATCGCGGCTCGAATGGACTTCATAGATGTGTTTTTGTAATGCGTGCCGTCTTTCTTCCTTGCTGAGGTGTAAAAACATTTAAGGCATTCATTTTGTGCCAACAGGACTTGACCTTAATAAGGTGAGCGTTTTTCTCGTTGTTACGCAGTTGTAAAATTATTAAAACATCGACAGGGAACGTAACAATTGTTGCTTGTTTTTGAGTAAAATTCACAGATACGTACCATTTAATATGTTCATTCCGAACTTCGTGGCTTTCTTCGTTTTTTCTGGGACAGCATTATCTAATATCTCTTGAATTTTTGTGGGAGACAGCTCCAGAAACCTGCCAGTGTCGGCCATTATAGAGGGCTGAAGGTGAAAGCTTCGTGCGGAAAATTTTTAAACTTGGCGAACTATTTTCCATATGACGTAAAACTCGGTCAATTGGCTCACAGTCCGAGTTTTTTTAGCCAATCAAAAAGCTAGAAATGCAATAGTCGGAGCTGAGAATTTACTAAGAACGGATAGCACCAGCCTACCTTGTTGATTTTCTTGGAATGGTTTTAAAACTGTCTTTTCAAGCGCATGTATCGAATCGTGAGTGCTAAAACGACATTTTTCCGGTGACATTTTATATGTAATGGTACCTGCAGTGAAAAGGATTGAAATAAACGTGACCTGAAGGAATAGTAAAAATCTGAATCAAAACCACCAAAACAGAAACAAAATAGAAACAGAAAGTTATGAATGATCATCTACAGCCGCAGTTCAAATATGAATTATTTCATATATATTTCACAAAATAGAAACAGGTTGTTTATCCAGCTAATGTAACCTTCTATTGTTTGTACGACATCTAAAATTGCAATAAATAGGGTGTGAGTTTTTACCGGAATTGCTGCTAATCTCGCAATCTGATTGGCTAATTTGCCGTGGTCGATAAGAGTCCATACCACGCTGCTCGCGTCATTGTGTCACGAAATGCCTTTTTCAGCTCGCGCTCTGAAAAAAAAACCAACATTTTCTTTGACGTTGATATTGTGGTAAAAACAAATCGAAATGCGCTTAATCGTGCTCTAAACTCTTATCGTTAGCGAGTACGCGTCATTACTCGTTTCCCAGACAGTTTTTTCGTATTGTTTCTGTATGTTGAGCGAGTTTGCAAAAGTTTTTGAATGGAAAGTATATACTTTCCATTCAAATAGCTCATTTGCATAATGCAGCGCGTGCACTTTCAAGTCCGTGTTTAGCAAAGATTTTTTTTTTAAATATAAAAAGCTCATGGGCAAGTTTATTTTATGCTGCACACTTGGTATGGTTTATCCGCAGAGACAACAGCAGAACAATTTAACTTATCCAAAGTATTATCAATGCAGTTGAAATCGCCACCAATGAGCAGAAGACCGTTCGAAAGAAAATAATTGTGCAAATTAAGGAAAAAAGATTTACGATCAGAAGTGTCATTACGAGCGTATACAATAACGACATTAAGTAGCAAGTTATTGAAATTAATTAAGAGACTCAAAATTCTCCCGTTAGAGTCAATTAGGAAGCGAATAATTTTACCGGAGAAACTCTCTGAAAAGAGGACGGCGACACCGGCGGATTTACCGGTTCCGAAAGACCAGAAAAATTTGAATTTCCAAAGCTTTTCGAATTTTTCCGTCTGTTTTTTTGCAAGAAACATGAGTCTCCTGAAGAAGGATTATATCACAATTTAAAAGAGAAAGTTCATGAGTAATCTGAAAACATTTCCTAGAGGATCCAAGACCTCTAACATTCAGGGAGAGAATTTTGAGCCTAGACATTTACAAAGTAAAATTTTAAAATATAAATTAGTGAATTGCTAAACTTAGCTCCTGCTTCGCTCATGTCGTCGACGGCGCCTTTTAACAGATATCCAGTCAGAGTCATCATCAGAAGAGTGGAAGTCATAACCATGACGATCACTACGGTCACGATCGCGGGTGCGATCACGGTCGCGGTCGTGATCGCGGTCACGGTCACGCTCTCGGTCACGCTCACTCTCTCGGCCACGCGCTCTCGATCCCGATCACGCCTCTCTATCGTCGCGATGTTCACTTCTCTCCTCCCTCTCCTCAGGTTTTTTGCTCTCTTCAGGCTTTCGTACTTTCCGCTTTTTACCCACGTCTGGTTTGGCACGTCGTTGGACCTGCGACGGACGATCTTAGACAGCAGCTGCATAATAAGCCATTCCCTGGCCATCATTGCGAGGTTGGACATTTGCACTATAGATGATGAAGGGACACCTGGACGTTAAGTGCTCCACCGAGAAACAAACGTTACACATATTCGGCTTTGGGCAATCTTCGACACGATGACCAGCCCCGTCACAGTTAAAACAGCGAGGAGCTTTGCAGCCATTGGCCATGTGCCCCTCTTCCCCACAGCGACGGCAGGTTCGGGGCTGAGATTCATAGAAGACCATGACTTGCTCACCGACAATTCGCATAGCGGATGGGATTGGTTTACTCAGGCGCATACGCGCAGTACGTACACCATTGTAGACACCAGTAGCCACGCAATCACGACGGAGGGACAGGACCTTGCCATAGACCGATAGTCTACCAATCAAGACAGTATCCGGCATTTCCATCGGGGCTTCATAGATTTTCACAATCACAGTCTTGTTCTCAGTATCGCCCAGAAAAACTTCACAGCCACAAATGGTGATGCTGCTGATCTCGAGGGCGGACTCCTTATGCTCTGGCGTAGTGAACGAGACAACCCACGTGCGACTGGAATTTCTACGTTGGACGGAAGTGACGCAATCGACGTCGATGCCAACCTTGTCAAAGGCATAAAGAATATCCTGGCTAGTGCAGACAGTATCCACTGAAAACACAACGGAACAATTTTTATGGACACGAGCACCATTATTAGCGAACTTCCAGGTTTCTTCAGGGACACGCTGAAAGCGAAATCCCACACCCTCAAGATGAGTCAAAGCACATGGCACATCGACATTTTCTTCCTCAGCTGTCAACAAGGGCGGTGGTTCAGGCGAGGATAATGAATTCGCCGAATCTCCCCACTCATCAGTACTTTTTTCAAACAGATCTTGGGATGCCATATCAATCTCGGTAACTGCACACACAAGTGGTATTACCTGGGCTGTTGCAGCACCGTTTTAAGGACAATCAACATCGGGTAAACCTGGATTTTCTCCTTTGCTTGTGCTTGCTTCACAGTGGTCAAAATTTTGTTGTGGACTCACTCTGCTTTTGTGACGCAATACCAGAAAATCACCTCCATAGTTCAATTTATCATCTCTACGAAGTTTCAGAACAATCCATCGCAAACTCAAAAAAGCATGAGACCCCAAATTTACAAGGAAATGTATACACGCGCCAAGCTTTACTCCATGGCAAACATTTCTTTGTAAAAAGTGGCTAGTTATGAGTCCCATACATGTTAGAAGTTTGCAACCGATTTTAATAACATGACGTCGGTAAAAAAACAAAAAACCTATGTTGAGTTCACACATACATTCATCCATGATACTTACCTGAACGCTCTGTAGTATGGCCGGAGGCCCTATCCAAGTGGTAGGCTAACGGTCCCTGCAGATTTGGTAGGATCGCCAGTTTCGGCTGGTTGTTTTGGCTGCCCGGCGCCATCTTGCCTTCGGATTTCTTGTTCGCTTGTGCAGCCCATCTCGTTTTTTCCTTTTTTTTTAAGTTAAGCCGCGGGTCACCCATCCGTTTTTGGGTCCCCGCTTCTGTGCTTAACTTGTGTCATGCCCGTGCATTATGACTGTAGCTCTAGCCTGGTGGCGTTTTTTCCACCGGCTATCTACCAGTCTGCCGGGTCTTCGACTGTCCTTCCAGACCTGCTGCAGTCAGTTGGCCAGGATGCTGTCTCAACAGTCCAGTTCCTGAGGAATGGTGCAGCACGCATCACCTTCAAGACAGCCGCACAATGTGATCGTGTCGTCGCCGCCGGGATCGTCTTCCGAGACACCCCCCTTCGTGTGGTGAGCGCTGACGCTAGGAGTCGCCTAGTTTATCTTCGTGACTGCCCTGCTGAGGTGCCCGACGACGTGGTGAAGCGTTTCTTCTTGTCTTTCGGTGAGGTCCACTTGGTCTCCCGCAGCTGCCACCAGGCCTTCCCTGGCATTCGTGATGGTAACCGTGTCATCCGGATTACCCTCACCAAGGATGTGCCTGGTTCCGTGTCTATCTCCGGATATGAATGTCGCGTGTGGTACCGTCGCCAGCCGGCTTCCTGCGCCATTTGCAAGAAAGTCGGCCATCGCAGTAAGTCCTGCCCACTCAGTGGACTCTGCCGTCGGTGCCGCCGTCCCGGCCACCACGCCCGTCATTGTACGAATGCTTGGGTTGCTGCTCCCCAGACCTCTGGAGCAGCTCGTCCTCCGCCCTCGACCCCCGCCGAGGCTGATGTTCCTGCCGAGGCCGACTCCCCTGCTGTGGTTGACACCCCTGCCGAGGCTGACGCCCCTGCTGAGGCTGTCTCCACCGAGGCCGACGTCCCTGTTGTGACTGATGTCCCTGCTGCCGATCCACCTGGCCCTGTTGACGCTCCGGCTGTCCAGGATGCAGAGATGTCAGACCTGGAGTACCTCCCTCAGTCTGGCGTTGAGTCTGATGACTCCGCCAGTATGGAAGAAGTCATGGCGAGTGGTGATGATGAAGTGGTTGCGGCGGCCTTGTCGCCCGGCCTTTCAGACTCCCCTCGCCTTGGACGTAAGCGAGGCGCCGCACGGTTTCGCCCGCCGTCCCCAGTGTGGCTGTTGACATGGACACCTCGGTCGATGAGGTTCCTGGTCACAGCCACTTTAAAACCTTCCGTGGAGTCTGGGAAGACAGGTTTTCCTGGGAGATTTATCGTTCCAGGAAACCTCGTTATAAAAGGGTTGAAACTCCAAAGTCTGTGCCACCCTCTTCTTCTGTTCTTTTCCCCTCCCAAGATCTTTCTGCTTCTTCTGCTACTCCGGGTTCCTCCGGCTACCCCTGTTCCCTCTTCTGTTTCTTCGGATGGCTCAGTTGTCGATTCCGTGAAATCCCCATCTCCTGGGCGTCGTCGTTCTTCGTACGATTACTACGATAAATTGTGGGGGAAGTAACTGCTTGACTTCTTGGGGACGTTGACCGGTGTGCCATCGTCCCTGGGTTGTTTCTTGCTGTGTTTGTGTTGTTTCCGTTGTGTGGTCTCCTGGCGCTTGGTGTCCTTAATTGGTCTACTGCGCAGGTTTCCCTGTTTCTGTTTTGTGTGCTCCGGCACTTTTTGAGGTGTTTTGTTTTTTTTTGTCTTAATTTTGTGGAGGCGAGGTTCGATCCCTCGGCGAAGTTGGCGGCTTGGTGCCCCTCCGTTTTTTAGCGAGCCCTCTCGGAGACATTGCACACCTCAGTCTCTGTTGGGGATTAGACGTTATGTCTGAGAGCCATTGCACTAACCCTACTGGGGGGCTGTTCATTCGCTTTAAACATAAAAAAACATACATTCATCCATGATACTTACCTGACGCGGGCACTGTATGGCCGGAGGCCCTATCCAAGTGGTAGGCCAACGGTGTTTTTTATACTTTGCCTTTTGGTAAGATCGCCAGTTTCGGCTGGTTGTTTGGCTGCCCGTCGCCATCTTGCCTACGGGTTTCTTGTTCGCCTGTGCAGCCCATCTCGTTTTTTGCCTTTTTTTTCAAGTTAAGCCGCGGGTCACCCATCCGTTTTTTAGGTCCCCGCTTCTGTGCTTAACTCGTGTCATGTCCGCGCATTATGACTGTAGCTCTAGCCTGGTGGCGTTTTTTCCACCGGCTATCTACCAGTCTGCCGGGTCTTCGACTGTTCTCCCGGACCTGCTCCAGTCAGTTGGCCAGGATGCTGTCTCAACAGTCCAGTTCCTGAGGAATGGTGCAGCACGCATCACCTTCAAGTCAGCCGCACAATGTGATCGTGTCGTCGCCGCCGGGATCGTCTTCCGAGACACCCCCCTTCGTGTGGTGAGCGCTGACGCTAGGAGTCGCCTAGTTTATCTTCGCGACTGCCCTGCTGAGGTGCCCGACGACGTGGTGAAGCGTTTCTTCTTGTCCTTCGGTGAGGTCCATTTGGTCTCCCGCAGCTGCCACCAGGCCTTCCCTGGCATTCGTGATGGTAACCGTGTCATACGGATTACCCTCACCAAGGATGTGCCTGGCTCCGTGTCCATCTCCGGATATGAATGTCGCGTGTGGTACCGTCGCCAGCCGGCTTCCTACGCCATTTGCAAGAAAGTCGGCCACCGCAGTAAGTCCTGCCCACTCAGTGGACTCTGCCGTCGGTGCCGCCGTCCTGGCCACCACGCCCGTCATTGTACGAATGCTTGGGTTGCTGCCCCCCAGACCTCTGGAGCAGCGCGTCCCCCGCCCTCGACCCCCGCCGAGGCTGATGTTCCTGCCGTGGCTGACGCCCCTGCTATGGTTGACACCCCTGCCGAGGCTGACGCCCCTGCTGAGGCTGTCTCCACCGAGGCCGACGTCCCTGTTGTGTCTGATGTCCCTGCTGCGGATCCACTTGGCCCTGTCGACGCTCCGGCTGTCCAGGATGCAGAGATGTCAGACGCTGACTACCTCCCTCAGTCTGGTGTCGAGTCTGATGACTCCACCAGTATGGACGAAGAGGCGGCGAGCGGTGATGATGAAGTGGTTGCGGCGGCTCTGTCGTCCAGCACTTCGGACTCCCCTCGCCTCCGACGTAAGCGACGACGCCGCACGGTTTCGCCCGCCGTCCCCAGTGTGCTTGTTGACATGGATACCTCTGTCGAGGAGGTTCCTGGTCACTGCCATTTTAAAACCTTCTGCGTGGTTTGGGAAGACAGGTTCTCCTGGGAGATGATTCGTTCCAGGAAACCTCGTTATAAACGGGTTAAACCACCGCCTGAGCCACCGTCTTCTCCTTCTCTTTTCCCCTCCCAGGATCTTTCTGCTTCTTCTTCTACTCCGGTTCCTCCGGCTACCCCTGTTCCCTCTTCTGTTTCCTCGGATGGCTCAGTTGTCGATTCCGTGCAGTCCCCATCTCCTGGGCGTCGTCGCGATCCGTACCTCTTCTATGATGGGAAGAGAGAGTGGGGTCGTTGTTAGTTGCTTGACTTCTTAGGGAATTTGGCCGGTGTGTCATCTTCCCTGGGTTGTTTCTTGCTGTTTGTGTTGTTTCCGTTGTGTGGTCTCCTGGCGCTTGGTGTCCTTAATTGGTCTACTGCGCAGGTTTCCCCGTTTCGGTTCTGTGTGCTCCGGCACTTTTTGATGTTTTTTTTTTTTTTCTTTCTTAATTTTGTGGAGGCGAGGTTCGATCCCTCGGCGAAGTTGGCGGCTTGGTGCCCCTCCGTTTTTGGTGTACCCTTTCGGAGACATTGCACACCTCAGTCTCTGTTGGGGATTAGACGTTATGTCTGAGAGCCATTGCACTAACCCTACTGGGGGGCTGCTCATTCGCCTTAAACATAAAAAAACATTCATCCATGATACTTACCTGACGCTCTAGTATGGCCGGAGGCCCAATCCGTATGGTAGGCTGAAAGTCATTTCTTTTGCCTAGGCAAGTGTCGCGAAACATAGTTTTGTTTGGCTTTGGTTTGGTGAACTTGTTTCGTCGCCATTTTGAGCCTTCGTGGCTTCTTGTTCGTAGCTCGCCCATCCGGCCGTAGTTAAGCCCGTCACCCATCCGGCTTAACTTCACGATGTCTTCGTTTGAGAGAGTTGCCCGTCCGAATACGTTGATTGTGACCATCCCAGAAGATCTGTCTGGTTTGTCGCACCGTGAGTTCGTGGACAAGTTGGTCCAGAATTTTAATGCTGATGAGATCCTCTGTGTCCAGTTTGTTCCAAGATGTTATGCTCGTGTCACCTTCTCGTCCCTTGATGTTCGTAACAACGCCTTCCTGTCTGGTGTCTTCATTGACTCTACCCGCCTTATTACCATCGAAGCTGACCCTCTCGTTATAGATGTATACCTCGAACATCTACCTGTTGAAGTTAGTGGTGACACTGTTCGTGCTGCCTTCACTCCGTTTGGCTCCATCCACGAGATTGTTCACCTCCATTACGCTGGTACCTCTATCCGCAACGGCAACCGTCTTCTGAAAATGTCTCTGACCTCTGATGTTCCTGTTAACCTTCGCATTCTACGTTACCCTTGCCGCGTCTTTTATAAAGGCCAGCCTCGTCCATGTTCTATCTGCCGTTCTTCTGGCCACCGCGCCTTTGATTGCCCGCTACGTGACGTTTGTCGTCGTTGTCGTAAGCCCGGTCATTTTGCCCGTGATTGTGTAGAGGGCATTAGTGCCCCCACGACTGACCAAGATCCTGTGCCCCCTGCTGGTGATGATGCTAATGATGATGTCTCCGATGCTGATAATGTTGATGATGATGATGACTCTGACGACGATAATCTTGATGATAAGCTCGCCAGTGGTGATGAAGAAGTCCTCAACTCTGCCCCAGCACCCTCGGATTCTCCCCGTCGTACTCGTTCATCTACCCGCAATGCCAAGGCCGAACCCACCGCTTCTTCTGTTGACGTCTCTTCTCCTGTTGATGTACCTTCTCCTATTCCTGTTTCTCCTCCTGATGAGTCTGCTCCCTCTTCTGATCCTGACCCACCCGATATTGTTGCTCTCTTCAAGTCTACGTATTCCCAATTCGCCCTGCTGCTCAAAGATGTTGATTGTTATTCTGCTCTTGATCTTCGCAGTATGACCCGTCGTTGTATCCGAGAAGATACTGCCACCCCTGAGATGTACCGCAACTGCTATTATTCTGACCACCTTGGTAAAGATGTCCTCCCCTCCATGTCTGTGTTTCCTGCTGGCCGTCCTCCTCTTCATGCAGATATTACCCTCAGTCCCAAAATTGCTCCTGCCTCTTTCCCTGCCTCGTGTTGTCCCTGATGTTTTTCCAGCTTCCTGCCGTTAATTCCTTTGCCTGTGATAACTGTTTAATTGTTGTTTTTGCGTTTGTTTGTTTGTTTGTGTTTTGTCTTGGTATGGGTGGGTTTAGTAATACTTTAAGTGGAGGCGGGGTTCGATCCCCCGGCGAAGTTGGCGTCCTGGTGGGCCCTCCGTTTGGGTGGTCCCGTCCCTTCGGGGACGGATGAGTCTGTCGGTCGACAGGCATTGCACGCCCCTAGGGTGCCTGGCCGTCCACCTTAAACATAAAAAAACATACATTCATCCATGATACTTACCTGACGCGGGGCAGACTAAAAGCACGTAGTGCGTAGGAGTCCTGCAGACGGTGAGGTGTCACGTGTTTTCCCTTTGTCACGTGTTCCACTTGAGCTTTCCCAAGTATGGATTATATCCCAAGGAGTCCTCCCCGTGTTAAAGCCATTTAGATTATGTCCCCTGCAGTCCTCCGTATGCCCGTAGTATAGCCATGACTACCGCTGGTTTGAGTTCCGTTAATCCCATTGTGAGTCCTGCCGGTTTAAATCCTATTGTTACAAGTCAAGTTGTCAAAAGTCCCGTTGTAAACAGTCCTGTGAAGAGTTCCAGTCCCATTGTTTCGTCTCGTCCCGTTCCAAGCCCCGCCGTTTCCAGTCCCGCTCCACGTCCCTTTGTTACAAGTTCAAGTCCCCCTGTGTTTGGTCCCTCTAGCTCTGCTTCACGTCCTTTTGTTACAAGTCTTCCTCCGCCGTCCTATCCCGCTGTTCAAGTTCCATCTGCTGTTAGTCCTTTCCCATCGTATTCCGCTGTCATCCGTCCCCCCGTTCAAGTTCCGCCTGTTCATCCCACTGTTGGTGGTCCCACAGTGTTTCGTCCTTTGTCTTTCGGTCCTTCAGTTCCGTCTTGTCCTTTCCCGCCGTCCTACCCCGCTGTCATTCGTCCCCCCGTTCAAGTTCCGCCATTGGCTAGTCCCACTGTGTTTCGTCCTTCGCCTTTTGGTCCGTTCCCGCCTTTTCATCCTGCTGTTGTCCGTCCCGTGTTTCTGCTCGTCCCGTTGTTTGGTGGTTTCCTCCCGTTGTCTTCGCCAGTGTTGATGTTCGTAGGGTTTGTTTATTTTTCGACCCGGTTTGGTCTGGTGCATGTTGGTGGCGAACCTATTTCGTAGGATGAGTCTGTTGACGGGTGCCTTCGGGTACCTTTCGCCGTTGCCCTAGAACAGTGTTTGTTAGTTAGTCTTGTTGTCGGACAGTTTTTTCTGTTCGTTCTTGTTTGTTGTCTAGTTCTTTCGTTTGTAGGGGCGGGGTTCGATTCCCCGGTGACGTTTGACGTGTTGGTGCACCCCCGTTTTTGGCGAACCGTCGTTGTGTGATGGATTAGACTGTTGTCTGGCGGGCATTGCACTCCCCACTGGGCGCCCGGCCATTCGCCTCAAACAAAAAAAAACATACATTCATCCATACATGATTTTATTTTACCTCAAATTTACAGAGTAGTGTTCCTACGTTTTCTCTTTTTATTATCAAGAAAGTATTTGGTTCCCTACCTTGTTTAAAGAGTTTGGAAGTTTCCGATATGTTGAATCTTTTGAAAGTTAATGAAACATTATCCGACGAAGAAGTATCAGTAGCAGAGAGTATCATAGCATCATATTCTGCTGAATTTCCATTTAGAAGACCTATAAGAGATGGGAGAAGAAGAAAATTTCAGCAGCACTGCTTTTTCATTGCTAATCAAAGCTACTTTCACGTGACGCACTAATGTAACGTTCTTGCCAAGACAGTTTGTCGATACCCACTCCTGAGTTCGGAGGAGAGGCACGCTGGTGTTTCGCCCAAGAACACGACATAATGACCACGTAAATGTGTAGCGCTCTGCCCAAAAATCGGAATACAAGAAAGAAAACAAAGGAGAGAATGTGGAGAATAAGTGATTTGCAGTCGATGACTTACCACAAGTAAATTCTCTCTTAGTCGTATATACCTTCTGTGCAAGCAAATAACACAATAACTATGATCGCGATTTTCATGGGTACTTCTTTGAGAGAAGAACTCTGAAAGGAAGAAACATATATTCTAGACAGCTACAAGTGCACGAGATCAATGTCTTTTGAGCTGAGCTACACATCCAAATAATAATTATTATAGCAATATTATCATGTACTATGACGACATGAAATAACGAGCATACAAACTTTACATGCAACAATTGTATGGCAAATTCAACTAGAAGCAGATTGCTTGACTTGCCGGAACGTAACGACAACGGGCGCATTTCAATAGGAGTGTATTTTCCTATTTTGAATTTTCATGTTTTGTTTCAAATTCGCAATCTTTTCCATAAACGTCTGCATTTTAATTCATTTTCGGCAATTGTTTTTACTTAACTGTTGAGATTGCTTACGCCACAAGCACTGCACTGGAGCCGCGTGTTTGTACAAGGGGGTGACTGCTTCAGATTAATAGATGATGGTCTATATAATTGACTCACACTTAGATTAATTACATGCCACTTATTAACCGAGAGTGAGGTCATTACATGGAAATCTCAGACCGAGGCCTTGATGTATTGACCGATCAAGGCTGAGGTCTGAGATTTCCCTGTAATGACCGAACGGATGAGGTTAATAAGTTGTTTATTATATGGCCTTTTTAGCGCTGGAAAAAAAAAACCGGAAGCGCTTTCCAATATCCGTTTGCGCGCGCGAGAGATCATTGGAGGCCATGTTCACTGAACAGAGAAAACCCTGGCCGTGCGATCGAAACCAGAAGGGACAGTAAAAACAGTTTCTTTGAAAATGAGACAATTTTTGCCTCTATTACGCCAAGATCTAGGTCAAATTTAACATTGGAGACCGCGCGTACTATTGTAGCCATATAATAAAGGGGAACCTGCTGATCTCTGTTTGACAGGTCTTCAAATTTCAACCAATCAGCGCACGACTCGCAAACAGCGCTGGGGGTCCATTCATTCGAGAGCGTTTCGCGACACGAAATGTACATGGCGTTTGATTGTTGTGGCTTTTATCGTGTTAATGGCTTGACATTTATTTTATTTCGCCTGTTGCGAATTTTGCGATACTCCAGGCCGGTTTTAAGACATCGAATTTAGTAAGTGAAACGTGTTATTTATGCTGATGTAGTGGCGGATAGCTGTTCAAAGCTCTGGGACAAGATAAAACTCTTACCGCGTGTCATGGTCATTCTTCCTTCTCGAAGCAGCTATGAACAGGGACATAAAGACTACTCTGGCTTAAAGATTGCTTGAATTCCACCGAACATTTTAATAAGCCAAGACACATAACTTTCTTCTGGCTGTTTAAGTAGTTCTAGGACGGCGAGCTGTGCTGCGCGTACTGTTTGGGGGTTTTTGGCTACGGGGAAGAACGCCTCCGGATCCATGATGTCTTGCCTCTGCTGATGGTAGTTTTCTCGTATTCCCCCGTCGACTGCCATCTGAAGATATATGTTGGACTGAATTAAAGTATTCACGCTCTTGTTTGGCTGGTGAAAGTTAATTTCAAGTCGAGTCTTCTCATCCAACCCAGACGCATCGGAAACTTCGGAGAATTCTGACCATGCTGTTGAAGTCTGTCGGCCAGACTCATCTTTTTTTTTGTAAAATGTCAGGGGTCTTTGGTACGTGTCCAGAATAATTTTTCTGTCTTCTATTTGCAATCCTAGCACGTCTGCATATGGAATAACGAATTTTCTTCGAAGGATGGCTGATTTTTCTTTTTGATGTTCAATGACAAATGTACCTGGCTGTTGTGGTTTGCTTGAGTTCAACTTCATAGTAAATAACTCGTGTGTTACTCTTTTGATTTGATACTGTTCAAGTTTGTTTGATAGGCGAGATATTATACTCCTTAAAGCATTTTGTTTTGCTCAGAGATGCAATTTTGCCACAACCTTGCCGCGAGATTCCAAGGCTATTTAAAACTGCGATGAAACTGTTTGCGAGTTGTCGCGCGGGTTATGAAAATCATATCGAGAAAATGTCAACACGTGCATC
>OZ026604.1:14492043-14524543 GCA_964020085.1 Micromussa lordhowensis
CTTTCATTTGCAAAATCACGGCAACATAACAACTGAGAATGATTTTCCAGCTGTTTAAATGACATTTTGATATGAACTGACATAAATTTGAAAAAAAGGTGGGCCGACGTTTTTCAAATTTACCCAAATGCAATCCATTTCAATCCTCCCCAGTTTTGTCCATCCTTGTCCCTTCTTAGCTTTCCTGTGTTTTGTTTGAGTTCTTCTATAGTCTTGAGCCGTTATTTTGTTATTTCTATGACCATCTGATCAATGCTGAAATTGCCTAAACTTGTGTGACCTAGCCCCTTTAACAAGTAATAAATTGCCTTGTATTTACAATCTACTCTGAGGTTGATATTCTCAGAACTTGAGAGCACTTTTCTTTTACTGGAAAGTAGCGGCTGTTTGGACAACTTTTTGCATTATAACAATACATTCCTGTTTCCATTTGAACAAAAATGTTCTCAAATATATGTACTTATACAATTATTATGAATACACTTACTATTGGCTGGGAGGATACAACAACTTACAAGTGGCAGACAGAAAACAAAGTTAATGAGCTGATCAAGGAATGTAGTAACCAGTTAACCAGTGCGGCTTGGAATTCAATTGTCGACTTTAGGTATCGTGCTTCTCGTAAATACCTTCATTGGATTGATTACACTCCAAACCTATAAAACCTGGATACAGTTTTCAAGAAATGCTTTCAGCGTTTACTGATTTGAGATAACGACGTTTTTTTGGTTGAACCTAATGCAACATTTTGTAACTGTTTAACATTCATCAATAAGTGAAGTTATTTCTCCAGTGAGATCTGTACCGTGGACAAGTAAGAAAACTTGCTGCAAGGCACTCTGTCCTCTAGCAAGTACCAAATCCTCTCCGACTTAGGTTAAAGTTAATTGAATGAAAACAGTCTGTGAGCTTGTTTCACTCTTTTGTTTGTTTGCTAAGCTTATTTAATCCATGAAACTTTAGATATTTATGACCAAAGAAAAAGGAATATATACTAAAAAAAATGACAAAAGATGAAGAAAAAGCCTTGATTGATAAAGGTCCTGTCCAAACGAATGATTTGCGCATTTAATGGAGCAAATACGATATTTGCGACTCACTCTCACAGTTTGAAGGACATCGACTGGCAAGTGAACACTTAGCTCTTTATCGACTTGGAGTTGATTAAGGTTAATCAACCGCCTAGCAAGTTTGTGAAATTTATCTTTCGGGCGTTAGTCCTTCGTCAGATTAAAGTACGTTGCCCTGGAGAAGGGCTAATACCAGTTGTACAAAAACGCTAAGGCGAAACATTTTGCTTTATCAACTCCAAGTTGATACATGGGCTTAAACGTCGCCAAAACTCTAAGTTTTTAATTGCTTAAGTTATAAATGGAACTGTGATGATCATTTCGTCACTGTCTGTAACGGATGGACTGGAACAGGAGTAGGCTTTGGCCTAAAGACAAAAAATGTGAAACAATGAGGAAAATAAAAGTGAAACCGAGATGAATGCGCCACTTTGGCAGGGCACTCTATTAAACCAAGCGAACTGGGCAAGGATAACCAACCATTCCAGAGCTATTATCAATATTACGCTTTAACGACCTTCCGAAGCTAAGTACATGTAGTGTGCCTGAAAAAGATTCGTGATCGCTGTACGTAAAACAACCTGTAACTTCAGCCGATCAGACTTTACGAGAAGTATACTTCGACTGTCTTCAACGTTACTAAATTAAGATGGCTCATAATTTGTTTCCAGCATTTTTCAACGCTTCTTTTTTATATATCAATGCTTCTTCTCGTTTCTAGTTGACTCTACAATGATTGTATCAAACAAATACCCAGTCATTGATGATCAAGTTATGCCTTTTAACTCACCCAAAAAACGATAACATACAACAATATTACCCGATAAAAATACTACCAATTACCCCTTTTGTTAAACTTGGTGATAGTGGTAAATTGCTTAGTTAGTTTAATTAGTTTGAAGCCTTAAAAAAGGGTTTTCAACGAGAATGGAATCCATGACCCATGATGAGGCTGTTTTTGTCTTTTTTTGTTGTTGTTTTTTACCTAGTGACAAACCTTTTGATTTTGGTCAGCAACTTGTGCTTCTCTCTTCTTTTCCATAAGATCTCTGCTATCAGCGTCAGAAAAGCAACAACTATTCCAATACCCAGGACAACATACACTCCCAGCATGCTCATCAAGCCAATTCGCTTTCGAGACAATGCTGTTCAAAGAGAAGGAGAAACAGTAAACATAAATTGTGTTACTTTGTCACTTTCTGTACACTGAATGCGATAAAAGACCTCATGTTAGGAGATAACAACATTCTGTTTATATTTGAGCCAGAGCTTGGAATTACGCAAACCCAGTTTCTTCTTGTTTTATTTGGAGGTGAATCATCTGTGGAAGCTTCCAACCTCATACAATACGATATACAATACTTATTTTTTTCAAGCATCTGAGCGGGCCGGAATCATAAATCCTCGAGTTTGATTGGCTAACCACGCGCACGTGACCAGTCCATTTTTACGATACGGCGCACGGGCGGGATTTTGTCCCCCGACTCGATAAAAAAAAAATAATGTTACAAAGTTTGTTGTAAACATCACCGCGTAGTGAAAAATATGCCACCAAAATATAATTGTTAAGGAAAATGGATTCGGATGAAAGGGTGAAAGCAAATTTTACTATCCTGAGGAAGAAACTTTGAACCGAACGACGCCTATTCTCTTGATAGCATCGTCTTAGTTTTATATTTTGTATAATAATGCTAATGTACCATCTTACAATATTCCAATTTCTGCTACCTGTAGGTCGCTTAAGCTTCAAGTCTGAAGATGATACAGAATTATATCGAAATATTACAAGTACATCAACGATTCTTTGCATATTTGCCTGTATTATAGACACAATGCATTTACTCGGTATCACATTTATTCTCTATCAAGTCCTACATTTGTTTTTATTTCATATTTTATAAACATTATTTTTGGAAGATTCATTGTTGGCCGTCTTCTCCTGGTAAGTCATTCAAAGTTAGGTTATGAGCTTAGAACATCGACCATCACCTCATAGAGATCTCGTGCTCATAATGTAAATTCTTAACTGACATTCACTTCAAATCACGGTCTCCAGCAGGAGCTTATCACTAGGAGCGTGTAGCTACCCCATATTCCTGCGACGGCGTTTTCACAGACTGATCTATTTTAAGTTTAAAAATTTACCGCAAGCTCAGACCCCCCGCAGGAACTTCAGTGACCAATCACAAGCTCGGACTTAATTTTTAACTTCCCCGGAAGATTAAAAAGAAAAACCGCCACTTTTTCCTTACCGATGCGCGCTCATGTAGACCAGAACTGACCTATTTCGTGGAAAAAAGAAGCCTAAAAATAGACCGGTCTGTATAAATGCCGTGACACAGGCTTAGTATGGGCTTCTGTCTCCAGTTATTTTTCTAGGTGGTATTAATAATCAAACTTCACGCTTTTAGAAAAATCGCACAGACAGAATTGTAATTTGAAATTCGCAGCTGTTAACGAGCTCAAGACACTCTTTTTGTGAAATTCGAGTTCTTGAATTCAACAAGCTGCGAATCTCATTCTTTCAGCCTTCGCAGGAATAAAATTGTCCTGATTTGTTTATAACTGAATCAGTATTCCAAAAACGAGAAAATGTCACCATTTTGGTAGACGAGCTACAGTCACTGCACACTAATGCTGATAGTGTTCGATAGCTCAACCAATCAGATTGCAGCATTTGTATTACTACACTAGAATTCTACTAATGCGAGAGTATGTAAGAGCAATGCATCTCACTGCAATAAATTACATGATTTAGATTCTAATGGTTAAGAAAGCTGGTTTCTTACTTGATTCTTTTTCTTGAAGACACTGGTTACTAGTTTCCCACCATTTCCGTTTCAAGTTGTCAAGGACATAATTCTCATGCAAATGCAAAATGGCTAGAGTGAAGTCAGCAGTGTGTGGATCATTTGCTTGTAAAGCGAGCGCAAGTCCCTTTGCCGTGGTCAGACCTGGAACTGTTTAAACAGAGATGAAAAAGAGAGACGTTAAACAGTGACGAAAGCTTGAAGTACATTCCCCTCACAAATTAAATCAAAGTCCTTTGTAAGTGAACTTCTGAATTTCGCAGTGAATGATGATTGCAATGTGCTATTCTTCGCGCAATGTTGAATTACTCTTCAGTATCATAAACAATTAACAATTATTGGACGAGGTTGAGCAAAATATCGCTCTCTGACAGCTCATCAAAGCGATCTGCCATTTTTCACACAAGAGCTTGGTTTCAATTACGCATGAGCAGAATATTATTTGCAGAAAAACACATTTCGACAGTACTACGCATAAGCAGACCATTATTTGTGGGCAGTTATTTGCAGGTCTCGACAAATAAAAAGGAAGGGAAAATGCATCGAATGATAAATTTAGCTATTTGAACTAACAGGTCCATTTTTAGTGCAACACTCGCAGTCACGTAGCACGTTGTCCAACAAATGCCAAACGATATATGCACGTACATGTAATACGCTGGCACAGAAGGAAAAATAGCCATCTGGTATTATGGTGGAGCTACGGCGGAGCACCATACTCATGAAAACTAGCGGTCGCGTACTCACGACGGCAATGACGACGTCGTCGTGTAACCTTGGCAGCCATACTCCAGCAAATAAGTCGACCGAGACATTAACAGGAAATTTAACAATATTTATCTGGATTATCTGAACTAACAGTTACAAGCTGCCATTACCACTTTCCCGGATCAACAAATTAACCAGAAATCTTAACTACCATTTAATTTGAGTTACCTTCAACTGACAGTTACATTTTTGGCGCAACACTCGCAGTTATCTAACACGTTGTCTTAGAGATGGTCAACGATATTATGCGCCAGCAAAAAAGTAGAATTGCGAAAAAGGAAAACAGATGATCGACTAGCCACTAATTTGTATAATCTGATCTCCCACTATAACTCGTAACTTCCTTGCGTTATTTACGAGTTGAAAATGCTCGTTTTTGTTAAGCGTGAGTCGCAGCAATTAAGTCTATATTATTTACCTACTGTCAGATCACAAGGAGGCTGTTTGGCGGTATATCTGAGAGTGGGTCCATCATTGATAAACACAAACTCCTGTCTGTCTCGCACCCTTTGAATTCCTTCAGATACACTTTGAACTACTGTGCCTCCCTTTCGAATTCTATTCCAGATCTTTTTGTATGTTTCATACTGACTCGTCTTGAATGCCTCGTACGTGCTTGCCGACTCCAATACTCCTACTTGATAAGATGATTTTACGATGTCTTCGAGGTTGTTGATGGGAAGAACAGCGTTTTTTACAGTGAAAAAAGCGGCGAGATTAGCCGTGTAGGTTGATACAGATATAAGGATAGAGAACCAGTAGCATCCAGCCAGAATACGGCCTTAAAGTAAAGAACCAGAGAATCAAAAAACTAAAGAAATCAACGAAAGAACGCCTACCGTTTCGGTTTCCTAATATTTCAAATTCTGTGACACATTATATGAAAACTTAAGCCAATTTGCCTCTACCTGACAAGCTTCGCGGTGAATTGTCAGCTCCTTGTTGCAGCATACAGGCAAAAGCAAACCACACACTGTTGAAGAAACTAAATTCCTGCGATGTTCTTCGACCATTGTCATCTTTGTACCCATAAGGACTGAAGTAGTTTAGTACAAATACTGAAATAGCGATGACAAATATGCCCCCAAGAGTAGCAAACCAAACGTTGTTGTCAAAAGGATTCATAAACTGTAGTAAATCAACTGCCTCACTTGAAGAGGTTTTCCTCAGCAACATCTCTTCAGTGTAGTACATGTAAGGAACGCTAAAATCCACCGCTTTCTCGCGACGTTCTGTTATGGTGAGATCCGCAACAATCATATCAGCATGCTTTACGAGAAAAAAAAAGAAAGAAAGAGAACAAGATCAACCGGTTTGTCAATAGCCTGAAGGTGGACTTTTGCCTGCTCAAATCAGGATTGATATCTCAGCAAAAAAGGCTTCAAATTATCTCATGTTCTTTTAAGATGTACACGTAGTTCTTGCCGTGAGGACAACCCTCTATTACGGACACCTTTATATTACAAATAGGATTCCCGCTATTTAATACCAGATCGCAGACACTTCATGTAATCCCAAACTAAAATTGTTATTACTTTACTCTCATTACAACGGACATCTTGGACATATTGAATCGCAAAATTATTCTACAGTCTTTTGTAAACTATTTTCCTACAATATTGTATATTGTACGATGACAGTCACCTCTCCCTTAAGGTGGCTCAAAACAGTTTCCAGCACTTATATTTGCATGGGTCGTTATAACCATTCTTTATCACTTGATGCTACAATCATGGTATCAAAACACTGCCCGATCATTGGTGAAGACGTTGGTACCATTTTCGTGACACAATACGTTACCATAGCAACAGTATAACCTCCTAAAAACACCCTTAATTGCGGCTTTAGGGGCTTATATTTCAAAAACGGCACGGTGAAATTTTTTTATATTTTCAACTTTTGATAAGCATGATAAGATGCAACTTTTGGCAAAGTTTTAAAAAATTCTGTACATGGGGTTCAGTGCCACCTTAAATTTTCGAAAACTTAAGGTGGCTCTGAACCCCATGTACAGAATTTTTTTAAACTTTGCCAAAAGTTGCATCTTATCATGCTTATCAAAAGTTGAAAATATAAAAAAAATTCACCGTGCCGTTTTTGAAATATAAGCCCCTAAAGCCGCAATTAAGGGTGTTTTTAGAAGGTTATACTGTTGCTATGGTAACGTATTGTGTCACGAAAATGGTACCAACGTCTTCACCAATGATCGGGCAATTTTTTGATACCATGATTGTAGCATCAAGTGATAAAAAATGGTTATAATGACCCATCCAAATCTAAGTGTTGGAAACTGTTTTGAGCCACCTTAAGCGGACAGCCTCGAGAGTTGAAAAAAGTGTCGGTTAGTAGAGCTGTCCGCTTACGAGAATTATTCCCATAATAAAAAAATGGGACAAAGGTAAAAAGGGGAATTGAAAGCAGTGTCCCTAAGCCGTAGAGCTGTCCGCTTACGAGAGTGTCCGTTAGCGGAGAGTTGACTGTATGTGTCAAAAGTAAATGTATGTGTCAAAGTGAATGTGTACTGCAACTCAAAGGAACTGGAAACCTTAAAAGATTATAGCAGTATTCTTAATATGCGAGACTTCGTAGCAAAAAAAGTATGTTATTATCGTCATTCCCCGCTATAGCGGACGCTCGCTATTACGGATCCCGAGGGTGTCCGCGGCTAAAAAATTCAAAAATCAGCAAAACAAATGCATCTGAGCGAGTAATTAGAAGGAGGTTCACCTATGAAAATCATCAAACACATAAACAACAAGGCAGGCAATTTCTTTAGAAACCTCGTTTAAAAGCTCGCCAATCATTCCATTCCAGGTTCCATTTTCCATTTCAGAGCCGTATTTCCCATCAGGGCTGACGTAGATCTCATATGTAAACTTGAGTCTTTTTGCTAGTTCATCCAGCAGGTCAATGCAATATCCACTGAAAGAAATTCTGCCACCTCCAGTCTTCATACTCACGAAAGGTGCATTCTGTTTAAAACAAAGCGAATAGATGACTACATAATTCTTATTTACCGAGTGAGAGGTCTCTATGAGAGTATCCTGACCAAGGTCGTGTTTACAGACCGAACACTGTGAGGTCTGGTCTCGTACCTAGATCTCACTGAGCTTCCGCTTGGCCATGGGAGATCTGGGTTTTTGATTGTGAAATGGTTGGAAATCATAAAAATATTGGCGAGAAAGCTAAGTAGATGCACCTAGACAACTCCCAGGGTTTTTCAACTTTGATTACCTCTGCAACGACAACCCTAAGCTTTCTTCCCTCCAGTCTTACTGTATCCATTGGGTCCATGTTTCGCGAGATGTTATTAAATAGAATGGCACCTTTTGTTGAATTCCACGTCCCGACCTAATGGCAAGAAAACTACCAAATGAGTAAACAACAACAACAACAACTCTTCCACGTAAACAATACGATGAGTGCGTGTCACGTAGAGAACTAGATTGTAAACTGTAAAAGAGGGGCATCTTCACAAACGTAGTCTAAATCTTTCAAGTTTATCGTTCAAAATATTTTTCTTTCAATTTAGAGGAAATCTCGTACATGAGAGACATGTTGTTCCGGTTGGATCGTTCTTTTAACATGAGTACGTCGACTCAGGCTTCAGGGAAGGAAGCGACATTGCCAATTTCCATATTCTCGGTATTGCACTGGAACTAGCATGCAATGGAGGCTCACGAAATACCATTAAAAAGAGATTAATGACATTTTCATTTGAAAAGACTCCCCGCATTAGTCTCAGTTACAAGCTAGTTCCAGTCCAATACTGAGGAAAATTCGAAAATGGCCTATTTAAGGTTGCTAAGTAATGCGCTTACTGTCTACTAAGCCACTTACGTTTTTAAAGGAATTGTTCCGGAGATTTAAAATTTGCAGTTCAACATCTCTTCGCGTCCCGTGCTCGTCGAAATGGATAGGGCCTGTTAAGCCGTCCATGTTAACCTGTTACAGAGAAGTGTTTATAAATACCAATGAAGACCATAATAATAATAATAATAATAATAATAATTTATTACTTATAGTGCGCCTGTTACATTGGGAGATGCTCATATGCGCATTACAAAGAAAAATTACAAAATCAAGAGAAACTTAATGTACCTTAATTACAAGTTGTTATTATATATAAAGCTCATTAAATTTATTTACAAACCTATTTACAAAGGATAATCTATATGTGATTAAAAATGAGTCGCATAGTTACTGTTTCTCGTAGCAGCTGAATGCATCGCGGAAAAGATGCGTTTTCAGGAGGCGCTTAAAAATGTTTACATTGTTCGCATATCGTATTGCCATGGGAAGACCGTTCCAGAGTTTTGGTGCCGCACATGTAAATGAGCGGTCACCAAGAGTGGTAAGACTCTTGAACGCAGGATACTTCAATACGAGTGTGTCCGAGTTAGTTCTCAGGTTGTATCTCCCAGGCTTTTTCAGTTCTATGAGTTCTGATAGGTACAGGGGTGCAAGGCCATTAAGAGTTTTATATACAAGCAATAATATCCTAAACTGGATTCGGTAGCTAACAGGCAGCCAGTGGAGATTATATAACGAAGGTGAAATATGCTCATAGCGACTGGTGTTACAGATGACACGGGCGGCCGCGTTCTGGACGCGCTGAAGTTTTTGTAGTTGGTTACCTTTCAACCCATAGAGCAGGCTGTTGCAGAAATCTAATCGACTGGTAACAAACGCATTCACTAAAGTCTGTGCGCAGTCAGAGCTAAGATATTTTCTTATTCTCCTAATATTGTAGAGGTGAAAAAATGCAGATCTACAGATGTTATTAATGTGCGTGTCCATCTTGAGTTGGTCATCGAACCAGCAGCCTAGATTTCTTACTATGCTGGCTGCTGTAACTATGCTCTCTCCAACCTGTAAGGAATCTACGTTGACTTTGGCAAGTTGTTGTCTGGTGCCAATTACGATAAACACGGTCTTGTCATCGTTTACTTTAATCTGTCTTGGAGCATCCATTTCCTTATATCCACAATACAACTTTTCATGGCCTCTAATGCTGCTGACTGTTGAAAGCCTGAGTCTGCGCTGAATGTTACATACAGTTCTGTATCATCCGCATAGGTATGCACATAAGGAAGGTGATGTTCAATGATTTTGAACAGTCTACTTGTATAGAGAACAAACAGAAGAGGCCCAAGACAGGAACCCTGTGGGACGCCATACTTTGTATGGAACTTGGTCGATGTCTTGCCGTTGATGGAGATAGACTGGAATCTGTTGCGAATATAGGAGTCGAACCAAGAGAAGGCTTGCCCTGATATGCCAAAGTCAGAAGAAAGACGGCCAACAATATGGTATGATCGACAGTGTCGAATGCTGCGCTAAGGTCGAAAAGCACGAGAGCACCATAAAATAAGACAGCACCCGACTGGCCAGTATTAGATTATATTAACAAAAAGTATGGAGGTTATTTACCCATTGAAAAATACAACCAAAGTAATTGCGGAGAATTAATTTATTCCAAGTTATCATTACTTTTAAAAATAAAACTAAGAGCGACCGAAGCTACACTCATAATAATAAGGCTTGGTACTCGATAGTTTTTCATTTCCAAACTATCAAACTCTATCTGCTGACTATTCTTGTAACTGAATTTAAGATTTTCAGAGAATAATTCATAATGCTTAACGCTCACCTTCTTCAGACACGTTAACATAGCTTCTTTATCATTTGAACTAATGGAAGTACCATTAATCGATGAACACGGCTCTGAGTTGATTGCCTCGTTAATAACTTGCACTGCATCGTAGGCAAGCACCGTGATGTCCTGAGAAGATAATTTAAGAAACTCATTAAAACCACTGTTGATAAAATTACGTTCAAATATTTTCAAGAGCTTTATATTACATATACGGGATTCCTCAGTATTGCATTGCAAATCCCTAGTGCGCACGATTTTCGCGTCATTTGCGCGCGCACATGAGCGCGTGCACGTACACAACGCAAGAGATTTCCCTCAAGCTAAGCTCAATAGCGAAATAAATACTCGTTTTCTCTCAAACGAGCATGGTGACCTATTTTTTGTTGTTGTTGCATAGTTTTGGTGTACAAAGGATCCCCTTTAAGTGAAAAAAATTTACATCCGAGGCGAAACTACGACGAAATATTGGCGACATTTCGGGAGAACAATGCACTAAATTCGGCGAACTTCGCTTGATTTACTTTCGCACAATATTGCAGCAGCATCTATTTCTTATATGATCGGATCTGATGAATACACCGTACAAACGTACCTTGTTGGTTTTGTTATGCGCTTTTACTAGCCCATCGGGAGCTGAGCCCTGACTATTTGGAAGCTTCAAAGATAAAACAATACTGTCCCTGTGGCAGCTTAAGTTCATTGCTATCTGTAGCGAGAAAAACACATATCAACGATTTTTCAGCTAATTTTTGACCTAGATGTGGACGGCATCTCAAAAATCATGGAAAAGAATGGCTTCTCCTACTAAAGATATACTAGTACATGATACAGCAGGAATGATTTTTTGGAATATATTTTGGGGAAATAATAATATTAAGAACTTAACAGTTACAAAATTGCATTTCAATAATCAAAGCCTGATCATGAGTAGCAGTGAAGCCGATCAGGTGAGAATCAAACCTCTCTGTGCAATATCCATTTATAGACATTTCTCACATCTCTTTGTTGACAAGGCTTCTGCAAAAATGAGCGACAAAAATTTAAAATTTATTACTATTAAATTTATTACTATTAAACCGTTTGCCATTATACACATGTCGATGAGAAAGGAAAACTGAAGCACGACAGGTTAAAAGTTTTTGTCTGTTTCTTTAAACAAGTTTGATTGTTATATAGCTGGAGTTTAGTTGAATCTAACGCGCGCTGTTATTGGTTGATTTATGGTAATGGATAAATCTAAATTGCGCCCACCGGTCTCCCACTAACCAGAGGCTACTTTGAGTTCTTTTTGCCTTATTACTTTACACTTAACTCCAGCTATACAACAAACACTTATTTACTGCTCCCTCGGGAAACAGTTAGTTTTGTCTTCCCGCGAATCTCGATGTTTCTTTCCTTTGACGATTCTTGGGAAAACAAAACTAACTGTGGCTCGGAACCAGTAATTTTAAAGTGTATATTATTTCCCTTTGGACAAGTATGGCACAAATATGCGTACCTGCTGTAGCAAAAGTTCGACGCTTTCTTTGTCAGTATAAAGAAGAATGGCTTCAGCTTTTAACTTTCTGATTTCCGTCATTGCCCTCCATACTGGAGCTGTTGGATCTTCATTTTCATTCGGCTTAAAAAGCTGAACTAAATCCACAGCGAGGTTTGATTTTTGAGATATGGCACGAAAGTATGCAGCTTCGTGCAAACTTTCCTCTACAATAAACACGTAAAGAAAATATGTGTTGTCTATATGTGGTTACAGCAATTCCATTAGCTGTGGTTAGTTCTTATCAGCCTTTGCTAGAAGTCAGACTTAAAAGCACCCTACATATGGCTCATGGTGATCTATGAAATGCAAAAGTGGCCGAGCGGAGAAAGTTATGTCTGGTTGTCATTCTAGTTTCATATCTTCATCCGGGAAACCGTCAAAAATAAAGAAATATGGTCAAACTTGTAAAGCACGTTAAAATAGATACACTTAATGTTTTTCGGATTATTTAAATGTCTCTTTGCTTTCCACTGTTTTGTTTTTGTTTGTCTGTTTGTTTTTCACTCCGCTATTCACGCTATATGTTGCGTCATTACGTTCATCTCGAACTTTGCTAGACTGTATGATGATTGGGTTTTCGTCTGCAAACTAAGGCTCAACCCATACGTCCTGCTTGGGTATAACTTTGGTTACTTTGTATTGTTTTGGATCATCTATAGTTATAGTGAATAGAGAGGAGGTCACACTACCTAAAACGCTAACTAAAGTTATATCTGTCCTAGCTTTAGCTTAGTTAATCCTTGATATGACCACAACCATTACAGAATTACAAATGCATTAATGGAAGTAACATAGAAAGTTCAGGAATCCCTTTCAACTGAACAACCCATCGTTAAACACTTGTAAAACTATGTAAATGCTAGTTAAGGTAAACTAAGGATTTTAAAGCTTTATGGCAAAGGTAAAAGCAAGTATTTACCATCGAAAACAAGTACAACATGTTTCCATTTAAACATGTTCAGTATGGCAAGTGTAGCGTGCGCGTACTCTTTGTATCCCGCTGACATCTGAATTGCTTTTTCACATTGGTCGAAGGACCTTCTGTCGCCATGGAGACGGATAAGAGGAATGCCAGTCACCGTTGAGAGAGCGCATGCGGTCGTCTTCGTGTTGCTTCCCTCGATAAGCACAAGGATGTTTTGATCAAGAAACAATGAAGCTGAAATGAACGTCATTACGAAAGTTGTGATCTAGCTTGTGATCAATAATGCAACGTAACTGACTAAGTTAATGTAAAACTAAATTGAGAACAGGACAAGAAACTGGATTGCTCTGATCTGTATTGTGTAATAGGTCTTGTCGAAGAAGAAATCTCAAAGATTTGGAGAAGAATCTGAACGGTAACGGGCGCGTGGATTTAATTAATCGCACTTGAATTGCTTTTTGTTCTTTTTGGATTATATTATAGTTACATCTAGATACTGCCATTATACGTTTTTTTAACTTCAAGCCTGCGACAGTAGCAAAATATCTAGAAGTATCTCACCTTGATGAAATAGCTTTGTACTTTGTGATGTATTGTACGTTCTTAAGATTATCGAAACATTGTTCAAATTAGAAGTTTTGTTAATGACGGTGTTGATAAGCGTCTCGTATTCCGCCGAGTATCCATTGATAAGACCTGTGCAGGATCATGAAAATAGGATAGCATTTCAATCTGAAACACCTCTCTACTGAATCAGTTTTCTCCATAAATTGATTTGTCTACCTTGTAAGTCAAGTAATCAGGTTAATTTCGATGTGACCCATCACAAAAAAGTGGCAAGAAGCTGATGACAAACTGTCTAGCTATGCCTTAATAACTACTTACTGACTTACCATAACTGAAGATTCTGTTTGTCGCGTATGTCTTGGGTAGGAAGGAAATAATGAATATCAGAGCAATGTAAAAGCTTCCTTTTTCCATCGTAGACCTGTTGGAGTAAAAGAAACAAAATAATGCCACAGAACTGGGAATTCGAAGTGTTAGCTGTATTCACTGGGTGAGACTTAGTTAATGCCGCATTTTAGTGAGCAAAAATATATGCAATAACCAGGAGAAGATTTTCTGCCATAAGAAAGGTGGGCTTAAAATTCAAAAACGGTTGGATCAGGACTACATAATTATATAAAGTGAATGTTGTTAATGGCGATAATGTTTGATCCATAATGACTAGCTTTTGCACACTTTCGTTATTCTAGACAACAGTATAGATGATGAAGTTACGTTCTTTCGTTATCCTCATGTAAGCATTTAATGTAGGTGTGTGTTAAATCTCAAACTAACCACATACACATGCAATAAACAGTTATTGCATGCTGATAAGAGATCGTATTTGCTGGACATACATATGATGAATCATTTAGCCAAAGAACATAACACGACTGTTTTTACAAAACAACGCCTTAACTTTTTCTATGAAAAAGCATTCAAGACGAGAGGCAAGATTTATCATAAGCAACGTTTTACATAATTGTTTTCAACATTTTGTTTCCCAAAATTGAAGAAACCCTTGTGATTAGTCTTTTTTCTTTCACCCACGAAGCTTTAAAATCGGCGATTTGCATTAGTGTGTAAAATTCATGCTAGTAATTTCAGAAAAACAGCTTTTGTCCTCCTGTAGAAATGTGCAAAATGTACAATGATTACTTTATAATTCACTGACATCTACATTTCTACTTAAGCTGCTGCTGACAATAAACAATGAAGAATTGTCGAAGAATTGAGAAAATTTCCATTTCATATTATTCTGGCCACATCTATTTTTTTAAAAATCCTGCCTATATACAGGATGAAGCAAGTTTTTATTTCATGCTCTGGTAAGAAATAAGACCTGGCAAAATAATGGCCTCAATTCGGCTTTTTATAATTGCATATTCTTCAGTTTGATAACCAGGAATGAAAGGAAATTAAATATATTTAACACTTAAACATAATAAGAGATCTTCTGGCATCCAGGCAGATATATATTTCTATCTTTATTTTAATCTCACCAATTTGTATATTCTTTTTTGTAAAGGACCCGATTTAATTTCAGCTTGTCTGTGTAATTATGAATCTCTTAATAGTAATGGCCGAGTCTCCCGATACTGAAAGCAACAAAACAGCTTTTGCTAGTGGTGGTGATGTTTTATCGTTTAAATTTTTTTGTCACAGATCTCTCAATATTATACAATGTATTATAAAATAAAACAGGCCAATGTGGAACTTTGAACTTCCTGAATCAAAATCAGCAATGAAATTGGGAACGATTAAAAATTGTTAAATAACAGCAACTTACTTACGACAGCCGCCAAGGAAGAATATTCATAGTCCAGTCGAAGGTGTCATTTATTGCGCTAATCCATGTTTTTCATTACAATTACAAGGTGCACCTTAGGGGTGCGGAAGTCATCTTGGTCTTTGTGAAGGTAAAGTTGTTAATTTGCTTTCACAATAGCCTCTGATGCATCCAGCTTGCTTGTCCTTTTTTACGCCAATCAACTAAGAACACTTGTTCTTTACTTCCCGTAATACGCAATAAATTTCAACCTACTTGATTGAGCTGATATATGGCCAATGTACTTAGCTCTTTCCTTGGCGCGGAGTCGGGGAATATTATTTCAATCTTCTGTCAGGTTTACGCCTCAACTTAAATCCCTAAGTTTCCGAATGTTCAGGACAAAATCTAATAGAGGCGCAAGCCAGAACTGTGGCCTGGGTGCGGGAGACTGGACTCCTATAGCGAACCCTTCATTCACATGACCATTTTAACTCCATCGCAGTCGGTTGCTTTTAACAAGTAACAGGTTTTATTTATTCGGTTCCTTTTTCAACTTTTTCTGAAAACCTGGTGAGCTTGAATATTTTACCTCACAAAACACTAAAAAGTTATTTTCCCCCCTTGAGCGTCACAAATATCATCTGGTTAACTACGCAGCTCTTTTTACGGTAGTATCAAATAGAGTACGTAACATGAGAAAAATTTCCATACCTTTCGTTTGCGATTACAGTAACACTGTTGTAACAGTAACACTACTGTAATCAGAAAGCCGCTTCCATTGCTAAACAGACGCAAAACACCACGGAATTCCAATTAATTTTGTTTACATTTATGACGCTCTCTTTTCACCAAGGTAAGTAGTTGCAAGATATCTTGTTATGGTTAGTTGTCGATATTGATGAATGTCGCTAGACCTATAATGTCTGGGATCTAGCCAGCTTTTTAAATTACAATTATATCTTAAAGTTTAGAACGGATAAACCTCCTCTGTATAAAAAGATATAAAATTGCGAAATATTGTTTATTCTAAAACGACTCAAATTACGACTCAAAACTTACCGGAGGTCTGGCATAACGTTGTAAAATTCTCTCGCATTTTCCGCAACTTGAAACCTTTGGTCATACACCTTCCAATTGAACGATTAGTTTTGTATCTATACAGCTATGGTTTGAAAAGTTACGTGCGTGCGTTAAATAATCATACATCGGAATAAAAATTTCTCTCTAACTTGATAATGATGTCAAGATGACATCAAAACGTCGTTTAAATAAAGATTATTGACATACTCCCAGAATGGAGAAGGGATTTGACTTAAAGCATTCGATTGAAAGAATTCATAATTGTTTAGAGTATAATAAAACTGATAGCTGAAAATATGAGTGCTCATGTGCAGCTGGCCCCGGAGGTCATTCAGAAGTTGACTGTTTTTTTCGGTTTCGTTTTTTTGTATATGTTCATTTATACCATGCCATAGAAAATACAGCCAATCAGAATACAGGAAAGCCGTTGTATATTCGATGGTATTACACCCAACCTTCCCTTCGAACGCCAAACACGTATGTTCCATTGATTGTGTAGCCCATTGTATTTTCTCTGCCATGGTGTAAAATAGTTATGGAACGCTCTCCAATGGTATAACATGCATGAATATCTCACTTATCACTTGTATTATATTGCTATACACACGAGTGTTTTAAACTCTTGGGATATTCCATGATTTTCCACGATATATTATTTATTGTATAGATATAGATGAAATACCGCCAGGATTTTTCTCGTTCCTTAAATTTGATTTCTTCATCGCACGCAGTGCAGATACTATGTTTATATTTCAGTATATTGATGTAGTCATAGTTACCGACTTGTATAATTTTTCTTTCAACATGATGGAAGTTTTAATTTGACTTTTTCAAAACAAAAGCAACTGTCCGTTATGTTTGCGTTTGTTAAAATGGTTGCCACATTAACTTAAAAATTGTCGTTTACAGTTCCGACGTTTTTCTTCGCTTTTAAGGAGGCTGGCAACAGTTTCCAGCACTTTTCTAACAGCTATACTTTGAAGGATGAATACTGCCACTGTTTAACAAGTGATACTGCAATAATGGTATCATATAAATTCCCAATCGTTGGTAAGCAAGTTGCAATCATCTATTTTACATAAAAGGTTACCATAGCAACAATATGATCTGCTAAAAACACCCTTAATTTTAGCTTCGAGCGCTTATAACTCAAAAACGAGCTCGGTGACCCCTATTTTTTATCATCGAATTATGATAAATATGATAAGATGCAACTTTTTGCAAAGTTAAAAAAATTCTGTGGAGTGGGCTCAGAGCCACCTTAAATTTTCGTATTTCATACTTACATGCTACATACTGCAGGCGGGGAAACTGTAGTCACCTGATGTCAAATGCATGTTATCGGGAATTTTGAACAAACTATTTTGTTTCTCGTCAAATTTTACCAGGAATTCTCCAATTGAGTATTAATAGAGGCTAAAGCTACTTTATTTTGTCTTTATCTCTGCTAAGAAAAATACCATTATCGTGTCGTTTCCGTAGGGCGGCTCGGTTTTGAACGCTGCTCGAACTGCGGGCACAGCCACCGTATGCAAAGGTTAATTTGAACATTTAACAAATTGAGGCCAGTTTTTCATACGTCGGTCCTGTTCTTGATCATTAATTTCATCTTAACATTGTCAAGCTAGCTGTGGATCCACGAGGCGATAGCGGAGTGGATCCGCAGACTACTTTGACATAAGTATGACTAAATTCATTATCAACAACAGGACAGACGCATGAAAAACCAACATCAATTTGTTTTTTTACGATAACAAATTGTCAAATTGTCCGCTCTCGCTCATTAACGTATCGCTTAAATTATAAATTCATGTGTATATCCGCTTATTGACAATGAAAATTAGCCAATGAATGCACGATAATTTTTGCAGTTATTGTAAAATTTCGATTACGACGTTCCGACGCCTTCGGTGCATCAAAAATAAATAAAACAACTGAGGTGTCTTAGATTTTGATGTTTCATAAATTTAAGAAATTGACGTCAGTTTTTCATCCGTCTGTCCTGTTATTGATCATGCATTTCGTCATAACATTGTCAAAGTAGCTGTCTGTCTACTTATTGACAATGAGAACTAGCCAATGAGCGCGCGAGAATTTCTGCAGTTATCGTAAAAATCCGTATAAAAAAACAGAGCTTTGCACGGCCGCTTGAGGATACAAAATCCATCCTCTCGTATCGATCGTATATCTTACTCATTCGGTACGCTTACTGGTGAGTGACACCCGGGACATCAGAACTAGAAAGTAAAATTCATACACGGAACATCCTCTATGTTCACTTGAGTGAGGCCAGAAAAATTCTTTTTCCCAAGGAATTCGCAATACCAGCTGTATCTTTAGGTAAAGGTGCGCGTGCAGGTAAAAGTATCTGTATGTGCATTCTATTATTTTCAATGTACAAAATGATTTTTTTTTCTCCTTTATGCAATGGGTGTACATGAACCATTTTTCTGATTGTACCGAAGGGGTTCAAAAAGCAATTATTTTTTGCTGCTCGATCACTTAACGTTGTTTCACTAAATTGACCTTGTTAAGAAAACAGAATTCTTGTTAATATGTGACTTACTGCTTGCTCATGCAGGCTCGAAGCTTGTCTTTCGATAGTTCTTTTAGGCAAGTAAAGGCCTGTAATATTTTAGCCCTCTGTTTAAAAGTAGGCTGTGACAGGCCTGTGCACTAACACAGTTTGTGATTATTCTAGGCTTACCCCAGCAACTCTCTTGTATTAAGTAATAATGGACCATTACAATCTTCAGTGAGGATGACTACGTCATGCACAGTGGTAAAAGGTGCAGTTAATCTTGTGACTTGTAATTGTTGAGTAATGCTTTATGATAGCATACATGTAGTGCATTTTCGTGTTTATGGTAAAATCTTATTACGTTTATGGTCAAATAGGATCATTTAATAGGCCATTTCCGAGTACCCATGTGCCTCTGTTTCAAAACGAGTCTAAGTGCGAAACTATTCAAATGAGAATGAGTTGGATTTGCATGAAAAGAAACCTGTAGGCGGAACTCATTTTCATATGAAGGTTTTGCACTTAGACTCGTTTTGAAACAGAGGCAAAAGGGAACTCGGAAATGGCCTATTTATAGTTGAATTTTATCAAAAGATTACATTCTCTTGATTTTATACAATTTATGTTAGGTCACCTTTTTATGGTTAAAGGGGCTTTTGAGATTTCTGGCTTGTATTATATTGATGGGTCTTTAAACACGGAGCGAGCCTATAAAATGTCAGCGGTTTGGCACTTTGTTCGCTAAAACACTGCATTTACGTTGAGTAAACAACTCGAAAACAATCGATATGCTTTCACAAGTGAAACAACAAAAATAAGAAGTTAAAATGCATGTATATGAAGTACGATACCTGTCTAAATTCTTCTTCTGTAGATGCCATTATTGTTGTTTTCGCTGACCTTTTTACAAAGAAAGCAAATAAACGAAAAACATTCTTTTGTGCTGTCGCCAGAAATATTACTTCGTGCGAATTTCGCGGCCGTACGACACGCCTGGGTGAATAAGCCAATCAAAGCAGAGTATTCCAATTTGTGATGGACGGGCTGAGCCGCTCCGCCTCCATTTATAGGCTCGCTCCGTGTTTAAGGGTGATACACTTGTAAGCATTCCCAGTAAAGGGGTTAATATGAAAATTGTATTTGATTTGATATTTGCATTTGGTTATTATTTGTATGTCAAATTGGAATAAATAACGCTAGAAGTACCAAAGCGTTCTCGCCAACAAGTTGTCACGTGATCGACTTCTTCGTTAAGTGATTTTTTGTTTAACTAGCAACATGACTCTATCCGTGAATAATTATTTTATCAATTTCAACCCGTATTTATTCTCATGACATTTATATATCTTATTAGACGTTTTGGTGTGTTATCGCTGTATATTTTTACGAGTTGTGCAGTATTTTGACGAGCCCTTAGGGCGAGTCAAAATACAAACAACGAGTAAAAATATACAGCGATACTACACACCAAAACGTCTAATAAGAGATTTATTATCCAACGATTTCTTTTCCCAAAATTCTGACTTGCCAAGGTTTTCAACTTCACGCAGCCGGGAGGAATGAGGCGGGTACAAATATTTGTTATTTGTACTCGTTTCGCGCGATATTTGTACTCTAGGAGGCAGAGTTGGATAGTTCATATATTCCGATGATTTTCCAACTTTGACTTTGAACATTACGTAATTTTGCTGGATGCAATCTGCACAGAGTTATTTGTTGAGTGTTTTAAATTGTTTTTTAGTTTTCTGATTGTTTCTTTGTACATATCTCAGCGTTTTGCTACATATTTTAACATGTCAATTTTACTCTTGGAGTCTAACTTGAATGGCAAATAGCGTGGTCTACTTTTAGTCCTTATTTTATAATAACATCAGTTTCAAAGAACGTTTTAAACTACTGAAAGTTTTGCGAAAAACTCGGTGGATTTAATTCATAATCACGAAAACATTAAATTAATAAACGATAACAAGTCCGTAACTGAACCTGGTCCTGAATGCAAGAAAACAATGCAACAACCTAGGCTTTGGGTCATTAGCTCTTTATCATGCCAAGCGTCAAGCCTCCTTAATTTCAAGATATGTTACGTAAACAAACTGTTGTCAGCACAACCAGTGCGGATACTGCTATTCAGTTTATTTATATAATATGTGGCAATGCAGTGAAATGCAAATTTAACCTTCGCACAAAAAGCATATCATGTTTACAGTAGTTATCAAATACTTCCTTACTTATATCAATATCAGATGTTTAGTTTTCATCATAATAATCAGATTCGATCGGCAACAAACGAGTTTGCCTTTACTAATCGTTATAACCTTTACTCTGTAGATGCGTACTTTACATTAAGAATTCAAACATATGACGAATAGGAAATATCCCTCCATAAAGAATGTAAAGAATGAAGGAAATAGTCCCTGTAGCTAAAAACAGCACAAAATTGATAACCATGTCCACGAATTTAATTTGTGAATCTACGTAAGATTTGTATATACTGAACATTGCAGTATGTTGTCATACTAACAAGAAGATGTGACGTAATTTACATTACCAATCCTCGCCTGTCAGCTCATCTGTATCAAACATAAAGAGTCCTGCCACGAGCCTGATCGAATAGGAGAAGCTACAAGCATGCTGTATGGCCTATCATGGGGTACTATGTGTAACTTTACCTGTTCTCATGGAATATGTTAGTTATCTTCTGCAAAGCGATACCACATGCTGCTTTTTAACCACTTAATTAATTCAATAGTAAAGGCTTTACGACAGTCGCAGACCTCATAGGGGAGTGGGAGTCATTTTTTTCTCAGTTTAGAACGTATGAAAATGCGTTTGCAACCTATTTAATAATGAAATTTTTCTGCCATTAAACTAAGTTCACACATCATGCAATGTCTTGTCCATGGCAGTTTTACAACTTTGACGCTCCCCTTCTATGTAACTTGGCAAAAATACCATTTCATAATACAAACAAAACTGTCTGGAATATTTTAATATTAAAAATTAAATAAATTCGCACGAAATTTTCTAGCACGTAGGGTGCTCCAACGAGAACAGAGGAGATTCCACAGCCAGGGACGATTCCACAGGAGACTATTGGTAATGATATCGATGGTGAGAACACAAAACTGTTTTAAATCAGTTACCACTGCATTGCAAAAAGACTTTCGGAATACAGTTTATATTTTATTGTCAATAATTTGCAAAGACTTCGCCGCATTCTTATGGATACAACAACGTCTTACTAAAAAATTCTAAAAATCTGATAAAAATTAATGCGTTGTCAAAAAAAGACATGTTTTTCATTAGCTAATTCAAGTGAAATTATTGTCGTATGTGTTAAATCTCGTCCTAAACTAAAACCTAACTATTCAATACAATGTTGAAAAATAGGAATATTGAAGGTAGATCGATCGGTTCCTCCAATACATCAACGTATTTCCTTTAGAATTCGCCAAGTGATTGAATGTCAGTGGGTGGCTCCGTCTATTCTCAAAAGACCCATATGCAACTTATCCTATGATAACTAAGTCCTGGCAGGTGTTAATTTTACTGTAAAAATATTACTTGCACGAAAGGTGTTCAAACTACATAGTCACGGAACATCCTCCATAATTCAAGCGGTTCTCAGGCTTGTAAGTGCGGGTGCAATATTTAATTAATCGTAGTTTGTTTTACTTAGGTTTACTTTCCAGGCCGAAAATTTTAGGTGTTGTTTTTATATTCGTACCTAGAACTGCTTAGGCTGTTGCTAGGGTAATCTTCGTATTCTTTACATTCAGTAATGAGAGTATACTTAATTCCGCAAATCATCCGCGAAGTCCGTAATTGGCAATAACGATAAGTGAGAACATAAAGGCATGTCGGGAAACCTTACTGACCAAGGCTAAGTTGTTCTTTCAAGATGTGTCGTATTTGGAATGAAATCGTTTTTACGTTTTTGCCCAGCGTCTACAAATAAACATCTAAAATATGCCAATTCTTGTGAAATGGATAAGTCATCAAAATTGTAAAGAAAAACTACCTCTAGAATAGGTAAGCGAAAAAAACATAAGGAATTCATTGCTTCATTAGTGATTTATTTGTACAAGCGGACCTTTTTTCAAACAAAGGCCCAGTAAAATTGAAATGCATGAAATTCAAAGACACCACTGTTATTGCTTTCTATTTATTATTAGGCTTTCGCTCCTCCACACAGTTTCGAAAATGAAACAGCTTAAAATATTGCCGGTTAAATATTGACCGTTTGAAGGCTTGCTTACAACTTCTATTTCTCGCAACTGTTGTGGGCTGTCGTTGAATGTTGAAAATGGATAGTCGATGCTAAATAGGAGGCTGCAAAATTGTAAGAACCGCTCATTTCCAGTCTAGTTTTGCATGCGGGCCATTTCAGGTTGAACACGACAGAGAATAGAATCAGTCAAACCTAGTCGAGACGAAATGGAATCTCCGGTGATACGTTATGAAAGAAAAGCCTTTTTTCTGCTATTTCCACCGATGTTAGGGAGGCGATGAATCTATTGTTAATCAATTTTACTGAGCATGACTCAAACAACACTGAACTGCAGTTAGCAGGTATACTGGCCAAGCATAATCACTTTGATACTCAAATTCTGTTGAGCAGGAGTGACTGCATTTTGTTTCTTTAAACAAAAAAATCAGTCGATGAACTTTCTTTTTTTGTCATTTCATTTCTGATGTAAAATCACTCTAATGCTTATAGCAGCTCTGAAATATTTATAGCCTGTAGAACAACGCGTATTATTTAGCTGAATTTGCTACAACAGGTCCTAACCTGGGTAAACCATTGTCCCAATGTGGGAGTGGACAGGTGGCAAATATCGATTTGAAGGGGGCCACTTGGTGAAAACTTTACTAACATAAAAAAGCAAATCAACAAGCTCCTGCCTCTCCTTTTGCGTACCTTACCAAGCCACGTGGAAATAAAGAAATCTGATGAATTACAGGTTAACGCACTCAGCGAGTGCATTATCAGGATTTACCTGCACGAGTTCACTAACAATGAACGACAAATTTCAATACCGCACGAGGCTTTGCGAGTCATTGTTAGTGATTTACAATTTAAACAACAAAGCATACATAGCTCAACAACGTCCCAACAACGATTGATCAATGTATCGGCACACGCCTACTTTCACAAAACCTTCATGAAGCGTCCTGCGGAAATAATGGGGATAATCGAATGGTTGTATCATTAAACGTATATATTTGCAACGTCTTCTTATTCAATTACTACCTGCGTGCCTGCAGAACTACATGCATGTACCAACCTTAGTCTTTCTACAATGATGAAAGGGACCGCAAACGAAAATGCTGCTGTAGGATCTGTAAAAGAACTATATGTCTATCTGTCGGTCTGTCTGCCTGATCGGCCATTCATTCACTCCACTGTCTGCTTAATTTCTTTTAGAAGACAACATGGCGAGAAGAACCACATGTATTGCGTTGATGACCGTTATCTCACTCGTGCCCAAGGCTTTTTCAAATAACGGGAAATTTACATGCGGTGGGTAAATGATTGATAGAGTGGTTTTATGCTTTTTTTTTCTATATTATAATGACATTATGCAGGGTAGGGCAGGGATGGCACAGTGATGAGAGCGCTCGTCTTTCACCAGTGTGACCATGGGTTCGATTCCAACCTGATGTCATATGTGGGTTGATTTTATTGTTCTCCCCTTGCTTCGAGAGTTTTTCCTGGTTTCTCCTGTTCTCTGGTTTCCTATCACAATGTAATGTAATTTATCTTTTTGTTTATTTATTTATTTATTGACTTTATGTTATTTCATGCAGGTGTTGTTAATGAATCTCCAGCAGAGTTTGATGCTATCAACTTCGTTGTTAATAATAAACACAATTTGAACAGTACTTCAATAGTTTTAAAAAACTTCAACGTGTCAGGAAAGAGAGACTTATATAAACAAGGTAAGATATCTCAAAAAGAACAAAATTTACTTTGGTTGAACTTTTGCTTTTACACATATATAGCCGAGAACTGAATAGCACTATATTTACGGTCTTTACAAAGGAGAATTACTTGATGCAACCTCCTTTCAGCACATTACTAATATAACGTTGCCTTAATATCAACAATATCAGGTAACGCCTCGGTGGATTTTTTATGAAGAGGTTTTTTAAATGGTGTTTTATAATCGCATTTTTGTGTTGCCTCGTACTTGCACATTGGGCAAAAGCAGAAAAGCACACACGGTGTGACTGCAGTTGTTGCTTGACTGATTGTTTAAACGTCGATAAGTGCTAGCTTCGTATGACTTTTGTGATTCAAGTATGCCACGACAATTTTTATTTCTTGCCATTTGTAATCGACGAAACCTTCCGCCATTTTATCTTTTAGGAAATGTACATAGCCTAACTGCCATATATAGTTCTCTTCCCTCAAATTCTTGTAATATCTCAAGAGAAAAGGAACTGAATGATAGCTGTCATAGGAAAAAAAGCTAAAATCACTAATTTGCTGCATACTTTGCGATGCTGTAACAAATATTAGCTTTGATCTGATCTTCATTTCAGCTTCATTGTTTCTTGATCAAAACGTCGTTGCTCTCATTGAGGGAAGCAACACCAGGACGGGCGCATGCGCACTCTCTGAAGTGACTGGCATTCCTCTTATCCGTCTCCATGGAGACAGTACAACCTCTGACCAATGCACTAAAGAAATTCATATGTCAGCGGGATACAGAGATTACGCCCATGCTACACTTGCTATACTGAACACATTTCACTGGGAGAGCATAACACTTGTATTCGATGGTAAACGCAGCTTTTGTATTTTTTTTGCATTAAGTCATTTTTCCTTTAGTTCTATTCAAATAACATGTACGTAACGTATACGGGCGATATCAGTGAGAGATTGCTTTCAGGGCTCCATTATTTTAATAATTCTAAAGAGGCAATTTCTATGGTGTGGAATTGCAGTTTGCATGCATGAACGCCAAAAGTGACTGAGAGTAATTGCAGGCGGCTGTATTCGTCGGCTAGAAACTTCACATTTTCAAAACATTTTGAATTACATTTTTTTCAGAGTCTCGTTTGTACGAAGCTGGTTATTTTTACGCCATAACACAGAGATCAAATATGACCGTGAATTTGGTGCAGCTTTCTGAACAAAGCAATAATGACAGCCCAACATCTTCAATATTGAGAGCAATGGAAGAAATTGAAAACCTTGAGGCCGAAGTAATTTTACTTTACACTGGCACGAATAATATTGAACTAATGCTACAAAAGGTATATTTAATAGCATTATTATTTTGCGCATGTCAATACATTTGTAATGCATTTTTTCCTGATGTTTACCTCTCTGGTTTCTTGTGCATTTGTCTATTGATTTTAAAATTTTCCAACGGCTTTGAAGACACTGATTTTACTGCCCGTAACTAACTTGAAAAAAGGAATCAAACTTCGAAGCAATGCTTTACATTATCTCTTTGTGTTCTGAAGTCGTGAAAGATGCATTAAACCAGCCTTCTACATTCAAAACACAGCTGAAATCCCATTGATTGTTGAAAATTATCCAGGTATTCCTCAACAGCAAGATTTCCATGACTCTCTACTCCACGTTCTTCTTCTTTAGGTGTTTTTTCTTTCTCGAGGCCAGAAGAGGCAATTGTCTGCTGTGTTGTGAACTAAAACAAGACCTTGAAAGCTCTTAAATTTCCGTAAGTGACGTAGCACGTACGTACGGACTGAATGTACGCTCGAAGGGTTTCCAAACTTTCCAAGGTGTGGGGCTTCGCTCACGCGCCTTCGGCGCGCAGGGGCTGCGCTAGTCACATTATGATCGAATGGTTCTCTGGGAAGTAGGAAAGGTTATGATTACTGAACATGGCAAAGCTTATGATCACAGAAGTAAGAACTACGAAAATTATATTGATTACATCTGTAGCAGAGCCTAATGCATACTCGTACGTTTTTGCAGAAACCTTGTCAAGATAGGAATGGCTACAAATGGATAATTCAGGGAAAGGTTTGAACATAAGTTAATAAAGTTTGCGATTTTGCATGGAAGAATGATAAATGAATAAATCTGAAATGAGTGATTATTTTTCTTTTGTTATTTTACACTAGATTAAATTAAGTAAATAAAACTTCATATTCTGGGTTATAATTATGACTTAATTAACTGTATTCTTGGTTTTCACGTGACGTCAGAAAAAACTAAAATTAAAAATTTTACGTTTTTACCATTATGGGGTAAAAGGCATTTTTAAACGAATATCTGCTGGCCTGTCTTCAGCTCGGTAGACTGCTTTGTTTTGAAAATAGAACACGGTTTTTCACAATGCGTGACATCGGCATTGTTTCTGGGTAACATGTTACGTGCACCAAAATATCGATTCGCCTTACGTTTTCGAGTTCTGAGTAACCAATATATGTTGAGAGAAGTGCCTATGCGAATGTTTTGTAGATTAACAGAGAGAATAAACGTTGTGAGAGAGCCAAAGTAAACTCCAGATGTTTACACTGGTTTCCGGTCGCCATGTTGGAGTCCCTCAGACGGGCTCCAACATGGCGTGTCCATACTAAACCCTGTAATTTTCAGTGATACCTTTTGCCGAATAACTCGAGTTCGGAATATCGCACATCCCCGAAACTTTGGCACGTTGTTTATTTATTACCCTTCTACGATATTTCAATTTCTTGACTCAATTTATTGAATGGTAAGCGATTTTATTTTTCACTTGCGTGATAATTTAGCTTACTTGCGTGACGTGAAAACCACCAATTGACCTTCAGTCGGCACTTTTTTTCCTACAACCGAATAGAGTGACATGTCAAACCCAGTTGTTACCAGACACACCTTACACGAGGCTCTAATGTTTGGTCGCTTCTACTTTCATATATGTCTTTAATCGTTAAAGAAGTCTTGGCAGTGCATCGACATGAAAATCAGTTCGATATGATCTCAAATGTTTTATTTTATGCTTCATCTTTTTCCACTTCAGGTACCATTTAACTTGAGCTCCAACTGGAAAAACATTGTTTTAGCTTTCAAGCTTCCAGTCATCCACAGCTCGGTTTCTGTTGCGATCCAAAATATATCCAACGATAGCAGCAAAGTACGTTGATTACATCTTTTAAAGTGTTTGTTAAGTTAAGTAAGCTTGGCGACTTCAGACAGTGACTGGAATTTAGCACGTATATCTGCGTTAGGTTGATCAACCATGATGGTTGCAAGGCACCGAGAGGACCATTAAAGGACAAAGAGCGGTGATAGCGCATATTTTAGAATGAAGGCAGTCTAATCTACTCTGATCCTGTATATGAGGCGATATGAAAAACAAGTTGCAACTAAACTAATACACACTATTACATCCATAGGAGCTCATTTCAATTGTGTACGATGCATTCCAAGTTATCGATCACGCTATAATGGAACCATGTTCATCAATGAATGGGTCTGCCATTACTTCGAAAGATACGAATGCAATGTTAACCTGCATGAAAAAGGTAAGGCCGTTTGAACGCATGGATTTGATACTGCTAAACCATTAACAAATTTTAACCCCAAGCAGACTTTGAAATGCAGCAAGCTTAATTACAACTGTATGTAACTACTGAGCTACCAGTACTTAATGTTGACAGTCTTGAAATAAAGTCTTCTTTCTTCTTCTTCTTCTTTTCTTCTTCTTCTTCTACTACTACTCCTACTACACGCGGCAAGTTCTTCGTGTACATTCATTGAGTGACACGCCTAAATCGGCATACAACATACTATTTTAAGCATTTCAACTCTTTTTTCAGCGCATTTTTTTGTCTAACAATCGTTTCCTTGCTAAAACATAGGTTAATCTAGATGGTTCAACAGGCCCTATTAACTTCGACGAGTATGGAAAGCGAAAAGGAATTGAACTGGAGATTTTGAACCTTCGAAACAATTCTTTGGTAAAGGTAAATCACAAAGTACAGACAAGTTTTGGTCATTTGCGTTTGTCTGATGTTGTAGATTACTCCTCATTAAAGGATAGTTAAAGCTTTACTGTGGATCCTAAAAAGCATACTTTTGGTTTTTGGTTTGATGTTTAATTCCCTTTCCTGTTTTTGTTAATTGAATGGCTCTGAATATTTTCTTCGGTAGAGCTGTAGCCGAGTATATGCAGACAAGATTTGATTATTTAATGTCAAACTCTGCTTTCTCAAATTCGGCATGCTTTAAGGCCTTTTAATTAGGTTTATTTATTTCCCTGCTGTTTGTATCTTATTTTAGATAGGTACATGGAATTCAACTAAAGGTGCTGTACTGTGTGAAAGTGTCTCACGCAACATGGACAATCCACTTTCCAAAGGAAGTCTTGAGGGAAGAAAACTCAGGGCTGTTGTTACACTGGTAAGATCTATAGTGGCATTTTCATTTTATTTTGCTATTGTTACTTTAAATGATAAAACCTTGTTCTAAAGGTTTAGTGAAAGCTCTATTTTGTTATTGTTTTAAAGTCAATCGAATGTAATTAACAATTAGATTATGAACTCGAGATTTCCTTCGAGTCATACAACTGTAGGTGACGAGCACGCCGTCCACTCTCACGCATAGATATTGTGAGAGAATAATCTTATTATTTTAGTATACTTCTAGTCATTCAAAACTTTATCTAAATCCTCTTGAAACACACTTCGAAAACGCAACGAAGCAGCCGACATTTTGTTAACTGACCGCACACTGCTAGGCTACTCGCTGTCTACAACAAAACAGACAGTGAGTAGCGTAGCAAATAAGAGAACGGCATTCGTGATATATAGTCAAGTAGATATTATTAGAATTCTACTAGTATACTAATGTAAATGCGGTAATCTGATTGGCTGAGCAATGGCGCACTATAATACGTATATTTACGTAAAAAAAATCATTCATTTTGAGCTTGTTCAAATTCTTCATGATAGTCCATGATAGTTTTTTTTCCGTTTGACCACGCTTATGATAGTTCATGATAGTTTTTCAAGCACCTGTTTTCCCGGAAAATCAGCGAGCTCGTTTAAAATGGCCGCCATAAGTTCTTCGCGAGGCTCAACGGCAGCTTCAGAAATTTGTGTTTATATTCAAGATGATAATCACGACAAAAAAATATTGAAGACCAAGATAACACAGAGAAGAAATATTCCGAAGAAAGCGTCAACTCGCAAGAACTAGAAGAAACACCGAAAAAAAAGAAGCGTACCACTAAACGTTCATCGGGTAATAAGGGCAATGCGGCGAGATGGAGTGATGAACTGATATTACGTCTAATAGACGAATATGAATATGTTATTTGAAGGAAGTTTCAGTTCGGCCTCATCAACTATCACCTCATAGAAATCTCGAGCTCATAATCTAATTGTTAATTATGTAAAATAGAAGGGCGACCTGCTTGATGTGAATAATAATTTACAATTAATTTCTTTATGCGACAATTTAAAATAGGACGCACCATTCGTGATACAGAGGAGGCTCAAAGATGGCAGCATTACATATACCGGTTATTGCATTGATCTGCTGAATGAGCTGGCAAGAAATCTCAAGTTTACATATGAGATCTACCCCTCCCCAGACGGGTTGTACGGCGCTGAAACGGAAAATAGAACCTGGAATGGAATGATCGGCGAGTTAATGAACAAGGTAACTGGAAAAGTTACGCATGTTCCTGCACTAGACTCCAAACAGAAGCTTTTTTTGGTCAAAGTTAAACAATTCAGGAAGAAAGTTCCTATTAATATTAGGTTTAGAGAAGTGATAAAACACAGACCTTTCCTGACGCTTCTTTTTTCATCAGCGACAGCTGTTAAACCACTGTTGTTTTAAACCGATTAAAGCGAAAGGTAACGAAATGAAAAAAGGGCAACTCGATCCCAATAACTTAACAAATTCACTCTGGATTAGAGTAAATGACACGACTAGCCATCTAGTAGTCGTATATGGACATGTATCATTGAATGGACTTTGAAGCGGATCAGACTGTATGGAAGAACACAATTTTGGGTTAAATTTGGGCTTTAATGTTAGCAAATCACTGGGACTGAGGAGTTAGCGAAGTTTAAAATTCACCGTCTTTGCTAATTTTTGGGACTTAGGATAACGTGCATAGTGGTGCGTTACAAAACATTTATCTCCTCAACTTATCCTGTCGAATTAATCTTTGTGATATAGCACAGTTAAAACATCAAGTTTGTGCGTTCATATTCAACTGGTGATACCGTTTTTGATTTCTGTAATAAACAAAACTCCGATCTGCAATTCTAAAGATTCATCATGAATTAATAAAACTATTTCTTAGTCATGTGATCGAAACACATGCTTTGTCTCTTTTCCTAAGCGTGCCGACATCGCAGTCGCATCAATTACGGTAACAGAACGTCGCGAGAAAGTGGTGGACTTCACCGTACCATACATGTACTACACAAGAGAAATACTAATCAAGAAAACATCTTCTGCTGGCGCAATTAATTTATTCCAGTTTATGCTTCCGTTTCACCACTATGTGTGGATCTGTACACTAGCTAGTCTGGTGGTCATTGCCATAGCTGTGTTTGTAATAAACTACTTCAGTCCTTATGGATACAAAGATGAAAACGGCAAAGGAACATCGGAGGAGTTTAGCTTTTTCAACAGTGTTTGGTTCTCATTGGCTTGTATGTTGCAACAAGGAGGCGATAACACACCAAGGAGTTTGTCAGGTAAAGGCAAATGGATTTCATTTGTTCTAACTGTTTAGTTCATTCACGCTCTAAAGAGAAAGCAGGGTGATGCTGAACCTTAACGTGCAGGAGAAGAAAGGCAAAGGTAGAAAAGGTAGAAAATCTGTCCTTTTACACCTCACAAATTTACAGAACCGCCATATCGGTGAACCTCTGAAGTCCAACAATATCCTCACTTTTTGCCATGAAACCCTAGGAGTAACACGGTGGCCGGAAAGAAAGCGTAAACAAATGGTACTACGTTTTGTTATCTAGATCACTGATTATATGATCTGTACTGCACAACTCATGAACATTCACATAGATGCTTTCATTACTACTCTAACTTCTCAAAGGTCGTCATAATTCATGAAGTCGATATAAAGGAAATCATGACGGTGACTGTGTTAAGACATCCGATCTTAATTAGCATAGATTTTTACGATTTTATTTCTCCGTTTTCTCCTTACTTACTTGGAATGAGAAGATATTTCAAACACTCAAAACAGTGTTTGGCACCTTTCCAAATACCTTGAAGTTCGCCAAAAATACTCCTCTACGCGTCGTATTTTCAACTCTCTTCTCAGTTTTTGGAAATGTGGTCAAACACGGTCTTTCGTGTTTGATGTAACACTTCTAAATTGATTTAACATAACGAGATAAATATGTACTTTTTTAGAAACGTGATCGTAACTTTATGTCGCCCACCGCAATAACTCTGCCATTTAAAGCTTGCATAAACATATACAGTATCGATTTAGCACTCTTTTTGCGTGACAAGGACTAAAACTTTGGTAGCCCTTTTAAAGCTCGATGAAGCCAAGCGAGAACGATCTATTTTGCTTGCGTTATCGTAGTTTACCACTTGTGCTATACAAGACCCAATATTTCGATTTTGCGTCTCAAATGCATGCAATCGAGTTTTTTTTTGCATGTTCCGGTGTGCACGACTTTCAGCTATTCTTAAGGGAAAATATTGCTTAATAGGCTTTGTGTTGAAGTAACCACATCCAAAGCTTATCTAGAAAACTTAATTCTCCTAAGTTTCTTAGTTTTGTGCTGTGCTTATCGTTTTAACAATCTAAAAGTCTTCCTTGCCCGGGTTTCTTTAGGTCGCATTCTTGCT
>OZ026604.1:14527043-14562043 GCA_964020085.1 Micromussa lordhowensis
CCTGTAGAATGATGGTAACTTGTTTTCCCGTTCGAGCTGTTCTTCGATAGAGCATAGGAAGGCGTTGGCTACCAGAGGGCCTAAGGGTGAACCCATTGCAACACCATCAATCTGTTCGTATAGCCTTCCATCAAACTGAAACAGCTGACTTTTTGTTGCCACTTGCAATAATTCAACCAGATCGGACTTGTTGATGTTCAGTTTGTGTGTGACATTGAACCAATTGCTCTTAAATGCTTCCAACGTCTCTTAACGAAAGTGACATCCTGGTATCTCAGTTATGATGTATCCTCTTTATTCACCAATGTACCTCTTGACGAAACGATTTGGATCCTAGTTGAGAAAGCATTTAAGAGCAATTGGTTCGATGTCACACACAAACTGAACAGGAGATATGTCGATGACACACTATCTTCAGTGCCAGACATTCAAAGTGCAACGACCTTCTTGGCAACTTTGAATAAATGTCATCCATCTATTCAGCGAATTGAAGAACATAGAGCCTCCGCCGTTGGTACACATGTGAAAGGTTGCCACGGAACTTCAAACCCCGAGCTTCTGAAGCAGTTCTCCGTTTTAAAGAAATGTCAGGGAAAGCTTGATTGTCTTATCCGCGAAATGCTCTTCATCCGTGAGAGGAAACCGAAGTTGAACACACAAGCGGACTCAATTCGCGCGAAAGTATTTGTTTAGAACATTTTATCGCGCGCGCACTAATTCGTTGGCTGACGTTACAAACCACTTAATTTTAAACTTGAACTGACCGTTACATTCATCACTTGAAAATGAAGTCAAGATGACTTCGAAACGTCGTGTCATATCGCTCATTTTTGTAACCAAATGTATCTCAAAACGTCTTCTTCTACGTATTGTTGAATAGACGTATTATTTTTGCATACGTAAAAATAAAACAAAACTTAAAGACTGATCCTAGCACCAAAGATACTACAAATGTAGATGTTGTGTGATTAAGCGACTTTTCAAACATTTCTCAGTTCCAGGTTTAAGTACGGCCCTTGCATATTCGTTTGCTTTACAAGCAAACGACACAGCCCTTAAGGACTTCACATTGGCCATTCTACGTCTCAATGAGAATGATTTCCTTGATCAGCTGAAAAGAGAATGGTGGGAATTAACAAATGAGTGTCCTCAACAGCAAGGAACAGGCGAGAAAACATTTCGATAATTGCAGTTATTTATATTCATGTTTTCTTCTCATCAGGCAATACATTTCCCTGTTGAGTCAATACAAGAACAAAACTTTTTGCTTTACATTTGGCTATGCAAACTGAGGGTGGTCGATTTCAATCAAAACAAAACCATAGATGTGCTGGGTACTGAAAAAAATTTCATCGTCAGAGTGGGTTTTGTAAATCTTTTAAGTTTTGGAGAATTTTTTGTTTACAGCTCCCAAGAAAGAACCCAAAACTATTAAAAGATCTGCATAATTTGAGTTCCGTAAATTCAGTTTTGATAGCACTCCTTGGCCATCTTATGACTGGACGTGTAGTAATATCATAATCGTCATCATCATCATCATCATCATCATCACCATGCATATTTATATATGATGTATCATACAAATCATATTATTATTATTATTATTATTATTATTATTATTATTATTATTATTATTATTAGCATAATTAGCAAAATTATTATAATTTGCTTGGATGGAAAGTGGGCATTAAAAATTCACTTGATGATATTTGAGAAGCACCACTCTTTAGCATGGATACGTCAAAAATAAATTTAAGGAATTTTTACCAAGAGACCCAACGAGATTTTTTTCTATGTTTAGATATTTTGTTCGCTTAGACAGGTTCCTCTCAAAATTCTCTTTTTCAGCCTTGTCCCGGAAGAGTATCGATGTGAGGGTGATGTTGGGGGTATATGTTGTGATGGGTGTTGGAATAATTGTTGCATTCATGACGCTGATCGCAGAGATCTTGTGGATCAACAAAAGGTACGTTTGAGCTGCTAGATTAGATTTTTAGTTGATATTTTGGCAATATTCTTTCCCTGGATCAAGAGTATTTAAATAAACCATTATTTCAAATTCCTTGAACCATCTACGCCCGTTATGCCTTCTTACCAAGGTGACAAAGATTCACATAAGCACATTAACGCTTTACACAGACACGAGGTTTTGATAATTCATGATAACATGCGAAAACCGAATTCAATAATTGTTTTATTATACATTTACACATATAATTCATCCTCAGAAACAGAAGCCAAGCGTTCAACCATTCTGTTTCTGAGGAGAACACTCCAAGGGGCTTAGTAACCAGGCAGACGTTGAACTTGACATGATAAATGCAATATCTGCAGCAGTGTCAAGTTCACAAGCTATTGTGAATTGATTGAATGCTCTCGACCAATCAGATTTTTCATAGTGAGTCTGATGTATAATAAATAACATTAACAGCAAATACTATTTTATGACAAATGAAAAATGTACAAAAATGTCAGGGAAGTTGATCTTGCAAATATTCCTCCTCAAAGAGTTTTATTTGTCTCTACAGACAAAAGAATAATACGGTGCAAGTCATGCCAAGGATCGAACTCTCCGATTGATGGTTATAAACAAGTCAATAACTGGTATATAACCTATTTGAGGGATGCATGTATGTGCACTATTGTGGATACATGCATATCAGACCTTCTCGGTTATATTTTCTCATGTTCTGAAAGATCGATATTCAGCATTTCTCAAGTTCAAATGCAGGTCAACTACCAGATGGTCAGCAATCTACCAAGCATAGACATAAGGACATAAGGAAATCCATTCCATTTTGACTCTGAGTAATGATTACTTGAGTGGGTAAGATTTCTTGCTGTATATTGTGTGAATGGTCAGCTGGTGGCATATTTTTTCCTTCTGGTTTTGAGAGAAGAAGATTTTGTGCCATTCGATGTTTATTCACAATCACTATTTAATCGCTAAATATATTTAAACACCATTCTTAATAATCTTAATTATTAAATTATCAACCAATAATCTAATTGATAATATCATTAATTAATAATTATTAGCTATAATAACCTTAGTTATTTAAGTAAACCAGGTGGCAATGCTTTTCCCAGCCAAATTTAAGTGACTAACTGCAACGGACCGCATACGATAAGCGCTGCCAACGTAGGATCTGCAAGAGACCTGATAAGCCCCCCAAAAAAGACAATAGAGTGCAAGGCTGATACTACGTGAAAAAAGGGAACGCCAGAAAGCTTGTCACCAATGTTTCAGTTTTACCGTTCATTTGTTTTGCAAGACTAAGTCAATGTTAGAGGCAAGCTCAGCCTCTGTCAGACGTTCTAAATATTTTAGTCACTTGTAATAATAATAATAATAATAATAATAATTATAATAATAATAATTAAAATATTTAAACACGGAGCTCACTTCACTATAAAGTGCTCTTCAGTGGGGCCATGAAAGCAAGAGTAAAATTGTCAAAACTGTATCTGCACTGTATACAAATATACGTTGTGATTTCAAATCAAAGGAAAACCCGTAACAAAGACCAAACGCCCGGGAGAAAATCTTGAAACTAAACACAAAACATTTAAATCTGAAATTTGAGTTCATGTATTTGGCAGAGTCCATTAAAAACTACATAGAGCTAATTATTTAAAGTACAAGTTAGAAATAACTGAAAGGCTTATGTTATCTCATAAGTTTATAATTAAAGGGCATTTGACACCCTTCTGCGCAAGTGCGGCAGTTTGATTTCTTATCCGACGGAACATTTTTCAAAGTTGATATTTGTGAGAAAAATCCTTCTCCATCGACCTTGCGAGGTGTGTGAAAATAGTAGTACCGCAATTGGAGGACTGTTAAGTCATCTATGAAAGATTTCAACGGCATATTTTATGTTTTGAGTTGAATACCGTCGAGAATTGCGCTGTCCTCGAGAAGGGGTTTTCGAAGCGGCTAGAGAAGAAAATTTCGAAAGAAAAAACGGAAATGGCAACGAAGAAAAGGTAGGAGGACGAACATCAGAAACTATATAACGGCAGATGTGCATGCAAGTTGGAAGAAAGTAAAGTGCAGGGGGCTTGTATTCAACGGACACGGCCTTCACACAACATAAACATAAACATAAACATGATAAATATTCTTTACAAACAAAAGGTCAAAAGCCAGCGGACAAAGAAATTTTCGAAAGGCACGTGAAACTCCAAACTGACTCGCGGCGAATCCGTGGCGCGCGTGATAGTATTAGGATATTTATTGGTTTCAAAAAATGGTGTCAATCAAGACCACACATGCGCTTTATCGTGACAATGGCTCTTTAATTTTGCAGTAGACTATTTCTTTTTATTATTCAACAAATTGTAACACTATCCAAATATGGTCATGATGCTCTCGATATCTGTCATCCGTAGGTAACAGATATCCGGCGGTATACGTAGGTTCGTACGTGGGAAGAAAAAGTGAAGTGAGAAAATGTCGACAGAGAGATTTAAAAATGTTAGGCTGTTTTGCTATCAATTTGTTGAATAATAAAACAATTATCCTGCTCAATCTCGCGGGATATCGTCTGATTTTAGCCGACTCGGCCTACGGCCTCGTCGGCTAAGTATCAGACGATATTCCGCGCGATTTCGCAGGATAATTGTTAAGTAACATGATGCCTAGAGCACCTTAAAAAAACATGGCGGTTTAACTTTTAATTACGCCAATATTGATGAACTACACTGACGGCTGTTTGTTAGTTATTTGATTAGCTTGAAATTTAATATTTTGTCTCGGTTTATTCTGTAGTTCCCTTTTCAATAGAAAAATTGATTTAAAAACACTTGAGATTGTGTTTTTATCACATTTCCAAACATTTTCAAATTTTGCAAAATGACCTTTTGTCTTTATTTGGAAATGTGCCGTGACGCATGCTTATAAAGTAAAGAATTCATATTTGAAAAAAATCAGGAATTCTTACATATATACTTCACATCATTTCACTCCTTACGGGAAGATATGAACTCATTTAATTGACCTCGCTCCCAATCTGTGGCTTCATAGCTCAGTTGGTAGAGCATCGCACCGGTATCGCGGAGGTCACGGGTTCGAATCCCGTTGAAGGCCTGATTTTTTTCAGGTTTCCTCTTTCCAACTGCTTAAGTTGGAAAATTTACTGCGATGATCATTCTTTACTTTCATCTCCAGCCGCAGTTAAAATATGAATTCTTTCATATATACTTCAAAGCCAAACTATGTGTATTACATTTTGGGTGGCGACTTATCAGGGGAAGGGACAATAGAAACCCCTCATCGTCGCCGCGGCAGCTAAGGAAACATATAGCCGGTTAATAGGATTTTTATTCTAATTAATGTACCGACAACAATTTGGGGACTGTGATAATTGGCTGCTTTACTAATTTCACTTTTCTAGATAGATGTATATCATAGATATAGCATTACTCCCTCAGGATTTATAAAACGTAGGAATTTATGCAGAAATCGTTGTTTGTTCGTTTGTTGTTTGCTTGTTTGGTTTGAGGTCTAGCATTTTATTGTACCGACAACAAGTTGGGGGCTGTGATAATTGGCCGCTTTACAGGAGGCGGCTGCTTATAGCGGTTCGACTGTAAACCATATATTCGAGCCTGGACTAATATTTATACCTAATCCTACCTTTTCGGTGCCGTTTATCTTTTAACTGTCTTTTTAATGTATTCTAGCGAGACGTAGTTGAGATGATGAGATCAAACGAGCCCGTGAAGCTTTTGCCTTCCGCAAATAATTGATCTGCACTCCACTGACAAATCACGATGTTTTGCTCAAAGTTCGTAATTTTCTTATTGGTTTGGACTTGCCGTTTGATGGAACTGATGTGTGAATTATCATTATCATGTATCTGAACGGCGAATGAAAGATATATTACGTGAAGCAGGCCGACGCAGGTATTTACACAACTTAGGCAGTTAATCGCGAAAAGAAAGCATAGAAAAAAATCAGACTTGAGGTAGCTCGAAACAGTTTCCAGCACTTTCCAAGACGTAGGTTTTGATGGGTCATTATAACCGGCTGATTCCAAAATCATGGTATCAAAAAACTGCTCAATCATTGGTGAATATGCTGCTGTTAAATTTGTGGCACAATATGTTACCATAAAATTCAGAGTTTTTTAAACTTTGCAAAAAGTTGCATCTTATCATGCTTATCATAATTGGATAATAAAAAATAGGGGTCACCGAGCTCGTTTTTGAGTTATAAGCGCTCAACGCTAAAATTAAGGGTGTTTGAGCAGGTTACATTGTTGCTATGGTAACCTGCTATGTAAAATAGATGATTGCAACTTTTTTTTACCAATAATTAGGGATTTCTATGATACATTAAACAGTGGCGATGTTCATCTTTCAGAGTATAGTGCTAGAAAATGTTGCCAGCCTCCTTAAACGTGATTCAAACCCAATGCAGTACTTAAAATGTAACTGTGAGCTGCCAGTGTACAGAAGCAGAATTAAGGCTTTATTCTATACAGTTGTCGAACATCAGATTAAGTAAATAATCAAACAGCCCTTCGGTTTGGGCGATGGTTTAAATGACTTGAAAGTTGACGTTATTTAGATTTTTCGTTAAAACTTACCTTTCAACTCTCCTTAGTTTCCTTTTTCTTCTTATATATCTCATAAATTACCTAGAATAGAAATTGTACCCGACTGTTTTGTAAAATTCAAACAGTAAAGAGATACGCGGTATAAGCATATAAAAACAGCGTATTTTGGTATACGTACTTTTCCTTTCTAATATGGCCAATGACAGAAGAATTTCCTTTCCGTGAGGTTGTTCTTTTCTTTTAATACGAAATTGTGCACCCTCTAATACCTGAAAGCTGCAGTTATCTTAGATCCTGTGATGCATGAGCAGCGATTTCTCAGGGTTATGCGGGCAGAAGACAGCCGGCAGCAGAGCAGATGTCATCTTTAATGAACTATCACGTTAATAGTTTTAATATCACCTTGTCACTTTATTCAATGCAATTGTTGACTTATTGAAACAGTAACAAATTGCTGGCTCATACAAACAAAGCAATGCGAGGAAATTGGAAGGTTGGATACACATTCAATGTTAATTTACAATTACTGGACGATGTAAAATTAATTTGTATGTGCAGCTCACGTGGTGAGCAAGAAAAAGGAAGAAAAAAAGATAACAATACTTATTTGTCGGCGCCTCAAATTGACAAATAATACATGAAATGTAACTTCATTGACTGATAGAGATCACAAGCAGCGGCCAAGTGATAACCGTCTTTTAAAAACATTTATTTTACTCAGTGACAAATGTTGATAATTGAAGAGTATTCAAATTTCTGTTAGGTTGCAAATTTTTCTGACGCCGTGGTAATGATATATTAAAAACTGACCATTGCCGAATTTTGTTGGATTTCAGTTTATTGGAGTTTTAAAGAAAACAAATTAATTAGGAGCATTGCTTCATTGTTTAAATTTCGGGGAAATACATTAAAGGTTGTAAAGTTTGTCACAGTTACTTTATTGATAATTGTTTAAATTAAAAATAGTGTCTTGCTTTCTTTTTTCAACCCACAAGCTTTCAGTTATCTTGATCATTTTACAGCCGTCTCTTTTACCGCCTCTACACTGTAACATGTCTTTTTCGAAATGTACTAATTTCACTTGTATATCATAGATGTAGCGTAACTCCCTCAGGATTTATAAAACGTAAGAATTTATGCAGAAATCGTTGTTTGTTCGTTTCTTGTTGGCTCGTTTGGTTTGAGGTCTAGCATTTTATTGTTTTCCAATGTAGCGGTGTGAAATTAATTATGAATTTCTCTGTACAGGCAGCCCAGCTCCCTGTGCTTACTCCCATTTACTTATTCACCAACTTTTCAGAGACTTTCTTTTCTGTGGTAAACTGCTGCTGTTTATGTATTGCACATTATTGTTGTTTAGATCGACATTTTAAAATGTTATGTCAAAAAGTGGAAAAAGAAAAACCTATTAAACCATGCGTGCTTGATTGTATATAAAAACTATTCAACGTAAAGATATTGGCTGCTAGTATTAGTATACGTGATCGAATGATTCGAGTGCAATTTGAAATAAATAAGCACAACTAAATTTTTCAAAGACTACAAAAAATTGCACGAGCCCGTAGGGCGAGTGTAATTTGTAGTCTTTGAGAAATTTACGAGTGCTTATTTATTCCAAATTGCACTAGAAAAAATCATTTGATTACTTGTTAATAACATACGTACATGCAAAAAATTGAGTCTTGCTCATTTTCCTCGGTTGTTGTCAGATTTCTTGCCTTGTTCGGCCGCTTGCCTTTGCCTTGTTGTCGCAGTAGTCTGGCTTTTCCCTCAAGAACTTCCGGCTTCGAACCTTTAAACTCTCTGTCGAGAATGATCGAGTGTTTGTACTCTTTATCTGCTAGGTATCGGTCGATAGCAGTAACCATCACACGAAGGCTATCAGGTTCGTAATCATCCCCTTTTTTCTTACGAACTGTTGCGTAAAACTGCTTGAGGATTTTGTTCAAGGCCTCTGGTTCGTACTTTTCAGTGCTTTCGTCATATCCCAACACAGCATACAAGAAGTAATTTCGAATATCTCAGTTTTATTTTCGGAAATTAACCTCAAAATGAATATCTCGTGTCTACCAATATTACACTACGTGAATCAATTCATGACTTTGTATATATTAGGATCCTTTACTGTTTGTGGGGTCATGTGGGCGATTCAGTTTCAGCCTGTTGGAATTCATAACTAGCATAACCAGATATTGGACGACCGAGAGTGTATGGTTTTAAAACTCATTAAATGAAACGTTTTGGCTTAAAATAATATTCTGTTATCCAACTGGTCCAGAGTAGCTAGCCACGAGCGTTTTGACTCCAGCAGAGCAAGGTTGCATGAATGTGTTATGGTTAGAGCATTTATATGTTATATGTTTTGCGCAGATATCAGTATAATAAAGCCGTGAGTGAAATAATCGACCAGGGAAGCGATACAGTATCATTTCCGGGGTAATAACTCGGTATGTCTTCCCGGATTGAAAAATCCGATTAAATATCTCTTTATAATTGCCTTAGACTAATCTATTTGCACTTTTGGAGACACTCCAAAGGTCCTTTGATATTTGAAATTCCTTCCTTCTTTTTTTATTTTCTTCTTTCCTTTCCTTCTTTCGTTTTCCCTTTGCATTTAGACTTCAGTCCTATCGCAAATTTGACTTTGGGTCTGAATTAATATGTTAACCATGAATACTGACTTACATGTAAATGGAAACAGTGTGTAGTTATCAGATAAATAGAAAATGCGGAGTATTTTTCATTGTATTAAACACGTGCGATAACCAAGTGTGTGGTAAGCACTACTACTGCAGCTGAGTCTGTTTCTCAGTTCCTGGCTGGATTTTAAAGGCACGGAGCTTTACCCTGTGGAAATGTAAAAAACATTCGAGGTCATGAAGACGCAAGCTTATCAGTTTCACGTAAAACTCTGCATTGCATAGTTAGAGCGGCAATTCCATATTAGTAATGTACATGATAATTCAAAAAGTTATGACAGAACGTTTCATCACTATATGATGTCAGTTCTAAGCTCTAGATAACATCAAGTGTCGTTGTACAGCAAGAAATCGCACAAGTCACTTCCTAAATCATAAGGCAAACTCCACATATCGCAAAATACCATAATGGGGTAAAGCGGTTACAAACCTTTGTTTTCGAACTTTGTCAAACAGCATTTGTCTCGCTCTTCTTTTCCAGAAGATCTCTGCAATCAGCGCCACGAAAGCAATGAACATCCCGACAACCAGTACAATGTAGACTCCCAGCATGCTCATAATCCCGATACGCTTTCGGGACAGCGCTGAAAAAATGAAACAGACAGTTAGAAAACTCCTTCCATCTCTGGGATAATGGAGGGCAATTCTTCCGGGAACTGAGGTGGGTTTGAAGAGCTTGCTAATTGCTAACGACTGTACAGAGGTCTTGAGTGTAAGATACAAAAGTGTTGGGGCGAGCAAAAAAGTAAAAAAAAAATCATTCAAACTGAAAAGGGAGGAGAAAAAAAAACAGTGGAAATTAAAGAATTTTGCGCGGAAAGTGGACCCTCAGCTGAAATCAGAAGTCAATTTAATTAAACAAATACTAAATATATATTGCTCTTTTCTACCTGAACATAGGGCTGAATCTATTTTCTTAAAGATTCATTTCATCTTTCATATCCGAGAAATGCTCATGCCTCACCCTTTTCTCTGGATGACTATAGCTCTTGCCTGTTATTATTGTAGCAGCTATATGTAGCAACTAACCAACTTCATGAAATCCTGTAACTCTTGTCTCTCTCTGCATAGTTTTATCATCTTCACCAACGTTAAAAATCATATTATACGATAATCATTGTTGCTTTGATGCTCTCTTTGATACCAAGAACACCTTGCCCCCCCCCCCCCCCCCCCATGGAGTACAGCCAACTTGAAAAACTGGGGGGCCTTTTCGGATTTGGCCAGTGGACTAATACACTGCACATCAAAATTTTTCAACGTCCTAAACGTTTCTGCACTCTGGAATGCGCTCGCAAAGGAAACACGAAAAGAACACAAAAGCGCCATACGTTCAAATATCTGTTGATAGTTCATTCAATTCTAAAACAGTGACTGTGTGAGCTGTCAAACTCCCAGCTTATAAATGGTTTACGCTCTCCAGTGTAATGGTATTTAATTTTAGAAAATAGCTCAAAGAAAACACGCGCGCTGATTGGTTTAAAATCGTGCTTTTATAACTTGATAGAAACACAGAACTAGCACCAGCTGTTGACGTAATGATAGCGCGATCAAAGAGAATTTAAATTTTGATAATTAAACTAAAAAAGTTGTTTTGTTCTTTTCGTTGCGGTATTTTCTAAAAGAAATAGAAAACATGTTCACCGTCTTTCTATCGAGTTCAACTAGCGCTCTATCACGAATTGCGTTCTCCGCTTGGCTACGCTATTCACTATCTATTCGAGAGATTTACAGATTTATATTTTTAGATTTATACTAAAACAATTAGATTATTTGCTCTCGATTGCCACCCGTGACAGTCGTCACGCACAGAAATCGAATGCAACTAATCTAATCATTTTAGTTCCAATCTACGATTTGTTCAAAACTTGATCTAAATCCTCTCAGCACACACTTCGACAACGCCAAGAAGCGGCCGTCATTTTTTTTAACAAGCGCACAATGCTATGCTACTCAATATCTATCACAGATTAGTATCACCCAACTAGTGGACTAATGCAAATCCTTCATTTTGATTGGCTACGCTACTAGGGGACTATTAGTAATAGTCATCGAGTAGCGAAATTCGCCCGTTTTTCTTTCGTTTTTTCCCCAAATAAATATTTCTTCAACTTGCATTTGCTAACCTTTTTATTACCTTTTGTGTCCAACTAGTGATACTAAAACAATTAGTGATACTAAAACAATTAGACCCTTCGCCCTCAAGGGCCACGGGTCAATAGCCCATTTGGCTTCGCCTCATGGGCTATTGACCCGTAGCCCTTTCGGGCTACGGGTCTAATTGATAAATAGATAGCGTAGCCAATCAGAGAACGGCATTCGTAGTAGAACGCTAGTAGATTTATTCTAATAAACAATGACATAGGAGCTCGAGATTTCTACCACGGGTAGAAATCGAGAGCGAGTAATCTAATTGTTTTAGTATAAATCTATTAGTCGTTCAAAACTTTATCTGAATCCTCCTCACAGACAATCTTCACGGCCGCCCGTCCGTTCTCACTCGGTCTACTAAACAATTAGATTATGAGCTCGAGATTTCTATCGCGTGATAGTTGACGAGGGCGCAGCCCGAGTCAACTATCACGCATAGAAATCGAGAGCGAATAATCTAATTGTTTTAGTATAAATCTACTAGTCGTTCAAAAATTTAATCTAAATCCTCTTCAAAGACACTTCAAAAACACAAAGAAACGGCCCCTAGTGCGCGCTGCTACGCTACTCACTATCTATCACAGAATAGAACGTGGGTAGTGTAGCCAATCAGAGGACGTTATTCGTGATAGAACGCTAGTAGATTTATACTAAAACAGAATAGATAAAGAGTAGTCTAGCCAATCAGAGAACGCTATTCGTGATAAAACGCTAGTAGATTTCTACTAAAGCTCGATAGAAACACGGTACATGTTTTCTATTTCTTAAATATCAATCAGTTACCTACAGCAAGTAAATATCCCGTTATTTGAGAAAACCTTCAGTTCAGCCCGAGCTGAGCTGATGGAACGTGTAGCGCGCACTTGACTTAAAAATAGTGTTCTTCACAAATATCTCCGCGGATCAATGAAACTATGGGAGGCAACAATTTCGAAAACAATAGTACACCGCATTCACCCATAAAATCAAAACTCTCAAATTTTTGATGTTATGGCTTATAAGCAAAATGTAATGCGAGTTTTAATATCGGAAAGAGCCAGTTAATCGATTCATTAAAACGTTACCTCAAACATAATTGGCTTTATCAATTTTGTTTATGACGTCACACGAAGCAACGTTGCGCGATGCATGATGAGTTTTTAACTTTGAACTTTTAGTATTCAAGCAAACAAAATCTCAAATATGGCGGAAGTAGCTCCGCGGGAATCGATAATGTCACTGATTACTGAGAAGTCCGAACAGAGAAGAGTTCTAAAACGCGCCAGTATTGCTGTGGAACCGGTAACGGAAGATTCCGAAAGCTGTTTTGATTGCAGTGGATATGTAGAGACTGTTGAGGACACAAAACAATGGAAAAAGAACACTCTTTGGTGTTCACAACTTGTTAACAATGCAGAAAAACATGCACGGAAAAGTGTGGGACGACAAAGTGATGACACTAATGAAGAAAAGCCAAACCTAAAGCGGACAAATACTTTACTGGAAGAGAGTCTTATCGAGGGAGAAGGATCACTAAAGAAAATGAAAATCACTGCTGAACTGTAAGATGGAAGAATTAGAGCCGGATTCCGTCCAAGATGAACATTTGTTAAGGAAACTGACAAAAACATATCTTTAATTTTTCAGTTCTGTACATAGCTAGCAATCCAGGGCCATAAGTGGTCATTTTATCTGGAAAGAAACGCCTCATACTGAAGCATACATGTCATCCCTTGCCCACCCACCCCTGATGGAAGGTTTAATACTTTTGGCACATGTAGGGAATGTAAGAGCAGTTCAAGTACTGGATTATTCCACTTGGCGCAATCAGAGACTTGTACTCCAACAGTGTGGATTTCATATCTTCAAGGGTCCTATCTTTTGGTTTGTAAAGAAAAACTTAAGTCAATCGTAAGCAAAAACGATGTGATACCCGCACTGAGTTCACCGCAACTTTCTAAAGTGAGCTAGATGATATAATGCACATTGAAATACTATAACAACTTACTTGTTTCTTCTTCTTCGGGACATTTATTTGCATCTTGCCACCATTTCCGTTCCAAGCTGGAGAGGAAGTTGTTCTCGTGCAGTCTTAAAATGGCTAATTTGAAGTCATTAGTATGTGGATCATTTGTTTGGAAGGCAAATGAGAGTCCTTTAGCTGTGCTCAAGCCAGGCACTAAAATAAAAGTATTTCAGAGATGAGCTCGAATTAAAAAGACAAGTGAAGTAAATGGCAATATCAAATAAAAGGAGTTTTCATAATTCTATTTATCTATTTAGTTATTTTTTTTTTGGCATTTTGTTTGTTTGGTTGTTTGATTAGTTGTGGTACAGTAAGAAACTAGTGAGGTTTCCGATAGCAAATTACAAAATAATCGGTGGAAACAATTCTAAAGCTTTCATTTGCATCTGAATGAGATGGATCTTTTTAGAATCGATTTTCTGAAGCAAACTGTCGTTCGTTGGGCAGCCAAGCTCGAGGTTTCTATCAAAGCTTACAGAAACCATGACCGAGCAGTCGAATTATCTTCACTGACTAGCGATGTAACACACAAAAAAGCACTTCTGTGCCAGAAACCTCACGAGTTGATGCCATATCCATAAAGTGACCAGCTGCCGGTGCCGTCTTTCGAGAACAGAAGACTACCCTTTTGTAACTAATCAGATATCGCGTTTACAAAAGTCGATCAGTGAGTTGTGCTGAGCATCCAAACTATGAACAGTAAGGCACCATTGCTTCGAGCAATAAAATTCAAATTGGTCCAAACTTGCCGATTTTTTTTTTTTTTTTTTTGTACTTTTAGTGCTGAAGGCGTTCATTTGCGAAAATACGTCTCTCAAATTAACTTCCATTCTTTCATTGTTTATTTCAAATCGCTTGTAATTATGAAAATCAGCCTCTATTCTAGGGACATTTTTTGTACAAGCAAAGGTGTATGCTCGGTCGCAATTTTAGCACTAAAACTTGCAACAAAATCGCAGTATCCCTTTAATCCTACTATCTCACAAATCCGGGATCTGTTGAATAAGGAATTTCTACGATTTGTAATCACTGTTTCCATTATTTACCTACTGTGACATCACAAGGTGGCTGGTTAGCAACCAGTCTGAGAAATGGCCCATCAGTAATAAACACGTGCTCCTCTTTTTCTCGTACCCATCTCACACCTTCATCAACGCTTTTAGCCAGTGTGTTTCCCGATTCGATTCTGTGCCAAATCTTTTTGTATGTCTCATACTGGCTTGTCTTAAAGAACTCGGACGTGCTAGAGGCGTCCAGTATTGCCACTTTGTAAGACGACTTAACGATGTCTTCAAGATTATTGATGGGATGCTCAGCGTTCTTCACCGTGAAAAAAGCGGCCAGATTGGCAGTGTAAGTGGAAACCCAGATAAGAATACAGAACCAGTAGCATCCAGCAAGAATACGGCCTGAAGGAAATTAATATCTGTTACGTGGTGTCTCAAACAATAATGTTTATTGTTTTATCAGTTCCAAACACCCGAAAATATGAAGGCACAAGATCACCTTAGCCTGTTTGAGTGGGGATACTGATGGTTCTCTAGGTAATGGTCTTCAAATTTTCACCGATTGATGCATCATTAACTTAAAGCTACTTAATACAAACGAATCGCAAAAATTCAGATGAAAACCCACCATGTATGATACATTACCCTTATATGAATTTAAATCAAAAGGGCATATACAGTACTTATATTTGAAAGAAACTGAAAAGCCATCGCCACTTTTTTAAGTTCATCATCTGGATAAGATGACCTGAAAGTCCGCAAAGAAGCCTTCTGTCACTTTCGGGTGTGAAAAGAGTAAGTTTTCTGCCTCTCGCTCGTCCTCTTCGGTACGTAAAGGTTCACCATCACCATGCTTTTTCAATTAGACTGTGAATGAACTAAACAGTTAGAAAAAAACATTTGCCTCTACCTGACAAACTCCTTGGTGTATTGTCACCTCCTTGTTGCAACATACAAGCCAATGAGAACCAAACACTGTTGAAAAAGCTAAACTCCTCCGATGTTCCTTTGCCATTTTCATCTTTGTATCCATAAGGACTGAAATAGTTTATTACAAAGACAGCAATAGAGATGATAACCAAGGTTGCCAGAGTAGCGAACCAGACTTGATTGTCAAACGGATTCATGAACTGCAACAAATCAATACTCTCTTTGGCAGATGCTTTTTTCAGCAACAAATCTTCCGTGTAGAACATGTAAGGCACGCTGAAGTCCACAACCTTCTCTCGACTTTCAGTGATAGTGAGTGCCGCAACTGTGATGTCAGCACGCTTGTAAAGAAAAATAGGAAGTCATGCAGTTACCCACTTCTACCAATACTACAAGTCCCAAGTTTAACATGCAATTATTCTAATGATTTTCTGTGAACAAAAACCAGGGAACATTTGTCGCGGAATCAAGAGGACTGTTTCCACCACAAGAAAGATCATTTTTTCCGGCGTCTTTTGCCCAAATCTGTAATCTTGGTGTACTTAAAATGAGATGCGTCCTACGACTGAAAATTGCCCCCTATCAGATCAAAGCAATGGTCTTGGACGTCGTATTCGGCGACAAAAATCATTTCTCAATTTACCCCCGTCGTCAAACCTTTCTGATGGCCATCTCGCTACTCTGCTATCTAAAGAAGCATAAAAAGTTTCTGGAAATTCTTTGAAGGAAGGAGAATTATCCATTCACATTGTAAACACCTAGAGAATGGTGCTGAGGTCGACCTGGTTTTAGACTCATAAGTGGCCTTTGCCCAGCAGCTTGATACAGATTAAGACGGGTTTAGCTTTGATACAAGTTATACCAGTAAGTACGCTTGCGACGCGACCTGCGAAAAGACCTGGGAAAAGTACTCTTTAATTATGAGACTAGTCAAGTCACCTCGGTTACAGGTGTATAGCAGATCATACCTCATTCATAATTTCGCCAATCATTCCATTCCAGGTTCCATTTTCCGTTTCAGCGCCGTACAATCCGTCAGGGCTGACGTAGATCTCATACGTAAACTTGAGATTTCTTGCCAGTTCATTCAGCAGATCGATACAGTATCCGTCATATGAATAGCTGCCATCTTCGTTCTCCTCCTTCATAACGAAAGGTGCATCCTATTTGGGGTCACGAGAAGAAAAGAAAACCATTTACTAAGAAAATAATCCTAATTACCAAATGTTTAAATGGAAAAGTAAGCCTTTTAGAAAGTCGTTCGCCCGGGGGGTGGAGGGAATTACTCCAATATATGGGCTATATAGGTGTGTGCCGCGGGATAGGGTAGGGTTTTTGAGGTTCTTGATCCTTAAATAGGGTATCATTTTTGCCCCTGTTGGCATTGTGTTTCCAGTGAGATCCTTAGATAGGGTGCCTAAATTATACCAGCTAAAATTGCAGTAGGTAAATACCCAGCTAAACGAAAAACAAATGATCTGTTAAAACTCAACCTTCGATTAACTTCCAGCATTACACAAACGAAATAAATCCGATATTCCTAATTTTTGATTTTCCCTTCAATAGGGTGTCATTTTTCGGCTTTATCCTTAAATAGGGCCACGGTTTAAGACCCTTCGCTGCACACCCCTATCCGAAATCTACGGAAGTACCCCCCCCCCCCCGGGTAGTTCGTCGTCGTCAGTTTAAACTCGTGAAGACGCGGAGTTTATAGGGGTTAGCCGAGATCACTTGCTGGCTCGCTCTATCGCTCGCTCGATTCCTGTAAACATCCAGGAATTTCGGAACATATGAACTCCCTCAAAGAGGATGAGGTAATGGCCTTTCAAGAAAATACCAAGAGATTGTCTCTTTGTCACTCCCCAGAGGTTTGTTGGTACTTATTGTCCTTGATCATTTGCAAATTCTACGGAGTAGCAGAAAGGTATTTTATCGCAACATCCAAACCAAACATGGCGTTGTGCGTTCTGGTCTACTAGCTAGACGGGAAAATTCCGCACTGAGAACTTGACAAAAACAAACTTTTAAATTGTTCGAAATGTAACGAATAAGCATCAAGAAGACTCGACGATACTTAACTAAGCAATGAAACGACTAAACAATTCAATGAAACGACTAAACAATCATTAAACTGAGTAAGTTCAAAGTCTAATTGTATATTTCTAGCGATTCCTACCAGTACAACAACAGCTCTGAGTTTTCTTCCCTCAAGACTTCCTTTGGAAAGTGGATTGTCCATGTTGCTTCGGACACTTTTAAATAGTACGGCACCTTTAGTTGAATTCCATGTACCTATCTACAGATTAGATACCAAGTTATATGGTGATTAAAGGTTGACTGTAATGTTATTGTTGGGAATAAAAATGTTCAGTAGATTGTTTTAATTTACAGTCATCGCAAAGTGCGTTACTGGAAACCAAAGTGCGTAAGCAAATTCACTTGTGCACAGGTGTCTTCCGTCGTGCTTACTCAGGAATATTGCTCGCAACTACGAACCGGAAAGGAACGGTTTTGAATTGATGCCGGCCCCAAATCACACAACATGGTGGATCAGGAAAAAAAATTAGAAACCGATTTCTTGTATTCTTCCATATTCTTGGAAAGTAACCTGGACCAATAGCTAGACAGTGAGCGTATTAATTTCACGGAGTCTTCCACAACATTAATAGTTATAGTTATACAGTCGAAGCTCTCGTAAGCGGACACCCTCGGGACGCGAAAAAAGTGTCCGTAACTGGAGCTGGCCGCTTACGAGAAAGGTTCTCGTAAGCGGCCACTAGAGGTGTAGGGGATAGATGGCCGCTTACGGGAGTTTGCCCAGCTAACAACAAATACAGTACCATACTGGAAATACAAAAAACTACCGCCATATTAAATCACATTTTTGTGTTATAGCGCCCTATACTATACAAGCCTACGATATAATGACGCCAAGTGTATACTGCAGTAATAGGACTTTCCCTTAGTGATTTTTTAAAAACAACTGCAGTAATAGGACTTTCACTTAGTGAATTTTTTGAAAACAACAAATCATAATTGCAACCAACACCAAAATATTCAACATTAACAGCCTCAACAAAAAGTAGTGATACGGTTTAAAATGTTTACGACCTGTGTGTCTTTCAGTCAGGCTTCAGTTTATATTAGTCTGGTTGGTTAGCTATATTAGTCTGGTCAGTTTCTTTGGGGTGTCCGCTTACGGGAGCTTAAAAACAAAGCAAAAGTCTAAGCCATAATCTCTGAAAAGTGTCCGCGGCCGCTTACGGGAATGTCCGCTTACAAGAATGTAAAAATACAGAGTTTGTATGGAAGTTAAAACGGGGTGTCAAACAAGGCGGCCGTAAGCAGAGCTGTCCGCTTACGAGAGTGTCCGTTAAGAGAGCTTCGACTGTAGTGATAGTGATAGTTATCAAGGATTTTTTTCACGACATACAGTTGGCAACTTTTTAAGTTCTCAGATTTTCTGGATCTGGTGGTGACTGAACTAAAGATGTTCCAGAAGATTATGGCTGATACAGCTATGTTATTAACTATTTCATCGTCAGATACCGTAAAGGTTGGATTTTGAATATAGATATATGTGGACATTACATCACATGACCATGTCAGTAATTTAAATGTAAGTTGGCAACGACTTTATTTTACTTGAATTTCATACTACACTCACTTACTGTGTGTCATATTTCAATACCAGAAGCCAATTGTGCTACTTACTTTCTTGAACGAATTGTTTCGAAGATTCAGAATTTCCAGATCAGTTCCTTTTCGCTGCCCAAACTCATTGAAGTTGACAGGTCCTGTTAAACCATCCAGGCTAACCTGTTTAATATAAATTAAAAGGCGAAGGGTAAGAATAGCTGCTAACTGGAAACAAGATCCTTAACAATTTTCTCAAATTGAACCAATCGCAGCCGCGTGCGTTGTACACAGTTCATTGTAGACTACGCATTACGTAGACGTTTTACCTTTTTCAAGCAAGTCAATATTGCTTCTGTATCTTCTGAACTGATGAGAGATCCGTTAATCGACAGGCAAGGATCTTTATTTACCGCCTGGTTGATAACTTGGACTGAATCGTAAGCAAGTGCAAGCACTTCCTATGCAGATAGTGAAAATTGGATAACATGTAATCCATGAGATCAGAGATGACAGATTATTCAGTCAAAGGGATTCTCAAGACGATTTTCATACTATAGCAGCAAATCAAGTACACGTTTTCGAATGTAAGCATATATTAAATGTACCTTGGTAGTTTTGTTGTAATTATGTTCTAGTTCATCAGAGGCCGAGTTCTGGACATAAGGAAGCTTCAATGCTACTACCACATTCTGATAACAGCTTAATTTCAAGGGTACCTGGAAAGTTTAAATTCAAACCAAACACTTGATTAAAATAAGCTTCGTTATATTCATACGGGATATTTTGGCCCCATTGATGTTCCCCTTGACTAGGTTGGGCTCTAATATATAGTTAGCAAACGTTTGCTGGGGTATATTCCACGAACGTCATTGACTGTGCTAAAATTGGCTATTCACCCATGAGGAAACCATCCTAGCATCGTTTTTTATTCATAGTAGAGTATATTTAGTATTTACAACGCAACTAGCCTAAATGTCTTCAGTTTATCTATAAATCGTTCACCAGAAGTAACACAAGCATCAACAGATTTATAATCAATACAACTTTTGCTCTGGTCTTCAGTTAGCATCTTGAATTTTATCCCGTTTTTTTGCAATTGCGTAAAGCGGTGACTTGAACACGGTCTACATCCCTTGTGCTCTGATGTACTCTTATGCTAAACTATAAGTCATATTAGCCGAAGTTACAAGTGTTCTTGTAACGTCTAAAGTTGTTTCCTCTTGAGCCAATAAATAACAGAAATGCTTGGCAATCTGGTTTTTTTTTTCTTTTTATATACATTGAGTAATAGTCAACAGCATTTCAGAATGCACCCAACTATGTATATTGCTGGGAAAAAGTTCAGCTCAATTTCAAACCTCTTCCTGAATAATCCACTTATACGTATCTCTGTGTTGACAAGGTTTCTGCCACAAATTAAAAACAAAAAAGTTAATAGCACTGTAAAGTTTTTGCACATAGACCGTATCCAAAACGTTTAGCAGCACATAACGGAATTTTCTTCGAACACTTGTTGTCAGGAACTAAACACATTCAATTTGTTAAACTTTTAACAGAATCGTGTAATACTACTATAGCAGTTTGTTCGATCAAGAAGCATTGAAAGGCTGTGCAAAAAGCCAGCGTTCACGACCTGCTAGAGTGACTTACTATCGAATTTGTTGTGCATTGAGCAGAAAAAAGGGTTTGTGGTACACAACCTGTACTTGTTATGTTGCCGATGATTCTGAATTCTGCCTGCAAACCCTCTACGAAAAAACTCACTAACTTTTTGTAATCGATTGCTAACGCAGTGGTAAGTTATGGGACAGACTGAGTTATAATCGTCTGAAAGAGAACCGTGGAAATAACAATTAATGAGATAAAGATAAATAACTACCTGTTGTAACATGAGTTCAATTTTTTGCTTTTCAATGTAAAGTACAATGATGTCAACTTCATAGTTCTTTATTTGTTCCAATGCCCTCAGTATTGGTACAGACGAATCTTCATTTTTATCCTGTTCAGAAAGCTGAACAAAATTCACCGTCATTTCTGAACTCCGGGAGATGGTAAAAAAATTACCAGCTTCGTGCCATCGACGCTCTGGAAAGGCAAAACAAACAAATTAAATACAATTTTAATTCAACTTTGAAAGGTTTGCAGTTTTAATAATGCCAAGAGGGTGCTGGCTTTTACGGCTAGCAGTTGCGTTTTTTTCACGGTTAACGGTTAGTTTTTTTTTCCTCGCCGTCATAGTGAGGTAAAAGGGTTAAGAAGCCCGGTAAACATCAAACAAGCAAACAAGCAGACTAAGATTTATGTTGGAAGGTCCTGACCCTGCACATCTTTTGTTTTATGCTCATTGTCTACGCATGAATTACATAATGGCAATGCTTCTATTGGTTAGTTGTATGAGCACACATAACCACCTTTTGTATTTTGCCAGGTTTTGTGCCGGGTCAGCCCCCCAAAATAGCCAACCAAGACATACAACAAAGAACTGTACCATGTAGGTTTCCTAACAATTTCCCTCTATTGACTATGTCAGGGTTAACAGAAATCTTAGAAATTAATTACCACTGCCTTTTAAATCTGAGTTGAAAATTAATTTCCATTGTTTATTTTACTGTAAAACATATTTCGGGTCTTAGGACCATTTCGAGAAAGAAATCGAAAGAGGTATTATTATAAGAATATTGTTCCCGAATATTAAGTCTCCCGGATTTCCCTGCACTATTCAACCACAAGACAGGACACAAAAACGTCTTGGCGAGAGACTTTCACTTTCATGGCTAAAATTGTTTTACGGCTAACGATTAAAATTTTTCAATATTTAAGCCAAAAGGCGACATTTTTGGCCCATTTTACGGCTAGCGGTTTGTCCCATTGAGACCCTATGCCAAGAAAAACTTACCCTCATACACAAGTGCGATGCTTTTCCATCCAAATGTGTTCAGTATTGCAAGTGTAGCATGCGCGTATTCTTTGTATCCCGCTGACATCTGAATCGCCTCTTTACATTGGTCAAAGGACCTACTGTCTCCATGTAGACGGATAAGAGGAATGCCAGTCACGGAAGAGAGAGTGCATGCGGGCGTTTTCGTACTACTTCCCTCGATGAGCACAATGGAGTTTTGATCAAGTAAAGCTGTAGCTGAAATAAAGATTATTTCCCAGATTAGTATTCACTGATTCTTTACAAGAAAAGCGATGTCATAACATCAATTCTTCAAAAATAAGATTTACACCTTACTGGACGAAAACACAACTCAACTTCGTTTCTCTGATTGGACAGGACTGAAAGATGTGCATTACTTTTGATGTGCCTGGGCAAGGCTCCCAAGACACATATCATGCTGAGAAGACCTACAATTTGATATGCTGGTTAATATTATGATCTTATTGACTGAGAGGGAGAGGTGGATGGGGACGTGTTTCGGCTCGAGATCAAGAAAATTCCTGTCAAGCATCGTCAACTGGTCTATTTATAAACCTAAGGAGAGCTCAATTCATAGCGATTTTTTAACTATCGATTTTTGACTAAGAAATACTTGGATAGATAGTATAACAAAACTGACAAGTGTAAAGCAGCCAGTATATGTTTTTTTAATATTAGACAGCTGTTACTAGTAAGGTAGTATTTAATTATACTTTTTTTATATATCTCACCTATATTGAATATGTTCGTGTTATCCGATATGTTGAATTCTTTTACCACAAGTGAAACATTCCTCAAACTGCTGACGACAGCCTTTATGACGTCATACTCATTTGAATGTCCATTAACAAAGCCTGCATAGAACCGAAAAACAAGACAAAAGTCCATTTGAGCGCTTCAGACTTAATTACTGTCTTTTGTGGAATAAATGACATTTACTTAAAATAATCGTAATGGCAAAATTATCCCGAGCAGAAATCAGTTTTAACGCGGTTAGGGGTTAGGAGGAGAGGAAGCGAGCACATGGTGTAATGTTAAAAAAACAAATCGACTGCAATGTAAGAACTCCTGGTGAGTCTAACTGTCAGCTGTTGAATTTGCATCAGTTAGCCTTAGTTTGGAATCACAAGTTAAACCAGTCTTTTTCCAGTTCTACACCGGTTACCAGGGGAGGTGCAGTGGCCTCATGGTTAGTGCGCTCGACTCCGGTCGGGTTCGAGCCCTGGCCGGGGACATTGTGTTGTGTTCTTGGGCAAGACACTTTACTCTCACGGTGCCTCTCTCCACCCAGGTGTATAAATGGGTACCGGCGAATTTAATGCTGGGGGTAACCCTGCGATGGACTGGCATCCCATCGAGGGGGGAGTAGAAATATTCCTAGTCACTTGATGCTACTGAAACCGGGATAAGCTCCGGCCTGATGGGCCACTAGGCTCCTATAATATACAGATTTCACCTTTTTACAGCGGTTATCCAGTTAAGTCGCTGTTTGAAAGAATTGTCCAATTAAATTGCGACGCCTAAAACCCTGGCAGAGACACTTGATAAATGATTAAAGCAGAACACGTTCAAGCTCATTACACCTCATTAGGTTCATGCTACTTACAAACTTACCGCAAGCAAATGATCTGTTTGTCGTTAAAACCTTCTGCGCAAATGACATAATGATTATAAACCCAATGCAGATGATTCTTTCCATTTCATAACGTAACACTAAAATTAAAGTTAATGAACATATATGAGTGGATAGGCATATACATTGCAGAGAGGGTATCATTTATGTGATATTTAACCGTATGGTCGGTCAGCTGTATGGTGTATTATATATATATTAAGTGCCACAGATCCTATAGCAAAGGAGATTTTAAAAAAGGTTTGCCACAGATCTTATAGCAAAAGAGATTTTAAAAAAGGTTACAAAAGGTCAAATAGGGTTGTACTGGGCAGATAACATGTTTCTTGTTTATTTCTAATAATCTCTTTGCGCAAACTTTATATATACTCCAGGTAAAAAACGTTTTGTTAATTCCACTTACATTAAGTCACACAATATTAAGCAATTCAAGGGCCTGATCCAAAGCTTCATATAAAATACAAATGTAAGAGGAGTAGTTGAAATTTTAAACAAGGGAAAAGTTATCATAGTCTTGTGCTTGGTCTTGAATTCTTGATAGAAAGTAGTTTTTTTTTTTATTCCGGTGCTGAGGTCAGGGAAAATCGTAATTAAAACAAGTTGGTAGTTATTTCATGACGGCAGTTTTTTTTTTTTTTTGCCATATTTCGACATTGTTTTGAAATTAATTTCACTTCAAGTTAATTAATAGGCTTCGTGTATAAGTCGCGCTTTATTCACGTCTAAACTCTTAACAAGCTGTAATAATACAGCGAAGAATTCGTGATTTGCGTAAGCAAGTTACGAGTTGTGCCGAAGTATTCAGATAATGCAAATTATCTTGGACAACATGTTACGTAACTGGGAGTTTTGTGCTAAAAATGGAACTGTTAGTTGAAATAACTTAAATTAAATGGTTGTTGAAAATTCTGGTTAATTTGCTGATCAGGGAAAGGGTTGATGGCAACTTGCAACTGTTCAAGTAACTCAGATTAATTGTGAGTAAAATTTCAGCCAGAAGGCTCACTTGTTGGTCGGGGAATAATCTCAATCGCTCGGGTGTTAAACTGTTCACAGTTCCCTTTTTTTCCGTGAGACTCAGTAGATGTCGATCGTTGAGTTTTACGGGCAGCCATCTTGGTCTCTTGGTGCGAGCGAAACTGGGGAGAGTACAACATACCCGTGGGTAGGGGTGGGGGAGGTAGCGCCTCTCCACCTCGACGCTATTATCCCCACCGTCTCTACCCACGGGTATTTTGTACTCTCCCCAGCTTCACTCGCATCGAATGACCAAGATGGCGGCCTGTCGAACTCAACGATCGACATCTACGATCTCACGGAAAAATAGGGGACTGTGAACAGTCTAGGGCGTGTGTCAACAAGGTTAGCTCATATCAATCAGCATTCACTTCACGAGTTTGCTCATAGAGCACTTTGATTAAGTGTACTTTCCACCTGGTTGGAGTGTATGTTCCTTACCTACAAGTAGACTTTGTTGTCAACACACGCGTGTGTTGGTTAATAGTGAGACATAAAACCTAGAGAAACTCATGGCCTCTTAAGTAAAAACACGCTAATATTCTTACGTTGAACGATTTTACACTCAATATCAAGAAAAGAATTATAAGACACTTCTTGCAAAGATGTTAAAATTAAATTACTTTAAATCACGGTCTTTTGAATTAGAATTGTGTTTACATTATACATCCAGTGACTAAGGGTAAGCTAAATAGGCGAAGAAGTGAAAGAGTGATTTCGATATGATCACTTTGATGGCTGTGACCACTGCTACTGTTAATTATTGTTATGGGAAAACTTGAATCACGAAATTCATGACGATCGTCGAGATAGAACTTCAAGTCTAAGTATCTAAGCGATCGTTGTTGTCATAGCTACGAGTCGCTATGATCTCTGGAGAGTGGTTTCCATATAAATGCAACGATTGTGCCGAAAACAGCGATCGTTGCAATACTATATGGAAACCAGCCTTTACTAGGAAGGTGTTTTACCTTTTTTTGTCAGACAAATGGCATAATTTATGCCCTAATACCAGTTAGATGTAACCGTTCAACCTTAATTGCATGAATGAATTTGCGTACTTCAAAACTTTATTTATTCCTTTATTCATTCCTCAGTTGAAATGAGATTCAGTTCCAGAAAAGTGTCCCACATGGATGAACCGTAAATATTTCACATCGTGAAAACAAAAAACCTAAAGCTGGCAATTTACTGAAGACGTTAAAACATAACAAAGTGCTGTTTGGTAAGAATTTCAAAAGTTTTAACTTTACTATTTTTAGTTGGTATGGTTTTCTGTGTCAAAATGGAAACAAAAAAAAAACAAAAAACGAAGATAGCGACCTTGATGAAACGAGATTTCAATAAAGACGCCCCAAGAAGTAGCTTATTCATTCTATTTTTATCTGGCAAGTTATCATCATTTGCAATTTATATCTAAGATATGATACTTAATTAAAACAAGAGAAAACCCATGGCTAACATGGCGAGTCATAAGTGTAGTGAAAGGCAATTTGTACATTAAAGAACGAAGACAAGACCATAACTGAGAGATAAGACCCGTACCTTGATTTTACAGTATTGAATTATTCCTAGTAAATTGGCAAAACAGGGAAAATCTGTGGAGTAAACTATACACATGCTAATAAAGTTCTCTGTGGGCCCCTGCCTAGCAAGTAGGTAACTGTCTAGCTTTTTTTTCTAGTTTTTTTTTTTTTTAATCTAGCTTCTTTTGCTTTCCTACCAAACATATCACGAACAATGTCAATCGCTAAATGAGAAAGAGTAGCTTGACAGGCTGTTTGAAAATTATTTTTTTACAGAAATAGTAGTAATATATGAAAAACTACTTTCCTTTTAAAGTCTTGTGGCAGACAACATACAAGCTAACGTTTACTACGAGTGTAACACTATGCGTCTACCTGACATCAAATTGGTTATTTCTGCCTAAGCGCTGCCTAGCTATTACTTAAGTTTATTCAAGTATACCTAATTAAATAAACCGCATGATTGTCGACATATTTCACACCAAAAAGTGTTACTGCTGATGAGCTTAACGAAATTATAATGAAAACGTACCTGTCAGTTAACCGTTTTTCACTTCAATTGTCGAAATATGAAACAAGAATATGATCGCTCCTCGCGCGAAAACACTTTATGCCATTAAAGTAGTTGAAGTTGAGATAACACCTGCCAACTCTTTTGTGCGCAGACTGCAGAAAATTAATCAATCTTAGGAAAGCAGCAATAACTTGCAACATGCACATTTACATATCAATAAACAACTACGAAGCTTCTTGTTTATACCTCAAGGGACAAAGCTCTAAATACGTTTGTCTTCAATCCTGCACCCCACTTTTAATACACCTGTCCCTAATATTGAAATTTGTATTATTTTATTCCCTCACTACCCACGCAAGATTTGAGAATATCAAATATTCATAAAAAGATTTAAAAGCATGCAATTGATGTATTCTTCGTTAAATAATCAGCAAATTTTAAACCTAATCAAAGCTAAGAAATGGCCAATCATTTTTGTAAACTCTGAGGTATTGCTAAGGGCGTCACCAATATTGACATTTAAAATGGGAAACAGGAGAAGCTGAATTCACGGTTTTCTTTTCTCTTTTAGGATATTTTGGATACATTTTTTGATGTTTTTAATGTATTTTGTAAGATACTTTCTTATTATTTTCGTTTATATCCTTTAATCCAACATTTCTTAATCCAACGAAATACAACGGCATCAATCTGTTTCTTCTTAAATATATCAGGATGTTTTTCGACCATTCTAGTGTGGAACACACTCTTTTAACTAACATTGAAGTATTAAAAAAAAAACAGCAGGACAATGAGGCGAGATAGCAGTGTTTTAACTTAAAATTGATAACTGGTTCTTTCATTTCATGATAAGGTAGTTTAATAGCTCCGTTGTCAACCCGCTAGAGATTGAAAACTTCAAAGTATAGACGCATTTCTTTGTTGTTTCTATAACTGCACGTGCACCCCACAGGGAATTGATGGGCACTCATCCAAGCAACGCCGCAAAAGAAAACGAATTGACAGGTGAATAAACTGATAATATCCACCAGGACAGTGAGCCTTATCAGGAGAAAAATGATTCACAGTTTGTTATTGAACAACTTGCTGCGTCAGTCTCTGCCTTGCAAATAGTAAGCCATCAGTTACCGCAACGTTTTGACTTTGATAAACAGGTCCAAACAGGCAAGGGTCTGCAAGTAACACTAGGCACATTTACACGACATTCATTTTGGGTACGGCACTCCTAAATTTTGGCACGCGGGCCAATAAAATAGAGCACGGCACGCCTCAGGAGGTAGTCTCGGCCCGCCTAGAAAGAGGTCCGCGTGCTGAAACTGGAGGAATTCTCGTCCCCAGAATCTTTGCGCTCATGACTGACCACGAAGAAGAAGGCCCTGGGGTCGAAAATGAGCTTTTGAGGCGCCAAAATCTTGTACTTTTCGCAGGAACAAAGATATGGCGTCGAAAAATCGTGGCAAAATTTGCTTCTGGAGCAACGATGCCACAGAAATGTTGATCGACCTGTGGTCGGAGGAAACTATTCAGTTCGCTTTAGAAAGCAGTAAAACCTCAAAGGAAACGAGAGAAGTGTATAGCACGCTTCAGGTAAGTAATACATTCTACTTGATTCAGTTCGACAACATGCACTTTAAAGATTGTGAGGTTTCTCGGTTGTCGATCGATGTCAGAGACAAACTTTAATCGCAAATTTTCCTCGTTCTCTTTTTGAAGTCACGTACAAGCTCTAAATCATAAACTTAAGCCTTAAAAGCTGTTAAAGATAAAATGTTTAAAATCTTTTCGTGTATCAGGTACAGCTTCAATCCAAGCCCGTTTATTTTTTTATTTTTTTTATTTATGCAACTTTATTACAATATACACAATACAGATAAGATACGTATTTACAAAAGACAATTTACAATCTACAAAAGGAATACTTTTTTACATGAATTACAGTTTCAAAAGAAATTTTCAATGCATTTAACAATAATTTGTTATAACAGGTTATAGAAGTTCGGTTTCTTTTACTTACAATCACATGACTTTGGTTACATACACAACAAAAGATTGATAAGCTACACTACTTACGGAGACTACAATTAATTATTATTCACTTTTTTCACTATTTAGTACTACATATTAATACTAATGAACGTAGAATAGAGGACGAAGAGCTTATTTGTACTAAGGATTATAATAGGTTTTCGCAACGAAATTTAAGGTGCAGTTTATTAATAAATTCGTGAAAATCACATTTTTTCAGACTCAGTTTTTGACAATATAAGAAGTATTTGGCGAAGAGTAGACAATAATTAAATCTAGCGAGTTTTTTGTCATTTCCATCATGTGTCATGCCAAAAAGTTGCTGGACGATTGTTGGTGAATATTGCGAGTTGTTTGTTGTATTAAACCAGGAAATGACTTTATCAAAGAAGGACCTAGACTCTTCACACTCCGTAAAGGAATGCAGAATGGAGTCGGGTTCACTACAATAAACACACTTACTATCTGTTTCAATTGCATAAGCATATAATTCTTTCTTGGTGACTATTATTCTATGCAGAAATTTGTAGTTGAATTCTCTGAGTTTGTTTTCTTTACATATTTTGCTTATGCGGGTGAAGGCCAAGTTCCAGTTATAGTGCTCCAGTTTAAGGTCTTTTTGCCATTTTTTTTGACCGGCGGGTTCGATTTTGGTCGCATTAACGTATAGCCAATAATAATCTTTGCACTTCATTTTTGTTAAGTCTATGACAATAGATGCAGAAAGCTGAAGGGAAGTGCCACATGCAAAATTACACATGTCGATTGGTGATACAGTTCGCGCCTTTCCAAGTAGATACTTGGGTATCGCTGAGAGAACTTGAAAGTAATTTAAGAAATTACATCGAACGTTATATTTTTGTTGAAATTCTGGAAAAGACAGGAACTTACCATTATGAGCAAGCAGATGCACAATTGAGAATACCCCCTTTTCTATCCAGTAAGGGAGGTATATTGTGTTGCCATCAACTTTTATCTCTTTGTTATTAAACAATAGCAAGTCTGACAAGCGGTTGAATCTGTATAAAGTCTTGAGTTCTAGAAAGTTCGATAGGATTTGCCTGTAAAAAAGCGGAAGTTCAGATCTCTCTAGGAGTTTATTGTCATAGTTACAGAGGAGCAGAAAGCTGAGACCACCAAAATTATCAAAGAAGTGGTTCGGGATTGATTTCCAGGTTTCAGACGAGTGTGTATCTATTGTCAGTAGTCTAGAGATCCAGGCTAAATTTAAGGACTTAAACAGGGTTTCGATGTTCGGAGCGCGTAAACCACCTTTGGAATAATCTTGATACATTACATCCCTTTTTATTTTGTCTTGTTTGTTGTTCCAGATAAAGCTGAAAATAGCACTCTTAATTGTGGGGAAATAGGTATTAGGAATTGTAAGCATGGAGGCCGTGTATATTAAATGAGATATACCCAAACATTTCACAATGAGGCATTTACCAAGAAGGGAGAGACTACGAGCTCGCCAAATATCCAGTTTGGCTTTCATATTGTCAATTTTGCGATCTATGTTTTTTTCATTGTTCTCCTTCTCATTGTAAGAAATATAGGTTCCAAGGGCTCTTACAGGGTCTTTTGTCCATTTTAGTCCAAAAGGCTTGGAATTTTTAAATCTCCAGGGACCTAGCCATAAAGCTTTTGTTTTTTCCACATTGAGTAAAAGACCAGAGATACTCCCGAATTGATCTGCCAATGTAAGCGAGTTTTGTACAGAAGTTAGGTTACTTAGCAGAAGTGTGGTATCATCAGCGAATTGACTGATCTTGTGTTCAGTACCAAATATCTTAATCCCCATTACGTTGTTATCTGTCCTTATCCTGGAAGCCAATATTTCCACTCCTACAATGAATAGGTACGGGGAAAGAGGGCATCCTTGTCTGACACCCCTTGATAACTTAAAAAAATGCGTTGTAAATCCATTGTGCAAGACTGCACTTTCCGAGTTTGTATAGAATGTTTTGACCCATTGTTTTAAACAAGGTCCAAAGTTGAAGAGACTCAAAGATTGCTGGATAAAGTTCCATTCTATAGTATCAAATGCGTTCCTGAAATCCAATAAAAGAAGTATACCGGGAATATCTTGTAATTCCGTTTGTTCCATGATATCGTTGAATAATCTTATGTTCTGCCCAATGTATCTGCCCTTCATAAAGCCCGTCTGATTACTGTTAATAACATGTGGAAGAAATTTGACCATTCTTGTTGCGATAGCTTTTGACGCAATTTTATAATCTACATTTAACAATGTTATAGGACGCCAGTTGGTTAGCTCGCGTAAATCAGAATTTTCTTTTGGTATTAGTGTTATTATTCCCCTGCGTTGAGAAACGGACATCTCACCATTTTCGTACGCTGCATTGTAACTATTTAGGAGATCTTTTCCTACAATCTCGAAAAAGCATTTATAAAACTCGGCGGTGAAACCATCCTCCCCAGGTGACCTTCCAGTTCCCATCGATTTTAAGGCTTCCCAGCATTCGTTTAAGGTTAATTTTCCTTCAATTCCATTACATTGTTCTGTGGATAGTTTTGGTAATTGTTGGTTTATGTTATTTGTGAACTCATGGAAGTCCTCATTTGTGCTATTATTAGATGAGTTATATAGGTTTTCATAAAACAGTTTTATTTCATCCATAATTTGGTTCTCGTTGACGGTTAAACCGCCGTCAGCCACTGTGAGCTCTGAAATAATTTTCCTATTGAAATTTTTTTTTTCCATATTAAAAAAATATTTCGTTGGCTTTTCACCTTTCTGTATCCAACGTACCTTTGAGCGAAAGATTGCTCCCTCGGCCCTTTTTTCATAGATATGACGAAGTTCAGTTTTCAGGTGCTCGTATTCTTTCTGCTCAGACTCCGTAGTATCTTCACTCTGGTCGAATTTCCTATTCAAAAGCTCGGCCAAGCGTTTCTCAAGCTCATCTTCAGTTTTTCTCATTTTACTAGCCTTGTTTTTAGAATATGGAATAGTAAGACCTCTTATTTCCATTTTGATAAGTTCCCATTTTAATTTTGGGTCGTTAATGTTGGAATATTTCTGGATAATATCAGGGTAACTGTCTTGTATTAAATTGGAGGGTTGTCCAATACTCACAAACAGACTCCAATGGAATATCATTCATTCCAATGGTATTCCATTGGTGAAAGCCATATAATTACAAGGGCTTAGAATATTTCTTCGGCTTCAGGCTGCGAGGGGGTGCATTCTACTTGTCCATTGGTACGATTGGTACCAATGGAATAACCCTCATGCCATTGGTATTCCATTGGTGAAATGCATATTATTATGGGCACTTAGAATATTTTCTACAGTTTCAGGCTGTGAGGGGTGCATTCTACTTGTCCATTGGTACGATTGGTACGATTGGTACCAATGGAATATCATTCATTCCAATGGTATTCCATTGGTGAAATGCATATCATTACGGGGACTTAGAATATTTTCTTCGGCTTCAGGCTGCGAGGGGGTGTATTCTACTTGTCCATTGGTACGATTGGTACCAATGGAATATCATTCATTCCAATGGTATTCCATTGGTAAAATGCATATCATTACGGGGACTTAGAATATTTCCTTCAGCTTCAAGCAGCGAGGGGGTGCATTCTACTTGTCCATTGGTACGATTGGTACCAATGGAATATCATTCATTCCAATGGTATTCCATTGGTGAAATGCATATCATTACGGGGACTTAGAATATTTTCTTCGGCTTCAGGCTGCGAGGGGGTGCATTCTACTTGTCCATTGGTACGATTGGTACGATTGGTACCAATGGAATATCATTCATTCCAATGGTATTCCATTGGTGAGATGCATATCATTACGGGCACTTAGAATATTTTCTTCGGCTTGAGGCCGTGAGGTGGTGCATTCTACTTGTCCATTGGTACGATTGGTACGATTGGTACCAATGGAATATCATTCTTTCCAATGGTATTCCATTGGTGAAATGCATATCATTACGGGCACTTAGAATATTTTCTTCGGCTTGAGGCCGTGAGGTGGTGCATTCTACTTGTCCATTGGTACGATTGGTACGATTGGTACCAATGGAATATCATTCATCCCAATGGTATTCCATTGGTGAAATGCATGTCATTACGGGTTCGCGCGCTTTGAGAACGAAAAATATACTTTGTATTTAGCGTGTGTTTGCGCTCGCACTCTTTAGTTTAAGAACGAAGAATATACATTGTATTTAGCGTGTCTGTTTGCGCTCCCACGCTTTAAGAACGAAGAATATACATCGTATTAAGCGTGTGTTTGGCTCGCACAATTTAAGAACGAAGAATATACATTGCATTTAGCGTGTGTTTGGGCTCGCACGCTTTAAGAACCGTGAAGAATATACATTGTATTCAGCGTGTGTTTGCGCTCGCACGCTCTAAGAACGAGGAATGTACATCGTATTAAGCGAGTGTTTGGGCTTGCAAGCTTTACGAACGAAGAATATACATCCTATTCAGCGTGTGTTTGGGCTCGCACGCTTTAAGAACGAAGAACATACATTGTATTTAGCGTGTGTTTGGGCTCGCAGCTGGCTCGCACTCTGTAAGAACGAATAATATACATCGTATTCAGCGTGTGTTTGCCCTCGCACACTTTACGAACGAAGAATATACATTGTATTTAGCGTGTGTTTGGGCTCGCACACTTGAAGAACGAAGAATATATATTATATATAGCGTGTGTTTGAGCTCACACTCTTTAAGAACGAAGAATATACATTGTATTTATCGTGTGTTCGCGCTCGCACGCTTTAAGAACGCACGCTTTAAGAACGAAGAATATACATGGTATTCAGCGTCTGTTTGCATTGTTTACGCTCGCACCCTTTAAGAACGAAGAATATACACTGTATTCAGCGCGTGTTTTGGCTCGCACGCTTTAAGAACGAAGAATATGCACTGTATTCAGCGTGTGTTTGCGCTCGCACGCTTTAAGAACGAAGAATATACATCGTATTCAGCGTCTGTTTGCGCTCGAACACTTTTAGAACGAGGAATATACATTGCATTTAGCGTGTGTTTGGCCTCGCACGCTTTAAGAACGAAGAATATACACTGTATTCAGCGTGTGTTTGCGCTCGCACGCTTTAAGAACGAAGAATATACATGGTATTCAGCGTGTGTTTGCAGTGTTTACGCTGGTACCCTTTAAGAACGAAGAATATACACTGTATTCAGTTCAGCGTGTGTTTTGGCTCGCACGCTTTAAGAACGAAGAATATACACTGTATTCAGCGTGTGTTTGCGCTCGCACGCTTTAAGAACGAAGAATATACATCGTATTCAGCTTGTGTTTGCGCTCGAACACTTTTAGAACGAGGAATATACATTGTATTTAGCGTGTGTTTGGCCTCGCACGCTTTAAGAACGAAGAATATACACTGTATTCAGCGTGTGTTTGCGCTCGCACGCTTTAAGAACGAAGAATATACATTGTATTTAGGAGTGCTTTAAGAACGAAGAATATACATTGTATTTATCGTGTGTTCGCGCTCGCACGCTTTAAGAACGAAGAATATACATTGTATTTAGCGTATGTTTGGGCTCGCACGCTTTAAGAACGAAGAATATACATCGTATTCAGCGTGTGTTTGCGCTCGCACGCTTTAAGAACGAAGAATGTACATCGTATGAAGCGAGTGTTATATATACTGTATCCAGCGTGTGTTTGGGCTCGCACGCTTTAAGAACGAAGAATATACATCGTATTCAGCGTGTGTTTGGGCTCGCACCCTTTAAAAACGAAGAATATACATTGTATTTAACGTTTGTTTGGGCTCGCACGCTTGAAAAACGAAGAATATACGCTGTATTCAGCGCGTGTTTGGGCTCGCACTCTTTAAGAACGAAGAATATACATTACATTTAGCGCTTTTGGGCTCGCACACTTAACGTAGTTTAGAAATGGGATACTGATCGACTGTCTACTTTTCCATATGCTGTCTACAAATGGAGCACCGATCGGCTGCCTCCTTTTCCATTGGTACCAATGGTACCAATCGACAAATAGTTTACGCGCGGCCCTCAGGTGTTAATATATGCAGTTTACAAATAGAGCACCGATCGGCTGCCTCCTTTTCCATTGGTGCCATTGGTACCAATGGTACCAATCGACAAATAGTTTACGCGCGGCCCTCAGGTGTTAATATATGCAGTTTACAAATAGAGCACCGATCGGCTGCCTCCTTTTCCATTGGTGCCATTGGTACCAATGGTTCCATTGGTGAGGATTTTTTGACGATTGGTATCTGTTTGTGTGTATTGGACATGTGTGTTAAATTGACATAGGTTTCATCTTTTAATAGCGAATTGTCTAATTTCCAAAGGCCTGGTCCACGTTTACTGTGTATGAGATT
>OZ026604.1:14567043-14584543 GCA_964020085.1 Micromussa lordhowensis
ACCTTCCAACGGGTTTGCGAGACTTTCAAAATCGTCGATTTGAATCCTCTTCAGCGAGAAGCTATGGAATATTTCGTGAAGAAAAAGGTGGACGTCTTCGTTAATCTACGGATACCAACGTGACCTTTCAACGATTATCTGGACGTTATCGGCAAGAAGCTGTAAAGTATTTAATACGTGAAGAAAAGGATGGACATGTTCGACGCGGACATTCATTTGCATGACAGGTTTCTATCAAATGCTGGAAGCCTGCGGAAAGTCTACTTGAAATGATCATGCTAGCGTGCAGCTGAGCGTGTCCTTTCATTGAGTGTGTGAGACAGTTACGATAATCTGCTTAAATCCCCATCGAGAAACTATAGTTTATTTCACTGTAAAAAGAGGAAGTGCTCGTAGATTCTACGAACGCGGAGTAGAAAAGCTATAGAAAAGCTGCATGGTAAATTTGAAAAGGTTGACGTTGCCGTACGTGAGAATGCAACAGTTCGAGTTGTACTTCTCGCCCCAAGGGAGCCTGTTAAGTTTATTGTTAGCTTTTAATTACGTAATTAGCCGACGCCGATTGGCTCTAAAGTAATTTTCACGTGATCTCCAGCTGATCTTTAAGTCCAAAGCGGGACGCAAGCAAACAAAGGGAAAGGAATGTCCCCTTGGCTTCAGCAGACGTTCGTGGGCGCGGAAGATTGCGTGACGAGCCCAAAGAGCGTCTGCGTAGGAGGCTACCTTTCGACGTATCCAAATCGTCAATGTTACAATTAGACAACACATTGCAATGTACTGCACTAAAAAATTCGTCGGTTTTTCCATGGTCGTCAAATTGCAGAGATTTTTTGTCCTTCACATTGGACGCTTCCATTCCTTTTCGTTGATTTTTGTTTCAGGGGAAAACGTTCTTACGCTTTTGCGATTATGAGGACTGCCGCGTGCTGTAGGTGACAGAACATCAAGTAATTTTCTCTTCGCGCCTTCGGAATTCTCCTTGTTTTCTTCTTTCTTCTGCGCTAAACGTGTTTTTATGAACTGAAAAAGTTCACCCAAGTTCTTGATCTTCCGATAACAGGCATTGCAGACCATCTGTGAATCGTTATTAGACGCAGTCACTGTTATCCCTACGTTCTTCAGAGTATCGCTGAAAACAACTCCGAATATCTCTTTTCTCGGCGCGGTCGGTTTAAGTATGTTGACACAAGATTTTGATGCAAAGTTGCCATATGTCACCTTTAGATTCACCTGGCAAACTATACAAACGTCGTTGCAATTGTTTTCTTTTTTGGGCCGACCTCTTTTTGCTCTTTCCAAATTATTTCATTTTTCTCACACGAAAAGTGAAAACAAGAAATACGAGAACCCTTTGAAGACTACAGACTTTGCCGCGAAGAAAGCGGCGTGATTTTGATTGGATGATTTTGACAGCCAGGCATTCCACAGTTGAGTAGGTTTTGCATATTTAATTAGAGGGTGGACATTCTCGTCCCCAGTGCTACTCGTCTTAAAATGTCGAGAATGGAGGGTGGAATGAAGAAAACAATAGATCGTTTTCACTGTCACGCAATAAAAAAAAATAAATCGAAAACTATCCAGTGGAAAAAGCTAAGAAATTGTGATGTTATAGAAGAGAAGAAAATAAGACACTTCTCCAAGTTTTAGCACTGTGCGTTTCCCCAAACTTCAGATATTCGTCGAAATGTTTCGCAGAAATTTACAGAGCCCAGTATGAAAACGCCATGTTGGTGTACCTCCATGGTACACCAATATGGCGGCCGGAAAATAGTGTAAATATCTGGAACTTACTTTGGCTTTCTAGGCGACTGATTATCAGTACTGAAAAAACAAGTATTTACATAAGCACTTTTTCTAATGCTCTAGCTTCTAACAGGGCTCAAAATCATGAGATAAGTATATATTTTTTTCAACAAATTTGATCGTAGCCTTGTGTCACGCGCCTCCATAACCCGGAAATTCAAATGCTCTGGTTTCCAAACGAAGCACGCTATTGAGCTGTAAAGTTGCAAACAGATATAAATATGTCACCTCTTATACCTGATGAGGATGAAAACTTTGGTGGATCTTTAGTTTTTGGAGATCTTACCACAAACGGCAAGCCGCGGTTTGCGGTTAGCGGTTAGCAGTTCCACGTTAGCCGGCTGCCATGTTTGTTTTCATTCGTTCGTTCACTTCTGTTTTAGCTGAGAAATCATCTTCAAAATTACGTTTCTATGAAAAAGAATTCGATAGTTAAGGCGGGGGTAAACATGAAAGCCGTATTTTGGCTGGGTATTATGTTTTTAATGCAAATATCTTGTTTACGTTTCAAGCAATCAAGAATCTCTCTGCTCATCTCACATATCTATGTTTTGGGTTGTTTTGTAATTTTAGGTATATTTGGAGAGAAATAGATTTTCTCAAAGGATTAGTAAAATTGATGGAAATAGGAAATTTGGAAGATTTGTTGTTGTTTTAAAATTATAGTTTGAAATTAAAAATTGGTAGATACACTCCAAACAGTTGCCCAACAACCTGGAGTGCCATTATGCGGTCGGGCAACTGTCTGGTGGTATTCCATAACCCTTTTTTTCCCTTTCAACCCCTATTTAAACTTACCAAAATTTCACTTAAATTCACGTTTACCCCCGCCTTAATTAGCGAAATAGTATTTCCTCTCAAACGTGGGATTGTGATGTTTCAGGGTGCAAAAAACCTTGCCGTAAATCACTTACCTCTAGAACTTGGTCTAGCCGTACAAACGTGACCTGACGTCAACGCTCTGATCACGTGACTTCTTGATGTTCGCGGTTCGCGGTAAATAGAGAGATTAGACACCTTAAGATCGAGGTTTACCGCGGACCGCAAACCGCGGTTTCAGGTTTGCGGTTTGTCGTTTGCGGTATGCCTCCTTCGTGTATTAAGAATCGCGTGATAACGATAATGTGCTTCCATGCCGCCATATTGGATTTCAACGTTGTGCAGCAGTTGTCGTTCAAACCTTGTAAAAAACAAAACTTTTGTCTTCTTAATATTAAAATTCATATGAAATGAAAGAAAAAGGTTTTTTCTGTATATCAGTGCCAGGCATACGTGGGATCACAAAACATTCATGCAAATAAAAGTTGACGTAAATGACTTACGCGAAAACCTACCTCTTGCCGTCGAAAACGTGGAAAATTTCCCGTAAACGCGAGGTTGAAGTCTGGTCACGTTTGCAGTCCGCGGTAAACGTCGATCTTAAGGTGTCTATTAAGCACCGCGTATTTTTTTCCCGCGAACGGCAGAGATGGTCACGTGATCTGACATTTCCCGCGTTTGCCGTTTGCCGGCCGCCGTTTCTACTCGAGGAGGACATTTTTCCCGTTTGTAGGGAACGCGAAAACGTGAGTATTTGCAGCCCATTTTTACCCACTATTTCTACATTTTGATCACTTGCTTTTATAGCTAAGCTTCGTTTATCATCCTACTTCTGCATGAACTGCTTGTAAAGATAAGAGTTTCAAATTCAAGCCGAAAATACATAACTTCTCCGTGTCCATTTTTTCTAGTCGCAGTGAATGGCGACCGAGAACATTTGCCTTAGGAGAATTAAGAAATATGGGCCTGGCCTTTACTGAACTGTATTTCAGTTAATATTTTTAACAATAAGTTGACAAAGTTTCTTTTCGAATGAACATCTAGTTCTAGTTAATTTCAAATGTAGACAATTTTTGGAAGCCTTACATATCTTTAACACCCTCGTTTTTGTTTTGAACTTCTCTTCTCGTGTCGTCGGGAAGCTTAAACAGACGAACATCGCGGACGGAAAGGCAAACGACAAACGGCTAGCCGACGTTCAGCGTTCGCCGTTTTCGCGGTGCTTAATCTAACTATTGCCGAAAAACCTCGATTTTAAGGTCTCTAATAGCATCCTTGCAGGCTTCACCACCCCTTCCGTCACGTTCACCCTCTTTGCGCGCTCGTTTTTTCCCTTCTCCCTCCCCTTCGACGCCTGCCATGCAGGCTAGTACTTGCCGGGTTATTTGACGCATATTTCAGCGCAATACCGCAAAAATGTGCCAAGCTCGTGCTGCGGCTTCCTGTATTTACCATTTCCTTCTACTACTCTTGTAGTTAGATAAACCATAGATAAACCCTACGACTTGGTTCGGGGAATGTCATGGGTAATTCTTTGTTTCTCTTTGATGTATCCACAGTGATTTCCCGTGGGCAGTTTCACTGTGGGAATAAAGGTTACACACAAAACGCAGACACCCCATAGGTAAAGTCCTTCTTTTCCGTGGGCAAAAGGTCTAGTGGAACCGTAACTATTGTTTATCTAACAACAAGAGTAGTTTAACCAATCGGGTGGAAGGAAATGGTAAATACAGGAAGCCGCAGCACACGCTGGGCATACGCGCCAAATAAGGTATGGGTCGCACTTGGCAAATCTTTGCCGGAATTTGTTTACTTTGCGGTGAAAATCTGTCATCGCGGGCCTTTGCCAAGTGCGACTCCAGGTTTTTCGCTTCGGCAAAAACTTTGCGAATCGGCAAAACATCAGAGATGCCGTAGTGCTTGGGTGGGGCAGGCAGATTTTCGCAAAGTCGAGCCAAACAATGGGAATCACAGCGGTAACTGTACTGTCAACGCTTGTCAGTGTAACATGAAAAACGATACGCGCGGGAAGATCAGTTGTAGTTCGCGGTCTTTCATGATGAACGGACGTGGCTATATTTTGAATCCCGCACAATTTCAAGGCTTTTACGGCGATAGCTTGGAATACCCGCACCATGCTCCCGTGTACCATGATATGACTGGAAGAGAAACGCAACCAAGCACTTCACATACGAGCATTTCTCTGGAAAACGCTGTACCGGCCAGGTCCATTGCCCATCGTTCGTACATCAAGCGAAAGACAACAAACCGCTGCAGGTTAAGCTGAATGAATAGAAGGAGAATCACCGAAACAACTATGAGCACTCCTTCCACGGGACCCACACTTGTTTCTTTTTACACCGCGATCGATATCATGTCTCTCGAAAGTACATGGGAAAACGACGTGGTATCTAGTATCTGGTTACTGACAATTATCTCCCTAGTGCGACCCGCTGTTTCTGTCTTATGGTTCCGGTTGCGGTTTCAAATTTTTGTGTTTTTTTAGCCGGCAAAGATTAAAACATTTCCCAAGTGCGACCCATACCTAACAGGCATACGGTATTTCGCGGACTGGACTAGTAAAACGCGGTCTTTTAAAACGAGGACTGGTATTATCTGTATTGTTACGCTATTGTTTTCTGAGAAAGGAGTCGATTTCCTTTTAGTAACAATTTCAACAGCTTTATTCAGCAGCTACAATTATCGATTGGAATGATCATCTCTCTTCCGAAGAATGATTCTTAACAAGAGAGAAACAGAAACATCTGAAATAAAAAGTCAACAGGAACATGATTAAGTCAGATCATGCTTTCCGTCACGCAAGGTGTATACATTCTGAGAAAGCAGCAATTACATTTTAGCAATAATTTCAACAGCTTTCTTTCCCAGCTCGAGAACAGAGCTGTGCGGGATTTTTATTGTAAGTTTAAAAAAGGGAACTGTATGGTAAGCAAAGTACGTGACGGAGAAGAGTCTGTTGATCTTTGATCATCAAAATCGCGCCAAACTTCGGAATCAATTTTCATTTGTAATTGTCGCGCGAAAATGGCGGCTTTTTTCAAGCTACAATCTCTCACTAAAAAGCCGAGACCTCCATCTCAATTTCCAGAATTTAAATGGAGTGAGGTCAAAATAGAAGCAGAGTTACGGTGTGGGACTTTTGGATCTGTTTACCTTGTAAAATATGACAGAGAAGACCGTGTCTTGTTATAGTTAAAACAATGAAAGGTGAGTCGGCTGAAGCAAAGCGTCGATTTGAGAAGGAGGCTGGGATCCCAAAACAAAAATATTGTTAGAAAAATATATTTTCTTTTTGATAGTCAGTAGGTCTAAGTATGTTAGAAGTATACAGATATGTATGTGATATATGTTTATATAAGAATACAGATAATCGTTGAAATAAAGACAGTCTAGTCCTCGAAATACCGTATACCAGACACGGCAACTTGTGTGGTTGCGGACTGTGCTGTGAGTATATTCTACTCATCTTTGCTCTGAATATCCTCAATATCTGAGTACGTTTAGTGTGGGATCGGTTTAGCTATTTTTGTAATTCGTTTTCTTTTCACATCAAATTTAGACCTAAAGATGCAGAACAAGATTTGACGTTATACAAGTCATACAACGGCTATTTATTCAAAATCCGGCGCCGGCAGCATACGCTCCATATCCCTACAATTGTAATCGCAGACGCCTTCTACGCATTCTTCTTCAAACGAAGTTTTGATTGGATCGCTAAATCAACCAGAAAGAACGACGGCAAACAAACCATACGTTTCGCGGTTCGCGATCTCTATGATGAATAAACATTCCCTGAAAACACTGCCAGGTCAAAGTTGACCTCGGGTAACTATTTGCAGTGTAACCAGAAAATATTACCTGACTGGAAAACCCAAGCTGATCACAACCCAAGCCAAATACTCATTGGCAAACCTCGAGGAGAAGGTGTGTGTACCCGCAGCTATTCACTATTCCCTTGCTTCTAAACCCCGCTGCCTACACCTGTTTCCACCGCAGCTGCAAGCCAAAAAAGTATATAGTGTGATGCAAACCGCTCTTTTCTCTCCCCAGACCCTATATTTTTGTCTTCGGCTCGTCAAGATCGCAAGCAAAAAATACAAACAAGTCAAAACGCAACGGGGGTGGGGTTGGGGAAAGACAAAAATGGATTTTTTTTCCTCCCCCTTCGCGGTCGCAAGCGCGCTCGAAGAAAAATTACCTCGTAGACAAAACAGAAGCTTTCATAATCTTAATTTTCGAATCTAATAGTGTAAGTCTTTTGTGAGTCTGCAATTTAATTGGCTTTTAGACACGGTTAACTGATTATTTCGTCAATTGCATACCTACGTTAGCAATATACAATATATTGTACGATAATTGCATGAGGCACCACTTAAGTAGAAACATTAGAAACCCGTTTGCTCCGCAAAATAATCCTACTCTTTTATTTCCGAAGTATTCGAGCAAAGCTGAAAGATTATCATCTCGGTCAATGGCTAATAACACAGGGTCAAATAAGCATGATCAAGTCAATCTTATCAATTTATCTTAACTGTGAGTGGAGAGCAGAAATTAATAGCCGTGCGAACTGTTCGTACCGACAGCAACACTTAAATTTAAACATGCACAGAACCGCTGAATTCCACCTGGCAGATCAGACAAAGGGTTCCGGTTATTCCGGAATTTCACGGTAGTTTGTTGTGTTATGAAAGACTTGCCTGATGCAACTCTGATCATAACAACTTTCAGCCCCGCTAAGATTAGCTTTTGATTTTTAACTATTCTTGTGGTAATATTTTGATGCTTTCTCAATAATTGTTTTAGCTGGATATTCCGTGAATAAATTACTGTGCCAAGGAGCTTGATTGATAGCTATCGCTTTTCATTGTTTTGTTGATCCCTTGGGTAAATAACTTGAGCCAATCTTTAGGGTGATGCAAGTGAAGTGTGATTGTCCTTTCATTTTGCAGTTGTTGATTAAACAATGAATACCTTGGTTGATTATTACTCATCTATCACGGACGCCTTCGTACCTCATTTGATAGGCGGCAGATCATTTTAGTTGTTTCATTCGTCCACCTTCCTGGCATCCGAAGCAAACGCCAGCATGTCTCTTCATAAAGTCAAAGAAAAAATGAACCAGTTCAAAGAAGACATAGATAAAGCCGAAGAGAGGGAGGCTGAAGCAAGATCCCTGTTGAAAGAAGCCGAAGCGCAAGAAGAAAAACATTCAACAGAGGCCGAAGGAATTAAGCGAAGGATGAAACTACTTAAGGCCGAATTAGACAAGGTTAACAACCGCTTGGAAGAGCAAGAAGAGAAACTAGAGCTGGTCACTCAAAAAGGAGTAAAAGAGGAGCTGTGTTGCAAAGAGTTAGAGGAAAATGAAGAAGAAGGAGATGAGAAAATCTCGGAACTGGAAGGTCTCATCACTGAAGCTGCCAAGGACGGAGAAGAAAAACACCACACGCTGATTGAAGCTAGGCGACGGCTTATTGTGATAGAGGGCGATCTAAAGTCTGCCGAAGAGCGAGAAGAAAAAAGTCTTCGTGCAATCGAGATGTTGGAGGAGTCGTTAAAAAGAATATCGGAAAAAACTAAGGACCTCGAGCAAGCGGACGAAGACGCATCCGAACGAGAACAAGAAACTGAAGAGAAGATACAGTTCCTGCAAGAACAACTCAAAATGGCCACTGTCAGATTTGACGATGCTGAGAGACAGCTAGCCAATTTGGAGAGGCTACACGAGTCAATCACGGAGGAAATCAACCAGTGGAAACTCAAGAAACAAGAGGTGGAAGCTGAAATGGAAGACATTACGAGTATTGCGGACGACATTTGAAGGACAGGATTACATGAAATTTGCATACGCAAGAACAGCCATTGCAGTTAATTAACTGGTACTTGATCGAGAGCCAACAATCATTCAGTATACAATCTTGTCAGGAGAATTTTTATGTGATCAGTCAAACGGTCTTATAACAAACTATTTCTCGTGGTAAATGCGAGATATATTTTCTATTATGCTTAGGAATTTTCAAACCAGCATTTATGTAAATGTATGTGTTTAGAAGATAAATGTAAACTTTCGTTTATTTACTCTTTTGAGGTGATGAGTTTCAAACCTTCATGAAAGGATATGCTGGTTTTTTTCGCAGCCCTGCTGGGTTAATTTACTCAGGTTTATGTTACACGCACGTTCAAACAGTCTACATTTTTAATAGGTTGGACTTGCCCATATTGTTTTAGCTGAAATAATCTTGATACCGTACAATATTGGAGTTGAAACTTTTCTATTAAATGTCAAAATTTATCAACAGGACGCTTGTTATTGCTCAATGGTTTAAGATGATCGTTGTGACGTTACTCTGGTCGCCCCGTGAAATCAGGAAATCCGAAACCCGACTTCACAGCATCAAATGTAGGTTCAATTTCCCGAACAGCGGCTAACCAATCGTGTGTATTTGTAGCCGTGGTCGTTGTAGCCTGCATGCAATGCAGGAGTATTTTGGCGAGCGAGTGCATTTTTAGCCTGAAATGTCAGTCATCTCCCGCCCTCAGCCTAATCCCCGGGCATTTCAGGCTGATGCATTTTGATCAACCGAGTGCCATCTTGGATTCAAACTCGTAAGGGGCTTGGAGAGAGACGTGGAGTAGGCGTGGCCGATGACTCGTGAACACACGGAAGACGCCTGACTACACGCTAGCAAGAGACTATGACGCTAGTGTAGGCTGACCTAGGCAGACGGACAATGCATCTCAGAAGAATGTCTTGGACGGTTCGCCAGATAAACTTTTAAAAAACAGTTGTATGGATCTGTAAGATGCATTGTTTCGTTTATACGTAGCCAGAAGCCCATGCTGGGTACGTAGCATCCCGTACCTGCTTATTTCGTTTTGTTATTTAGCTGTGTTAGAACAAAGAAAGAATTTTGATATTTACCATACTTTTTAATGGTTAAAAGAAGTTTCTTTCAAAACATAATGTAAATTTGTTGTCGTTGTTTTTCTGAATTACTATTACTTTCCATCATCCCAATCAACACACCTCAGAACATTGATTAAGAAAATAACACAAACAGCGGTGATGAACATTGTATTCCAATGCATTTTTATAGAACTTGACGTTTCGTATGCTAGTCAACATACATTTTCAAAAGTGACCGTTACAATATTTGAAACCTATATATATATCATAAAACAATAGAGGTCTGGAACCTAGACTGAGAAAAATTATCTGCTGCAGTACGTGTTTTGACATAATGAGGAGTAATAGTTAAAACAGCAACAACTTCTCACTACTAATATTGACATTAAGGGAAGGCTTTAGCTCTTGAATGAACAGGGTCTCTTTAATTTTGCAATGAACGTCAGTTTTTCCGGACGCTAAAATGTCAAAGTGATCCCATTTAATGTCGTGACCAGTGGTTTTTACATGATCAGCAATGGCTGATGAATGGTCACTTTTCGCGAGGGCTTTGAAATGTTCTGTTTTTCTATCATGGAGTCTTCGTTTTGTTTTGCCACTGGTCACGACATTAAATGGGATCACTTTTGACATTTTAGCGTCCGGAAAAACTGACGTTCATTGCAAAATTAAAGAGACCCTGTTCATTCAAGAGCTAAAGCCTTCCCTTAATGTCAATATTAGTAGTGAGAAGTTGTTGCTGTTTTAGCTATTACTCCTCATTATTATGTCAAAACACGTACTGCTGCAGATAATTTTTCTCAGTCTAGGTTCCAGACCTCTATTGTTTTACGATATATATATATATATATATAGGTTTCAAATATTGTAACGGTCACTTTTGAAAATGTATGTTGACTAGCATACGAAACGTCAAGTTCTATAAAAATGCATTGGAATACAATGTTCATCACCGCTGTTTGTGTTATTTTCTTAATCAAGCTTCGATGGCCTAAGAGCAAGAGTTTATATGATACCTCAGAACATGCTCTGATGCCACAGGCAGCCCAAGGTCATGTTCCGCTAGCGTGACCTTGGACGTTATTGCGTTACAAGGGTTCCATAAATACAGTTCGTTTCATTATAAATATAACTTCAAATGTTTTGTGAATGAAATTTACTTAAGGTAATTCCCCTGAAATTGTTCTACTATCAAACTTTTTTGGAAACTTGGCATAGTTAGCATTCATGATATGACCATTAAAAACAACCTCGTTCCCAGGGCTTTTGAAAAGCCCTGGGAACGAGGTTGCATTAAAAAATGCAATAAAAAAATGGTCAATAAAAAATGGGTTCACCGTGCTTGTTTACGCTACGCAATAGCCCAATTTCGATATATTAAAATTCAGCCTAAAACAATAGACCTCAGCACGAGGCTCGTGGGAATAAACCCCACAAACTCTGTAGTTATTCCCACGAGCCTCGTGCTGAGGTCTATTGTTTTAGGGTGAATTTTAATATATCGAAATTGGGCTATTTTGAGGGAAATCTCTCTGAGGTTACGCGCACGCGCTGATGTGCGCGCGCTAATGACGCGGATGGATTTCAGCGAAGTATCAGCTGTCAGCGGTAGCCTTAAAAATGTATGCTTACTTGCCATTTGCAGATCTGCGCAGACTGATTTGACGCAATTTGTGAAAGTAATTGCGTGAACTTTGTGTATTATTATTGTTGTTGTCAATCGCGAGAGACAAGATGTTCGCATTGAGAATAGCAGGACGATGTTCTCAAGCTACCCTTCGAAATTTCTCGACTTTTTCGATCCAAACTTCGTCAAAAACGATGGCGCGATTTCCAAGGGAGAATTGCCACAGATTTTATCAAACTGAAACTAAGGCGTGGAGATCTTGGGAAGGAACTACAAAAGCTCCTGGTATTACCGGTAAGAAATTACTTCTCTGCCTTTGTTGCTTTCCTTCAGAAATCTTGCACAGGTGTGTGGTGTTGTAAGCTAAAACGAAAAATGTCTTTGATCACTTACAGTGTACATGACGTTACTCTCTGTGTTCACTGTTGTTAGTAACGTAACAACACAGGGTGTAACAAATCGATAGTATCGATACTCGATAAAAATCGATGTCAATCGATTTTTGTAGGTAGAGTTCGATTTCTATTGATTTCTATCAATTACTATCGATTTCTATCAAAAATACTGATATTGTAAACTTGTCCACCATCTTGGATTTCAATGCAGAGAAAAACTGGAAACAAGCTTGAAGATCACTCTAATGGCACCGAACAACATACTCAGCTAGAAACAAGAAGTCGTATAACAATGTTTGAAGTTTGGTCGAATTGAATTGAGGCACCCAAGGCACAATAAAGTTTTTCTCAGGAACAATGTTCTTCAGTATTCTTGCAATGATTTATTTGGTTTACTGCCGGTTTATTCCACGGATCCCACCATTCTCCGGTTTTCATGTGATATTCCAATTAAGACTTGCTGATGCTGGTGGAAAAATTTTCCCCTGTAACTGTTTGTTACAGGTATCCTAAGTGTGACATTTTTTGTATGTACATCTTATTTTGTATAATCCTCCAGCTTTCATTACTCTATGACACTGGACAGCCCAAAACAAAATTAGAGTAATGTCAACAGATTTTCTCAAAACTGTTTCTCATAAACTAAGTAACATTTCACATCTTTTCCTTATTTTCGTGCCGGTGCTTATGCTCTAAAAACCTCATTGTAACACCTGGTAGTTTATCCAAAGGTGATAGCAAGAGAATTTTAACTTTTAATCATCCCTATTTATAGCTGTGTTAAATCAATCGCCACTTTGCTTGAGTAACCGGTTGGGCGGCTTGTCACTTTTTTCTCCAAAAGCTCTCCAACCAGAATACAGAGTGCTTGTTATGCGGACTATCACTACATACAATAATGAAAATATGAAATGTGCATGTAGAAGTTCTGACAGCCTAAAAAAAGTAATTATTGCATTTTTATTCTAACAACTGTCATCTCCGCTGCACTTCCAGCAACTCAATTAGTGTTTTTCACAGAACACTTTCACATTAACAGCCCCTGACAATAAATAGCCAAAAATCACAGCCTAAGATGCATATCTCACTGCAGTGATTTAACAGTGGTCATGTACCAAGTTTGGAGGCATGGTGGCGTCATGGTTAGTGTGCTTGCCTCCAGGCCTAGTGGTCCAGGTTCAAGCCCTGGCAGGCACATTGTGGTAGAAGTGTTCTTGGGAGTGCCCCTGTCCGGTGTGTATAAATGGGTGCCAACAAATTTAATGTTCAGGAATAACCCTGCAATGGACAAGCATCCCATCCAGTGGGTGGGGGGAGCGGGGGTAGAAATACTCCTAGTTGTTTCATGCTATTGAAACTGCAGGTAAGTACCAGCCTGATGGGTCACTTGACTGGTATGCAGCCATCAGCTACTTACCTGCTGTATACCAAGTTTGTCTGAAGTTTATCTAATCCTGTCCTGTATTTTTATATTACATCTAGCTGAAACAACTGGACGTGCTGTGGTGGGCGGAGCTGCCTTGTTTGGTATGGGAGCTTTATGTTATTATGGTTTAGGGCTGTCCAATGAAGTGGGTGCAATTGATCGTTCTATGGTTTGGCCACAAGTGGTGCGTGACCGAGTGAGGTCAACTTATTCATATTTTGCTGGCAGTCTAGCATTGACAGCTGGAACAGCATATGCTATTAGCCAGAGCAGAGCAATCTACACATTGATGAGAGCAAGTCCTTGGCTTGTAAGTTTCATCTTGTTAAATTTCTCATTAATGACAATTAAGCCCTTTGTATTTGGTATTGCAATATAATTATGTCACTAACTTTAACTTGATATTCTGAAGTGAGTTTCAGCTGTAAACTCATACATTGCAGAGGTTATCGGTTCAAAGCCTCTTTCACACTTAAAAAGTCATTTTACTATTGTTACCATGTACATGTACAGTATTCAGGGGTATTGTCCAATCCAGTGCATTAGCATCTTGTGATAACATCACAGATACCCTAAAACCTACATGTACATCAAATTCAAGCTTTTAGCCCTGGCTTTTCAAAAAATGTTATCAAGTTTTCCAGGAAATGAATTATCTGCAAAATCTAAACTGGAGGTCATAGGTAATTATTATCTTTTTTGAGTCCCTGACCATCTCATTAAGAATTTTTTTCTTAAAAAAATTTGTTTTTAAAAGCATGTTTAGGTTTTCCTAAGTTAAGTGTTTGTTCATTTGAATTCAAAAGTTACAGAACATTTTCAAAAACTGCAGTTAAAAGTTACAGAGGGACCACACTGTAGAAATGCACATCTCATAAAATACTTTTGTTGGAGATGGGTTAATTTGACTGAAATCAGTTACATGCGATTTTAATGCTGACAGGTTACCATACAAAGTTGCATCTCAACCAGGGTGGGGGACAGGAAGGGGTTTCTTATACCCCGTTCACACCAAAGCTTAAACATGTTTAAAACTTGTTTTAATAAACAGATTTAATAAGACTGGCTGTTCACACTGCGGGCGCGTTTAACAAAACACGTCTAAAACCGTGTTTAACAAAACTACCTCGTGAGGTAGTTTAACAATGGTGTGTAATAAAACACATTCAAAATGGCGGCAGAAACCAAAAGTCGCGGAAGAGTTTGAGAGCACAAAGAAACCCTCCTGTTACTTGAAAAGTGGGGAGACGAGAATATCCAGCTCCAGCTAAAGTCGTGCACAAGAAAAAAGCCTATATGGCTAGAAATTGCGGCATATCTCCGAGGGACGACGGCAGCTGTAAGACACAAATTCACACTCTGATAAGCACCTACAGAAGCTACAAAGATGAATGCGCCAAGACGGGGAATGCTACACCAAAGAAGAAGCCGGCTTTCTTCGACGAAGTGGACGAGCTTTTGTCGGACAAGCCATGTACCAAACCAAAGGTTATTATAAAGTCCGCTACAATTTCCAAAGGTGGCGACGATGATGAAGAAAAAACAAGAGCAGAAAACATTGAGCTGAACGTAAACATCCCTGGGAGCAGCACAGGAAAGTCAGAAAACTTTCACAAACCTCTCAATTGTGTGACAGTAATGACAGGTAAGAGTTACAAAATTCTTTCCGATTGGAGGGCTAGACAATAGAATTGTGTCCAACAGCAACATAACATGTGACGTCGCCTGTGAGAGTTAAATGTTCAATCAGTATAAACCTTGAATACTTTATTTGAGAGGTTTTGATGGCGTGCAAGCAGGTACTGCGTCCGTATTTACAATGTAATATTCAGACAACTATACCATAAGTCTTTTTACATCTTTTAACTACCGGTATATCTTGGCTATAATGTTTATGCAATCGATTGAAGTTTCAGCGGTCGCCATGTTGTTCCTTCAGGTGCAACAAAAGCCGATGAAACAAAGAAGCCAGTACCCCACCAGTCGGCCGTCTTAAAGACAAATAAAAAGAGGAAATCTGCCTCTGATGTATTTGCAAAGTTCGATAAAGCGTTTGAGTCCTTTGTGGAGTATCAGCAAGCGGCTGACAAGTGCTTCCTCGAAGCTGAAGCGGCAAGGGAGAGGCGAGAGGAGGAAAGAGCGAAAAAGCGAAGGAAAGAGGATCAAGAATTTCTCCTGAAACTGGCGCAGGTTCTTCACAAGTAGAACCAAGTAAGTACCTGCGTCAGTTTCCAGTTCGGTATTGACATTTTGTGCGAGCTGTTAAAAAAAATTAGACTAGCTTATGTGCGGTTTTGAAACTTGCATTACTTGAAATTATATTTCTCATGTTTAATTTCACGGCGTCTGAGATCAAGCTTAAGCTTATATCGTTAATTAATTCGCTGTTATTTATTGCTCAAAATGTTTTGGCTCATATTTTTAAACGGCACTATTTAAATATTAAGCTTGGGTCTCCTATTCCTGTCTTTGATGTTGGACAGATATTTTTAGTATAGAGTCATTTGAAGTGTTGAATGTACTGGAAGAAAAAAATGCAGCCTCCTCTTACTGCTCTCAGCTGTCTGTAGGCTCAGAGAAAGTTTGAAAGTCAGTTTGAAATTATTTTTCACAAGAAAGGATTTTTTTTAAGTTAGAGGAGACTTCTGTGAATTAATTCCAAGTTGCTAAAGGGGCAGTGTCACATGGACCAAAACAGTGCTAGTCAGTATCATAATATTATAATTCCATCTACATGTGATTGCACTGCCCCAGCTACATGATATAATATTATAACAATATGGCATGAACTTTTTTTTGTGATTTCCAATGTCTTGCTTTGTCAGATTAACAAATTCACCCAGTTTGAATTTTATCAAAATTTACTGCTGAACACAAAATTTTGGCAGGCGTTGGTGCAATTCGTATATGGTATGCAGGAATGCCTCAAGTCTTTGATTTCATGTAATTCAGTAAATAGTAGATTTTTTTCATGCCACACTGTAATTTGAAAATCAGAGTAGAGTACTATTTTCCTGTATATTGTTAATTCATTTAAGAATACTTTATTATTATAAAACAAATGCAACAAAACAGCTGCAACTGTCTATAAGTTCAATGTAAGATTTTTAAAAAAGTAAAATATTGCAATACATTGTAATAATTATTTGTGTCGTGTGTTATCTGTCAGCTGATCAATTGAATAATTGTATGAAAATTATAAGTAAAAAGGACAATTGATAGCTAGACTCTCAGTCAAATGAAAGAGTCTATTCACCGCTAGCCACCGACACTGAGGTGAATAGTTGTTTTAGTATATACTAAAACAATGAGATAATATACACCACAGAAAATTAATTTGGATGATTTTTTTCAAGTTGCTTGGAGGTAAATAGCAAAGGATATTTGGAGTTTGACTAGCCAATCAGAGCTTGCCTTCAACACTATCCTCTGTTTTAGTATATACATTATTGGCATTTTGCCTGGGACACCCTAAGCAAGACCAATCGGAAATTTATACCCCTAAGCAAGATTAGACAAGAAACATTCCTGTCCCTTTTCATATGTGAGTCCCTCCTCCCAGGGGTAAATTCAAGGACCTTCACAGGCCATAAAAATTTCCAAACACTCATTAGAAAAATGCAAAGGAAATTGTCTGTCTGTATATCTGATAAATTTTATGTCCAATTTTATGTTCCAATTCTCTTGGCCGAGATAACTGATAATGTAAATAGCACTGCAAGAATGAAAAGATCTACATAGGAGGGTTTTGAAGCTGTTCAATAAACTTGCAGTTTATGCTTTATCAATTCTTAAATACTCGGCTGCACCTCAAGTTTTAAACATGATAAAACACTCCTGCTCGTTTATTAAATATTGTTTCAATGACTTCAACATAAACGTAAGTTGCCTGACCCTCAACTTTTGCGTAACTATTATGCAATAGGCCATTTTACAGTTGTGTGCTTAGTTACCTGGCCATGAATGCATGCGAGACTGGAGGTGACCTTGCTTTGATACAGACCTCTCAGCTTTTCTTGTGTAAATGCCAACTGGTTAGTATAAAAACAACTTGATTTGCACAATAAAATCAGTGAGGTCTGTATCAAAACAAGGTCAACTCCAGCCAACAACTGTAAAATGGTCCAATACATTTATGCAAAATTCTTGGAAGGAAAGGAACATAGAAAATTACAACATGTCAATGTTGAGTGTTATGTCAATTTACTTTAAACCCAGCAGGAGGTACATAACCCAGAACTGTTATGAATTTATTAGTATTTCATTCTTAACTGCGTGTGTTGTAATTTACTGGTCAGTTTCACTTTACTTGCTGTGTATTAAAAGTCTTTTCTTAAATTGGATTTGTTTTGAGTTGAAGAACACAACAGGTTTTGGCAATCAGATTCCCTATATAAATGTCAGGAGAGTAATCTTATAAGCCTAACAGTTTCCCTGATGGCCCTATTACATGTGGACACTTCGCGACACATGACACTTCCTCAATTTAGAATGCACCTGTA
>OZ026604.1:14592043-14662043 GCA_964020085.1 Micromussa lordhowensis
TCTGATAATTATAATGATGCTTGAAAATTATGCCCGACGAAATTCTGCGGGCACTGCTCCGATTGGTTGAAACTAACAAAGGCAACCAGACGAGTCCAGCCGTGAGTTCGGGGGAGGAGCGCGGGCTTGTTTGCCGAACAGCGGCTGGAAATCGAGCCTAAGGAAAATACATCTCTGCAACTGTAGAATTTCCCCCCTAAAAGGAAAAGCCCTAAGGGCCTTGCAGACGGATGCCTGCCTGTCAAATCCAGATGCCCTTCTGCTCCAAATTTAAATGAAACCCCTAATACCCTCTAGTGCAAGGGAAACTTTGTTCTAATGCTGTTTGGTAAATTGACAGGTTGTTGGTGGAGGAATGATTGCTACAATAGGAAGTTCTATACTCTGTATGAGTCTGCCATATGAGCCAGGATTTAACGCAAAACACCTTGCTTGGGCTGGTAAGTGAAGATAGAAATTTCTATTTTTTTTTTTTTTTCAAATGAGTATGACGGTCAAAACATCTGAAGTGTTCTACACAATCCTGACCAATACTTTGGTTGTGTCCTGGTGTACCGGTACACAGAGGGAATAACTATTGTACTCCTTTGTTTACAAGCCTTTGTTTAGCTGGCGCATATTGTTGAGCCTATTGTATCGGTTCTTGTGTACCGGTACACGAGGACAGAACCAATACTTTTATTAGCTTAATCAAATAATTAAAAATTATTGGATGTGGTTGAGCAAAATATCTTGTCAGTGGCGAGCAGATCACTGAACACTCCTACTGTGAGACACACTTAAATCCATCTGTCAAGCATGCAAATTACGTAATATACAGTATCGAACACGAAAGACTGTGTTTGACCACATTTCCAAACATCAAGAAGAGAGTCAAACATATGACACATAGCAGAGTATTTTTCACGAACTTCGAGCTGTTTTGTAATGTGGTCATATGTCTTCTCAATCAAAACTAAAACTAGGGAGAAAAAATGGAGGAAGAAAATTCTCGGTCACGATTTCTTTTGTCTAAACTTGTTGAATTATTAATGAGTTTGAGGAAGTAATTCCATTTGATATGGAAAACCAAAGTAGTAACTGCGCTATTTGTGAAGTCACTCAAATTTCTGCTTTCTTGTCACCTCTCATGCGGATTGAGAGAGACACATGTAATACAATGAAATTAAATTTAAGAGGAAGTGCTGGTTGAATGATTGAGTTCTTTAGTTAAAGTTTCAAGTCTTCAACTAAGTAAATGTAAGTAAAGGTGTCATTTACTTAATGGTCGCACCATCATTAATTTGGCAAACCATTGAAACATACTGTTTTCATCATGGATTGGGTTGATTCTTCTAAAGTTGAAATATATTTTGTTTTTAGTATAAATCTTTTAGCGTTCTATCACAAATGCCATTCTCTGATTGGCTACCCTACTCACTATCTATTCTGTGATACATGTACATGTAGATAGTGAGTTGCATAGCAGTGTGCCCTTGTTAACAAATGACGGCCGCTTCTTGGCGTTTTCGAAATGTCTGTGAATGACTAGTAAATTTATACTAAAACAATTAGATTATTCGCTCTCGATTTCTATATGTGACAGTTGACTCAGGCTGCGCCCTCGTCAACTATCACGTGAAATCTTGAGCTCATAATCTAATTGCTTAATAGATTTTCTGAAACTTTAATTAATGAAATGTAATACAAGTGTTATGATGTGCATTGTCCTTTCACAATGAAATATCTCCAAGAGAAGTGTACATGTACAGTATGCTATGAACCCAAATGACCGTTATGTGTACATTGCAATGTGATCCTGCAGTATTGTAATGCCAAGTTGAGTCTTGGAACATAGTAACACACTAGAGATCCTGAGCAATTTTGCTGAACAAGAGATTCAAAAATGGGCCTCACAGCTTTCTGAAGAACAAAGAGTTGCGACAATAAGCTATTCAAACCACAAGACAAAAAAATATTATTTCTTACTAGAACAGTTTCTGAGTGCATTTATTTCACTGAGAGTCTACCGAACTGTTTGTCCTTCATGCCAAAAAAGTGCAACAGAAACTATACCTTGCCCAATACATAGAAAATATTACAATATGCATGTCACTTCATGTACTTTAAGTACACTGTAAGTATTGTATGTTCACTTCACAGGTCACAGCGCTCTTATCGGGACCCTTATTGCACCTCTGATGTTACTTGGAGGTCCATTAGTCCTGAGGGCTGCTGCTGTAACAGGTGGTGTAGTTGGGGCCTTATCACTGACTGCTGCCTGTGCACCTGATGGCAAATTTCTGACCTGGGGCGGTCCCTTGGCTATTGGACTTGGCGGTGTTTGCATGGCATGCTTAGGTATGCTAATAATAACAGTATCCACTGCCAACTCTTAGTGCTGAGAGTTGGTGTTTGTAAAAGAAAGTTGCTTGTAAGCCTTGGTGTACAGACTGTATCAAGAGTACTGCATTTTATACAATGTGCTTGTCTTGCTGACTGAAATGGAATGTGTCTCAAGTGACAAGTGCTACATTTAAGATTTATTTAGTAGAGATACTTAATGCATACTGTGTAATAAATTAAGTGCAATTGTTTTAACCCAGGCATCTCTGCTCCATGTTTGATTAAAGTACAGAATTTGTCCTCTTTACCGTTCTATACCATTACTTTATCATGATCACAAATTCGCTCAATGAAGAAGAAATGTCATAATTTACAGAACGTAAAGGGTGGTTACCAATTTAGTTTTGAATATAGGTAACTTAAGTTCACCCTGAGCATCTAAGCCAGAGCATCTAAGCCTTTGGCAATCATTTGATCGTTTTGTAGAATTGCTGTGTAGAATTGAGGAAGGTATTGGCAGTAAACAGGTTAACAGTGTCTTGCGTTTGATTTCCAGGCACCCTGTTCCTCCCTGCCACCTCAGTGGTGGGTGCGGGCCTCCAGTCTATTGCTACATATGGCGGGTTAGTAATCTTTGGAGGTTTTATGTTGTATGACACACAGAAGATCATCAGGAGTGCCGAGACATATCCTCTGTATGCTGACAGGCCTTATGACCCCATCAATGCGTAAGTAGACACCGCATTCCAGTGCCAGTCGATATACTCATTTATTGACGGTCAGTGTCTTTTTTCAAACGTATGCACGGTGTGTACATCAACATGCGTTATTTTGTCTTTTGAGCTGAAAGTTCATGAGTCTGCGAATATAAAACAAGTACATTTATCAAACAAACAACATCTTTATGAATCGCAACTAGCAGAAGGCCGTTTGTTTGGCCCCCAGATTTCTCGCTGGCAAATCGTCCTGGCCCCGGTTGTTCGATAGCCGATTAGCGCTAACCCTCGATTAAATCGTCCTAATCCACGGAATAAATTTATCCTTTGATTAAATTCTGTTCCTCGAAGCTCGATTAGCTCTATCCAAGGGTTAAACTAAGGGTTAAATTTAACACACCTAGCGAGGTGGATTAACTCGCTAATCGTGGATTAAAAAGCAGACAAACAAATCAAAATGGCGGATTTACAGTTTGTTGATTTTGCCTTAATGGCGGGCCAGGTAAAGAAAGAAAATCAATTCAGGCTACTTGAAGTCTTTTCCAGCATAGATGTTAACTATTCCCTCACGGACAAGGCATTCCGCGTCCGGTTTTCCCGCGTTTTTGCACAACACGGACCGACCGCTGTTCGGCGATCCGCGAAATGTTTTACACGAGGGCGAAGCAAGAAATTTCAACATTTCTACTCTCAGAGGTAGAAATCGTCGCTTACTAGCCGCTGTAAGGTAAAAGGAAAGATCAGTGGGAGAATTAAAGGCTTTTCTGGCTTGATAAAGGCGAGTATTTTATGGACAAAATATTGTTAAAGTTTCATTTACTGTTGCCTTTGCATACTCTTCAAAACGTTGTTTATATCATTCGGCAGAATTAACATATAAAGCTTAATCAATCTCCGCTTTCTTTGCTTAGTTCATGGCTTTCCTCTTTTCTAGAAATTTTTCCTAGCCAAAGTTACTTTATACTGAAGCCCATGCGAATAAAGGCTATTTTAATTTTCTAAATTACGAAGAATTAGGCCAGTAAGCGTTTTCAAGAGCTCGTGCACTGATTTTCCGCCTAGCGTTTAACAACTCCAATTTTAAATTAAGCATTTCTATTGGTCCTTATAGTAGTTGAGATATAAAAATTGGGCTTTCTTTTCACTCAACAATAGATCGTTTTCACTGTCACGCAATAAAAAAATAAATCGAAAACTATCCAGTGGAAAAAGCTAAGACATTGTGATGTTATAGAAGATAAAAAGTAAGACACTTCTCCAAGTTTTAGCCCTGCGCGTTTCCCCAAACTTTAGATATTCGTCGAAATGTTTCGCGGAAATTTACAGAGCCCAGTATGAAAACGCCATGTTGGTGTACCTCCATGGTACACCAATATGGCGGCCGGAAAATAGTGTAAACATCTGGAACTTACTTTGGCTTTCTAGGCGACTGATTATCAGTACTGAATAAACAAGTATTTACATAAGCACTTTTCCTAATGCTCTAGCTTCTAACTGGGCTCAAAATCATGAGATAAGTATATATTTTTCAACAAATTTGATCGTAGACTTGTGTCACGCACCTCCATAACTCGGAAATTCAAAATGCTCTGGTTTCCAAACGAAGCACGCTATTGAGCTGTAAAGTTGTAAACAGATATAAATATGTCACCTCTTATAACTGATGAGAATGAAAACTTTGGTGGATCTTTAGTTTCAGATTTTAGAAAGTGATGACGTCACGTGAAAACGATCTATAAGTTCGTATCAATTTCAGTTGTAGGAGCCGTCATAATTTTCCCTTCTCTCCCCTAATGCTACACCATTTTCTCCCTCCACAGACCGGTTTTACCGACTTAATCTGAGTTTAATCGAAGGATAGTTAATCGAAGATTAAATCTGTTTTCAGGAACACCATTTTATCCCCTGATTAGTTATCCCGGGAATAAGAAATAACCGCGAAATAAGCGCCAACCTCGGGTTATTTTAATCGGCTTTCGAACAACCGGGGCCTGGAGCTTAATGTACGGTCACGCTCATCGGACTAAGCGAAATAGAGCCTACTCGTGGTCTATAGGATTTCTATAGCTTAAAACCTTTTCAGTGGTACGGTCCATCCAGTGTCAATCAAAGCTGTACTAGCAGCTTTATTAGACTAGTAGTCTTGTTATTAGACTAGTAGTCTGGTTATTAGACTAGTAGTCTGGTTATTTTAGAACGGTTCACTTGAGTGTCGAAAGTACTTTGATTTGATTGCTGCGCTAAGCGATTGGCTGAAAAAAAGAAACTCGCGCCAGTTCATCCAATCACAAATATTATTGTATGGCTAGCTCCGTGAGCGGGCAAGATGAATCAAATCCTGCGCTGTGATTGGCTACCCTAGCGTGCAAGATGGAGCTATCTTGCCCGCTCGGGACTACCCGCCTTGTCCTGCAAGAAAAATTTCCCCGAAAGCCATATAATAAATCCTTTATTGACCAAGCTTGTTCGGTCAAGATGGCTTGGTATTAGCCTCGTTCTTTTTTTGCATGTTTATGGACCTGGACTCCGTCTCTGTCCATAAACACGCAAACAAAAGACTGGGCCAATATCCAGCTATCTTGACCGAACACTTGGTCAATAACCCATACATATTAAAACCGATCGTGACTCGCTCTTCTCGACCTCCGCGTCAGCCTCCTGTTTTTTCTTCGAGTTTCGATTGGCTCACTGCATGGATTGCCTGTGATTGGCCAAAGTGGTTACTTTGGTTTCAGTTTAACGATACTCGATTGAAAACCGCTCTACTAGGCACTAAAACAAAGGTTGGTACTAAAACCAGAAATCAAGACCAAAAGAGAGTTGAAAAAAAAAATTGTGTTTTTCTGCAGGTCTATTGGAATATACATGGACACAATCAACATCTTCATCAGAATTTTGACCATTATGGCATCCTCCAACACCCGCCGAAGGAAGTAGCCTAAGCCTGCTGATAAACTGACAATGACCGACAAAGAAGAAGATAAAAAAAAAAAACAGAACAGAACAGAATGATATTTGTATTACGGTCTGTGACAAGGGAATTAAGCGTCACGTTTTTCAGAATACATAAGTATAGTTAGCTTTCATTTTCTCGAAAGGCTGCTTATTGCTATGTATTTTCTTTGCTAGTAAGATTGCGGTTTCAAAGTGCGTTTTGTTGTTGTTGGAAGCTATGTGATGTGATTAATAATATCTTACGGGTCAGTTTCGTTTATTTAATGTCATCTCTTAGCTTAGCTTCCTTGGATATACCAGTGGCCAGATTAAAACTAATATAAGAGGCTGCGTATTGTGAATCAGCAAGACTTGATATACCAGCTCTTGATACACCTAGAGAGGGACTACAGAGTGACAAACAGAAGCAATGTCCCCTGCCCAAAACAGTAAGATATATCTAGTGGATTGATTCACTCTTAGATAGCTAGGTAACTGGCTTTAATAAAAACAATCACAACCGCCTTATACTGCTGCTTAGCTCCGTTTTAAAGTGCAACTAACCCCCAAAATTGTTTTTCGCTTATATAAATCTCGTTGTTTTCCTGATCACCACTGCGAAAAAATTATCGTTCTAGCTATTTTCGTTACTTTTCTATGAATTTTCAAAGTTCGTAAAATTGGCCTTTCCATGTCCCACGACCGAGGAATAGCGGAGAATGGGACGAGTTGGCTCGTGACGTCATCGCAGGAGTAACAATGTTTTGGTTCTGAGAAGAACATATGCGAACATGCGATAGTGTGATTTAAAATCGTTGCAAAATGCAAGGAAGATGTGTTGTTGGAGGCAGTAGCATTACAAAAAGCTTAGGAAAGAGTATTCTTCTTCATTCAATACCTCTATCTCGATGACACTCGTCCAGAAGCGAGAGAAAGACGGAAGAAGTGGGCTGACTTGGTCGGACCGAAAGAGTAAGCCATCGAGGAGTTTATCGATCTCGGTTTCGCCGCTACTGTAAACACCTAGAGATTTTCATGGCCTGTATATTTTTCTCTAGCTTCTAGTCAAAGCTCGACATTGCCAAGGTAGATAGATCTAGATATGACACGAATTTGGGGTAAGCTTGGAGCCATACGCCTAGTCAATTCAAACGATCCCTTGAGTCCCAGACCAAAATAATGGAAACTAGCTGAGAAAATTATTCGGCAAATTAAACGCATTGGAGTTTTTTGTCCTTGAAATAGAGAGTTTTCAAAACGAACAGTAAGCGAACTTACGTCCTACAACGAGGCGATTAAGATAGTGAAGCTTCGAACTGCTCAACTAGGTATGTATTTTGTGGATTTTAATATACAACCACACGCGCGACGTGGATAATCCGGCCGAGTTTCTCAAAGGCCCTTCCGCATACACAATTGTTTTGTTCCTTGAGCAACGAAATATATCTCAATTACAAACTTAAAACGAATCAAGCATTGATGAGTATATAAGGAAATTAAAACAAACCATTTAGATTCGACTCTACCGACTGAGATTGTCACGCTGAAAGAAGAATGCGCTTGTTATCAACCGAAACGCAAACTAAATCAGGTTAGTAATACGCTATTAATTAATAACCTGAGAGTTCTCCGCTTACATTAAAAGGGCTGTTTAAGCAAAAGAACAGTGATGCCGGGAGAAATGTATTCATTTACCTGACACTATACTGAACCTTTTGTCAAGATCTTGTCGAAGGAATTTCCATTACCAGTACGAAATATGCCCATTTGTGTAGCTTGCAATGTTTATGTTCGAACGCACTAATTGACTATGCATACATACGGATCGAAAAGACGAATTTTTGAATCTAGAAATGTTTTGACACTCCAAATTCTACAAGTTCTGTAAAGTCAAAGTTCCACTCTTCGTGTTCATTGACATCTTAATAACTCTTCGCCATTATTTTAAACTTTATAAGCCAAATGGCCCGGCAAATTGTCGATGTGGCGGGCTCGGCGACCCGCGCTTCGATATGCAAAACAATGTATACAACGTAGCCGTCCGAATCGTAGCTAGACTCCGAATTGTGTTGCTAGATGATACAGTTCTTTCACTTAAAAGTCTTGTCCATTTTTGATGAAATACCCAAACTTTGTTTTCACAGCGCTCGAAGCCCAGTCAAAGTCTCTTGAGTTCTTTGAGCCCAGCTCCTTCGATGACGTCACTAGAAGCCCGACCCAGATCCCATTTTGCTCGGTCGTGGGACTAGAAATTACAACTTTAAACGCCTGTAGAAACGCGGGGATTTTATCAATCGAGATAATTTTTTCGCTGAAGTAATTGGGAAAACTAGTAGATTTTGTTAAAGGAAAAATAATTTTGGGGGTTAGTTGCACTTTTTAAAGTTACAACAAGAAGACCAGTTTACGATAACTCTTTGTCACCTTTGTCCAAAGAAAAAGAAAAGAGAAGTTCAAGTCATCAGGTCGCTTTTGTCAGCGGTTTGACATACAAACGAGGCAAAACTCTGTGTTGACCTTTTCGACTCGTTTTCATGCCGTTTTAAATACAAAAGAAGAACTAATGGGAACAACATGCAACCCAAGTGTTTTCAAAAGAAAGGATTCATTACGAGAGAATCAACATTATTCCCACCGAACACAATTTAGCTTGTTGATCATCCTGACCTTCCAGTTTATTATTACATAAGTCGCCAAACGCTGTTTAAAACGCTGTGTTGCAATCCCGGCAAACAGACTCGACAATGCCAATTCTTTTCGGGTGGTTTTTTCTCTTAGTGAACGTAACAATATAAGAAAAGAAAAGACTTTGCCAACACTGATAGAGAGTTTTTGGGTTGCCCTGTAGCAGCTCTTGTAAGGTCTCACATGAATGGCTTGATACACTTAGAGAGGACAACAGAGTAACAAACAGAAGCAATGTCCCCTGTCCAAAACAATAACAGCTGCTAACAAGTTAAACAATCTCCAGCTTACAAGCTTCACTCCTTGTTTTCACTTCTTTCTTTCACTTTTTCACTTCTATTTCTACGCCTCTGAATCGCCTTCAAAATCCAAATAGTCAAAATAAATAAAAGCAAACAAAATAGAGTTGACCCCGACGTGACTCGAACACGCAGCCTTCTGATCTGGAGTCAGACGCGCTACCATTGCGCCACGGAGTCAAGTCTCTTTTAGCTGCACACAATTTTAAATTAAAATTCTAGGAGTCAGTGTTCATTCTGATTTATGGCGAATGATTAATGTCCAATGCAGCAAAAGCGAGACAAGTGTCCGAGAAAAGAAAGACGACTTTTCTTAGGCAAAAGTAATGCCGCTGTCCCCGGAAAGTGCTTGTATGAATAAGCAATCATTCAGGTGCGTTCAGTTAGTGATGCTTGAAAAGCATTTTTTACCAACTAAGTCGCAGTTGTCCATACCCTTTTCTTTAATTATACTTAACAAATCCTTACGTTTTCGTTTGCCTCGAGAATGAAAACGGCACGCTCTTTGAGAGGAGCCTCCCCATATAGTCCATTATATTGAGTACCCTCCAGGCTCAGGGGTATTTCTTGCCAACTTTCTGTGACCCATCCCTTCAGGTGCCGCATAGGCCATTGCCTAATAACAACAGGACTGAGGCTTTTCCTTTACCCTCATAACAATTGATTTTACAAACTGCAGTGTTGTTATCCGGGAGAAAGACAACAGCTTTCAATACAACAACATTTCCAATTTCTTTTTACTTCTTGGTGATATTTCACTCTTTCAGGACTGCTTTTACGTTTTTGTCAATGCAAATGGTTACCAAAACAATACAAAAAGATAAATACCGACCCCGACGTGATTCGAACACGCAACCTTCTGATCTGGAGTCAGACGCGCTACCATTGCGCCACGGAGTCAGTTCGGTGTCACCTTTTAAATTGTTAAAGTTTTCAATTCTATTTATGTCAGGGATGGGGCGATGGATTTGAAAACGAATGAAAGTCTACTGCAGCAACACTGAAACAAGTTTCTGAGAAAAGAAAGTAAATATTTTTATTATTTAGACATGGATGTTTTACTGAAAAATATACCACTCTGACGGGTCCGGTTTTGCAAGGAAATTGCGTGCGGGGCCGTACGGGTCATGTGATAAATGAATTTTATTTTCTCGCGGCAAAAAACAATATTTTACTCACTCGCTACGCTCGTTCGCAAAATATTGTTTTGCCACTCGAAAATAAAATTCATATCTTTGCGCCCCCGTGTAATATCCTCTATCTAACGACTTAAGAGTCACTTAAAAACGATTTCAAGGTGCTTTCGAGGTGCGTCAGAAATTTGAAGCCGTTCCGCATGGAAAGAAACCGTTCGCGGACCCGTCAGACACACACTAGACGTATAATAAATAGTTCACTAGCTAAGGTCGTTTTCTTGGTCCGTACTGTAAGTTACGGATCCTCATTTGGGCCATAAATCAATGGGGAAAAACGCTTATAGTACGGCCCTCGGACTCGGTTAGTAAGAGGTATTTACGCAAAAGTGAGGCCACCGCCCCTGGATGAACAAACCGTTAGGTTCGTCTGTTCGAGGTGTTTGTCAGGGCTTTTTAAATAACTATGTGACTTTTTTCCCTACTCTTTTCTTTACCTATACTTCACTCGAGAAATCCCCACGTTTCCATGAGTTTAAAGATTTAAATTAGGCCTTCACTTGTTCCAGGGGTATTCCTTGCCAACCTTCTGTGGTCCATCGCTAAAGGTGTCGCATAGTCCATTGGCTGCTAACAACCCAGCTGAAGCTAGTCCTTTAGCTTCCCCTTCTCCCAGGTCTTGCTGACTTGAAGTTGACATTATAACTGATTTTGCAAAGCTGGACAATTTAACTTGGTCCATCTTGTTTCGACCTCTAAAAACATCGAGCGTACAGTGGCTAAAGACAACAGCTTTCAATACAACATTTCCAATTTCTTTTGACGACTTGGTAATATTTCTCTCTTTCAGGATTCTTTCAGTTCTGTCAATGCAAATGACTACCAAAATAATACAAAAAATTTAAAGCTGACCCCGACCTGATTCGAACACGCAGCCTTCTGATCTGGAGTCAGACGCGCTACCGTTGCGCCACGGAGTCAACATGTAAGATCAGGTGGCTATTTATGAGAGCGTATTAGAGACTCTAGCAGTTTTCATTTAAAGGAGAGTGGGAGGTGCTGAACAATCAAGCAAATTTCTGAGTAAACTGTAACGAAAGTATGCAGATTTTTTTCGGATGGCATCGTGGAGTGAGTCGACTCGAGTCGTGACGACTCGTCTTGGTAAAAGTCGACTCGACTTATTGGAAGTCTAGTGGCGAGGGACTTAGCGTAAAATACACCAAGGACATGGGGTAGGGTAAGAAAAGTCGGCGACTCGACTCGAGTCGTGACGACTCGTCTTGGTAAAAGTCGACTCGACTTATTGGAAGTCTAGTGGCGAGGGACTTAGCGTAAAATACACCAAGGACATGGGGTAGGGTAAGAAAAGTCGGCGACTCGACTCGAGTCGACTCGAGTCGTGACGACTCGTCTTGGTAAAAGTCGACTCGACTTATTGGAAGTCTAGTGGCGAGGGACTTAGCGTAAAACACACCAAGGACATGGGGTAGGGTAAGAAAAGTCGGCGACTCGACTCGAGTCGACTCGAGTCGTGACGACTCGTCGTGGTAAAAGTCGACTCGACTAACTAGAGGTCTAGTGGCGAGAGACTTAGCATAAAATACCCCAAGGATATGGGGTAGGGTAAGAAAAGTCGGCGACTCGACTCGAGTCGACTCGAGTCGTGACGACTCGTCGTGGTAAAAGTCGACTCGACTAACTAGAGGTCTAGTGGCGAGACACTTAGCATAAAATACCCCAAGGATATGGGGTAGGGTAGGAAAAGTCGGCGACTCGACTCGAGTCGACTCGAGTCGTGACGACTCGTCCTGGGGTAGGGTAAGAAAAGTCGGCGACTCGACTCGAGTCGTGACGACTCGTCTTGGTAAAAGTCGACTCGACTTATTGGAAGTCTAGTGGCGAGGGACTTAGCATAAAATACCCCAAGGATATGGGGTAGGGTAAGAAAAGTCGGCGACTCGACTCGAGTCGACTCGAGTCGTGACGACTCGTCTTGGTAAAAGTCGACTCGACTTATTGGAAGTCTAGTGGTGAGGGTCTTAGCGTAAACACACGAAGGATATGAGGTAGGGCAAGAAAAGTCGGCGAGTCGACTCGAGTCGTCACGACTCACCTGGGTAAAAGTCGACTCGACTTATTCGAAGTCTAGTGGCGAGGGACTTCGCGTAGTAAAATACACTGAGGATATGGGGAAGTGCAAGAAAAGTCGGCGACTCGAGTCGACTCGAGTCGTTACGACTCGTCTGGGTAAAAGTCGACTCGACTAACTAGAGGTCTAGTGGCGAGGGTCTTAGCGTAAAATACACGAAGGATATGAGGTAGGGAAAGAAAAGTCACGACTGGTTTTTTGGTAAAAGTCGACTCGACTTATTAGAAGTCTAGTGGCGAGGGACTTCGCGTAAAATACACTGAGGATATAAGTTTGTGTCGTACCGAGAAATGCTAACTTTTAGCTTTAAGTGAAATTAAGGTATCATTGTGCATTTGACAAGGTTTTCTTGACGTGCCTTGGGATATTAAATGTTGACTGTTCAATCTTCTTTAATTTTCAGTGTAGCTATGAAACAAATGCAAGTTGAAGAATTTTTCCTGGGTAATATTTGTATATATTATTGTGAGAACTCTAATTTAATATTGTTCGAAAGAACCCCAATGGTATGTGAAACATATAAAAAAAGCTTCATTTACAAATCCAACTGTAATAAATATAATATTGACTACATCATAATTACAAAAGAGTTGAATCGAGTTAATTTAAACGAAAGGATTTATTAACTAGCACTTCTGGATCTATATTTACAGCGAACCATTTTCGAGATTAAATGAAACTGAACTGATCATACCAAGTAATTAAAGAGAATCCTTTATATAATCAAGTGATAGTAGAATAACACGGTATTTGAACGCAAACAAACAAATAAGTAATTGCAATCATGGCGAGAATGTGACACAGCAAAATCAGTCGTCTGTCCTACTCGACTGTAAAAGGCTTGTCATATGAATTAAATATCTTCGATTGCACAATTTATGACATCTAGAATTTTTCTAGACGAGCATATAATAGATACGCTAAGGCTATGAAAGTCTCTTGTGAAAAAAAAAACAGCAGTGGGTTCAAACAAAAGGAACTTGTTAAAAAAAAATCACATAGATTACCGCAGCATAAACACTTATTGGGGAACATGTGCGGCGTTTTTTAATGTATTGTAATTGCAATCTCGGGATCCGTATTGAAATTAGTCACTGTGAGACGGCAAAAGGCAACGAGACACAGAAATGGCCGAAAGAATAGAAAACGAGATCGATTTAATTGAGAAGCTTGTTATAAGTATATTTTCAAAAATATGAGTTTCTTTACAAAAAGCTGTGACAAAAAGAAGGAAAAAAAAGTTAAAAAAAGGGATTGTTATTGAACACTGAAAAGGGAGATGAAGATTCCGCTTTGGACTGATAAAGGAGCCGAAAATTTGTTGTAGAATTATGCAACAACTGGCACCAAGGTGAGACATGATTTCTTAATGAATGGCTGTATATATATTACCGTTTAGGATGATACAATCATTTTCGATCAGAATAACGACACAAATAGAATGGCCGCTCTCAAAATGTACCGTCAAGAAATACGCCTTCTTTCAAAGAAAGAGGTGTCTGACCGACGACGGGAATTGTTGAAAGATCTGAATGGAAACGCGTTTTTTTCGTTGAAGCTCTGGCTCAAAGATTTAAGCTGACGTTATTCTTCATCGGTAATGGCTGTGCGCCGATATTGTTTACAGAGTGGATACTGTTGGCGCAATATTGGGCCGAATCAGCACAAAAAGCAGAAAAAAGAGCCACACAAATAGATTTCGTTGTCAACAATGCGGATATTCAAAGCAGCAAATGGTTCTATTTCGACATAGACTATAACAAGCTCCTTCATCTGAACGGAAAGCCGAAACAGTAAAAGAGAACTGATGATTCCAGACGACCGAACGCCCCAGAGACCACGATAAACAGGACACCCACTAAAACAAAAGGCTCCTTTAGGAGCCACCAAAAAAAAAAGTTTGTGACCAACAGAAATAACAGTAGTTCATAAACAACAACAGTTAACAGTAGTTCATCCATAAACAGCCACTCATAAGGGATTTCAAAATAGACGGATTGTCAAATCAGGTCGCCCCAAAGATTCAAGCGGAATACTCTGTGCATTGCTATAGAGGACTGATACCAATTAGTATAATGCAAAATATATGTATAACACAGAACATTCTGTGCTTCGCTTCAAGGATTCATACCGAAATTCCAAGTTCCGCACAAGACTCGGCCAACAATTATACGGCATATCCGTTCTCCCCTTTATGTCCCAGACAGCGCGAATTATTTTTGGAATCGTATCGAGCTGTGAATAACAGCTTGTTTTTTTAAAAATAAATATAGTTTCCCTGCCCTCGTTTATAGAAAGAATAATACGTTATGTGTCTAGTATCATGCATGACTACACACTCTGCGCTCTGTTTTATATAATAATCAACTCATCGCTCTAGTTCCCACACAGCGCGAGTTATGTTGCGACTCGTATCGAACGTTTCTACACATCACACAGCCGGAATTTTCCGCGTTTCGTTCAGGAAATAATAGCCAATATTCCGTTCTTGCCTTTTAAAAAAGTCCCACACACCGCGAGATATTTTTCCACATCGTATCGAGCGTTTTCTTCAAGCAATTTCGTACCTAACAGTAGGTCTTGTATCATGCCAGGGATTGCTCCCATATTCCGCTCTTCGCTTTTTAAAGAGACTCGTAACGAGCTGTGAAGATCTCTTAAAACGTATCATTTGTTTGCACACGTTTATAGAGCGAGTAATACATAGTATTCGTGTATCATGCTTGGGTTTGCTTGGGTTTGCTCATGTTCCGCTCTTCGCTTTTTAAAGAGACTCGTAACGAGCTGTGAAGATCTCTTAAAACATATCATGTGTTTGCACACGTTTATAGAACGAGTAATACATAGTATTCGTGTATCATGCTTGGGTTTGCTTGGGTTTACTCATGTTCCGATCTTGGTGCTTGTTCTTTTGCTCCTTGGTCGAGTTACTTCCAATCGACTTTCATTGAGTCGAGTCGACAAGCGTTGGAACGAGTCGTGACGAGTCGTCAACATTTTCTACCCTCCGACATCCATGAGTTTACTACCGGTAAGCACAATATCCGCTTGCGACTAGACTTCCGGTGAGTCGAGTCGACAAGCGTTGGAACGACTCGTGACGACCCGATCGAGTCGTGACGAGTCGTCAACATTTTCTACCCTCCGACATCCATGAGTTTACTTCCGGTAAGCACAATATCCGCTTGCGCTTGCGACTAGACTTCCGGTAAGTCGAGTCGTCAGTGCTCTTAGACGACTCGAGTCGATGCGGGTGTATTGGACATGGATGGGAGGAGGCCAGAACTTGTCTTGTGTCTTGTCGCAGCAGCAGTGTAGACGAGGCGACTTGCGGCCGGGATTTGTAGCATCGTGTGTCTCAGCCTTAATACAAACAGCGTTGTATATACTATGTACTATGACGGAAACTGGACTCTAAGGACATAGTTCATAAGATATACTTAAACTCATTACTCTTCTACATAACTGAAACAAGAGACGTCAGCCAAGATCATAAACAGCTTTATTACATGGATACTGATGAAATATCAATGGGTGTGAGATAAATTCCATATGCACACAGTTCATTAGAGAATACGTTTGTCAGAGAGAAGAGTTCGACGGTCGTTCGTGTCCAGCCTTCAACTGTCCAAACAAAGAATGAAGAGAAAGACGAAAAAGATAAGAATAATGAGGGAACTCCGTGCTAATTACACTAAAACGACATGTTACACAGCTTGGGCTATGCTGTAACACTGGTAAAACCAATCGATAACATGACTAAAACGCAGGCTTTCTGATCCAAGTTATAATCTATTTGAAGATATCTACAACTGAGGTGAAATGAAGCACAAGAGATGGCGGCCGTACGTTGATAGCACAGCTGCAGTGCAGCATTTCACTTGCTTCTGATCAGTAGCACACTATTCAGTAATCATAGTAGACACTGTTCCTATCTCCATCGCCATATTACAACTTTGCTTATTGCATTTTAAGCCTGCAGGCAAGTAGCTTGCTTAACTAAGTCGAAAAGGGTAAATATATTTTACATTGGGTATTCTAACCTTTCAATGCCAATAATTTTGATTGCTAGAAAAAAAGTCAATTGATTAACAAGAAAAATGTAATGGCCGAAAACCGGTTGAGGCAAACCCGAAGTATTAGATTTTCTTTATAAGAATGTTTTTGACTACTTATGATTTGATAAGTTTGTGATTACTCCTGCTCACAACTAAAGGACAAATAACATAAACAGAAAACATCACCGAAAAGTTACAAAAATGAAATTAAAATTATCACTAATCCTCGGGCCTTGAACAACCCAGCCCATCAAGATAGACTAGCAGTCTGATTATAGTTCAAGCTTGATAACCAGAAGGAGCCCGCGCTCTTTTTTCCGGTAGGAACGTAGACGGGACTCAAGGGAGCGGACTCAAGAGAGCGTAATTATACCTAAGACGTTCAATAGCTATATACATGTAATATATTTGTTGAGTAGAGAAAAGAGTTGGCATATTAAACATGTATAATTTGGGTTACCAAATATGGCTCGCTCTGTTTTATGTTACCAACATTATAACAATATAACAACACCAGCCTGTAAAAAGAACTCTGGCCTTAGAACGTTTCATTCAAGCGCTTGCCAACTGTGAAACACTCTTGATGCCAAACTTGGGTTACTTTGGGTTACTAAATATGGCTCGCTATGTTTTATGATACTGAGTCTTAGAGTAATAGACCCTTCAACGGTGCATTTGACTTTACTTATATTCGCTAAGTAATATTTCATCTACAGACCCGTCTTAAAGAACAACTTAGTGAAATGGCTTAGTTTGAAAGTCTCAGAATTTTAACAAAATAGCGATTGTATGGAGCGTAAATTTTGCAGACACTTGTAGACGTTTGTAAAACGAATTAACATAAGACACAACTTCACGTCATCTGAAAAAAAATTATTAACGACTTTCTTTACTATCAAATTTTCGTTGTCGCTGCATTTCTTTGTTTCCCTAGGAATAAACGCTCATTCGAATAAAAGGCCTCTCAGAATATCACATTTCAACCGAGTTTCCTCTCATTTCCTCATAAAGCACTCACAGGATAAGAGAAGTCAGGGAATGTACGAATCAAGAAGTCATCATCACTCCACGATGTCATCCGAAAAAAACCTGCATACTTTCGTTACAGTTTACTCAGAAATTTGCTTCATTGTTCAGCACCTCCCACTCTCCTTTAATTGAAATACTGCTAGAGTCTCTAATACGCTCTCATAAATAGCCACCTCATCTTACATGTTGACTCCGTGGCGCAATGGTAGCGCGTCTGACTCCAGATCAGAAGGCTGCGTGTCAGTCGAATCACGTCGGGGTCAGCCTTAATTTTTTGTATTATTTTGGCAAGCATTTGCATTGACAAAAACGTGAAAGCAGTCCTGAAAGAGCCCTGAAAGAGAGAAATACCACCAAGTCGTCAAAAGAAGTTGGAAATGTTGTTGTATTGAAAGCTGTTGTCTTTAGCCACTGTACGCTCGATGTTTTTAGAGGTCGAAACAAGATGGACCAAGCTAAGCTAAATTGTCCAGCTTTGCAAAATCAGTTGTTATGGCAACTTTAAGTCAGCAAGACCTGGGAGAAGGGGAAACTAAAGGACAAGCTTCAGCTGGGTTGTTAGCAGCCAATGGACTATGCGACACCTTTACGGCGATGGACCAAAGAAGAGTATTGTTGTACGGTCTGGGGTAACTGTACCGTTGATAATCTTCAAAGAGTTCTAAGACTACAGAAACGATGTGCTAGGCTAATTTTGGACGCTTACACTCATGGAAACTCAGTTAAGCTTTTTAGCAAATTAGATTGGCTGCCTATAGACGATATAATACGTATTACAGTGCGACTACTCTAACAAGGCTACCCGACAAAATTTTCTACAAATTTATCGAATGAAAATCGTGGAGGTTAACAATAGTTTTCTAACAAATTATCCAAAATGAACACAAATCTGTTGCCTTTGTGATATATAGCTTGATTACAAAGTTAATTGGTTGGAAAAATTTTGGTTAACCTCCGCTATTTTTATTTGATAAATTTGTGGAACTGTTTGTTGGGTGGCCTTGGTTGGAGTAGTCGCACTCTAAGAAGCTTTGTATGCTTCAAAAAATAAATCAAGGACATTGCCCAGCTTACTTTAACAATTACATTGAATGTATAAGTAATACCCATAAATATAACACAAGATCTGTTTCCAATAACAATACAACAACACCAGCCTGTAAAAAGAACTCTGGCCTTAGAACGTTTCATTCAAGCGCTTGCCGTTTGTGAAACACTCTTGATGCCCAACTTGGGTTACTTTGGGTTACTAAATATGGCTCGCTATCTTTTATGTTACTGAGTCTTAGAGTAATAGACCCTTCAACGGTGCATTTGACTTTACTTATATTCGCTAAGTAGTATTTCATCTACAGACCCGTCTTAAAGAACACCTTAATGAAATGGCTTAGTTTAAAAGTCTATACCAGTCCTTTGTAACTGTAGCTTTTGGTAAGGCTTTTTTGCATGAATTGATTAGCTGGAAGGTCATTGAATGAAAAGAATTTCGTCCATTTAATATGTTTCTTTTCTCAATTACATGTAGGCCTACGTAACTGAAACATCAATAGGGGTAGTTTATCCAGACTCGGATGGAAATAGCGGCGTAACAAGTTTTTCGAAAAACGCACAAGTTCTTTTTTCCCGGGAACTTTATTCAGGAGCTCTGTTTATTTTGAATCTTAAAAATAATATATAACACTAACCTGCGAGTTTCGAAGACCAGCATCCATTAATATCTCCGAGGCTTACGGTTTGTTTAATTCTTTGTCTATACTGGAGGCGTTTTTCTCTCTTACTGCAGGTAAGGGAAGCCGGGGTAGCGCGCGCGTTTGTAGGAAGTTGCTCGCATGAGAAAAGTGAAGAAATCTGAACTCTTAACTCAGTGCTGCAGTCCTCATGAGCGGCTTGATCGGCTGGAGTCAAGGTGGTGGTGTCAAAGTGCCGTGTGGTAAACTCAGTGGGAATTGTCAGTAGGCCTTCGTTTTCCATGCGGTTCTTGTGTTGGTGGTGAAGGCTTTCTGCTACGTTTAAGGCGAGCGTTATCCAAATCCGATATCTGGATTTCTTTTGATTGCGAAAAAATGTTTCTGAAGTCGGCGAACTTGACCTAACTTTATATGGAAATAAAATGTAAACTAGCAATTCTCATTCAGAAGTGAGTGCTGCCATTAAAGGTGTTTTTGAATGCAAATACGAATGTGAGAATTTCAACAAAAATATAACTTATTTTATTTGCAAAATGACATGGTTAGGGGCATGTTGTTTCAGTATAAAATTCAAAGTAACTATTGGTGTGGCTAAAGCTTTCGTTGGGATTGTGGACATTATGCTTGTAGTAATTGGTAAAAGTGGAAAAGAAATATATTGGTTAACGAAAACGGCAGATGAAAAGAATAACACTGTCTAACGCAGCATGTAATAATAAGGGCTTTTAACTCAGATTCTTAGAGCGATTAGTGACACTAACTATCTAGCGCAACGTGGAAATAAACTAAATACTTGGTGTAACAACAGTTACTACGTACATGTATAACGGCAATAACGGTTTCATGAACTGATCCTTAGAACAATTAGTGACAGTGACACTGTGTAACGCAACGTGTAATAGACTATTTATTTCGTCTAACAATGTTAGGCTATATTTTCCAGCCCTGTGCTGAACATCGGGCAGTCTTCGCTTGTTTTAGCGCCGCTTCATCCATGGTCTTCATACAAAATGAGCGATCAATGCGCCCTTGATGAAATTTGTCGTAGTTTATACGCCGGTACTCAACATTGTTCTGCGAGGTTGCCACCTCCTCTATTGAAAGACTATTGGCATCGGGTACCATTTTATTGGTCTCCATGACATAAGATCTCATCGATATTTGTTTGTGTCTATAAATCGACCGAATTCGCTCGATTGAAAAGCAAAGCTGCAAGTGACATAAATGCACACTGTCGGCCTCTAGAATGCTCACTGAAGGCTTCATGACCTTGATGAATGCTTCCTCGAATATAGAAGTAATAATAATAGATCAACAAAAAGTGCTAAAAGTCGCCTGCAAACAGCGAAACCTTGACTCTCATAAACTGTATTTATAACTTGCTGCGAGCAGATGCGATTTTCCGCTGAGCGAGAACGATTTTCCACTGAGCAAGCACGTGTCAATTTTTCTCATAAGACAGCTGTTGATTGGCTAGATTGCGCCATATAACAGGATTTCTGATTGGCTGTTTCTTAATGCGAACGATGGGTGAACCCGTCGAACCGTCGAACCAAAATTTATCGATCACTTCAAGAGTATGAAGGCTGCCTATCAGCAGCAACAATAGCTTCCGTCGGCAAAAGTTGGCCTCTAGTATGCTGGTATCTGTCGACCAAACCGTTCTCAACCAAACAACAGGTAATGATAAATTTAAATGACTTGCGAGACTATGTGGTTGTGAACATACATGCAATTTTACTTTGCTTCATCTTCTGCGTTTTGCCCTGAAAAGAACTCGACAAAGTCGTAGGTGAGATAGTAATACTAACTACTAATTTCCAACTTTACAAAAAACTGCTAACTTTTTGAAGAGTGTTATGGCTCTTTGTGATAACTGAGAACAGCGACTCGCCTTGGAGTACTTCCGTCTAAGTCAACGTTGTTGACGCTCAAAGCGAAAGTAGATGTATCTTTAGCTTTAAAGAGTTCATTCTGACAGCACGATGGATCAGAAACATCAGCTCGACCAGTCAGTATTGAAAACGGTCACAGTTCAATCCTAATTCCATCCGAGACCTCAGGTCTCTAAAACAATTGCAAAGCAAATAACAGTGATTCGCACTCGACCAAGCAGTGCGTTCATGAAGGCACGTAAAATCGTCGCACAGTGGAAAATATTTTCTGCTATATTTTATCTCACTGAGTTGAAAGCGAAACATCGTTAGAAACATTCCAACATCCACCCAGTGAAGTGATCCAAGGTTAGCCGACGAACAAGAGTTTCGTCTCAAGTATTTTAGCTGCGACCCAAGTTTGCAGCTGTTAGACCTGCATGGGGGACGCTACGGTTTTCCCGGAAATTGGTGACAAAGCGTTTCACACATTCCAAGAAACTACCAAAGCTAGGCCTAGATACCCACTTGAACTGAAAAGCATAACTCTTCCGAGCCACCGTGATATACATTTCTAGTACATACGCTCGGACCACTTATCTTTTCGTATTGCGAACTCAAGCATATCAAGGCATGTCTTGAGCCAAATACAAGAAATGAAATGAAATCTTTATTTAAAACACAGTAAAAATATCAGTATAACAATAGAAATTCTTAAATAAAATTTTCTATTTACTGGTTTACATATTTGCCGTGTGGGAGTCCGATACAGAGAGCCATTTATCGATTCTCCTTTTAAAGTTGCTTAGAGATTTTGTAGTGCGGATATCCTCAGGGAGATCGTTCCAAAGATAAGCTCCGCTATAACTGAAACTACGCTTCAGGTAATCAGTTCTCGCGTCACGGAGATCAAAGGACAAAGCCCTCGGAGTGAACATGTTACAAAGATAATTTGGGGCGAGCTTATTAACGCATTTGTACATTAAATTTGCCTTTTGCTTCGTCCTTCTAACTGATAGGTTATCCCAGCTGAGAGAGTTGAGAAGATAGCTAGAGTTCGTATTATAACTTGATTTAGTAATTACTCTGGCAGCGCGATTTTGTAGTTTTTGTAGTTTCTCACTCAGCTGTTGCGACAAGCCATCCCAAACAACACTGCAGTAATCAAAATGTGGTTCGATAAGACCTTTGTATATTTTAATAGCGGTGTGCATTGAAATAAACGGTCTGACTCTCTTAAGTGCATCGATACTGGAAGCGACTTTTTTTGAAATTTCGTGTATGTGCTCCTTCCAGGATAGGTTTTCATCTATGTTCAGTCCGAGAGCTTTGCTATGATCTGTTTGGTTTATTTTGACGCCATCTACATTAATATTTACTGCAGTTTTTGTCGTGAGCTAATAACAACTATAACTTCCCACAGATTTACAGAAAGACCACTAAACTTGACAGTGATATAAAACTTGATACCCTTAACGTGTTTCTGGTTTAAAGACTTCAAAGCGTACATCACGTGACCTACTTAAGTGATATTGACGAGAAGAAAACTCTGAGTTACTGTCGCTTATCTGCTTATCTGTGTGAACATGCAAATTTCTATCCGTCAAAAATACGTTGTAGTTTAATTTTTTTGCTTGGGCGATCATGATGCTAAAAGGAACATAAGTCACTTTGTCCCTTTGGGGATGACAAAAGAATCAACTCCACAGAACAAATAAGTAATGTATTGACGAAATCTGATGTAAAATGAAACTAGGTTTATATTTCAGAACAAACAGATGTATACGTACATGTTCTAGACTTAATACATTATAGTACTCATGACTGTCTGGATTCTGTTATTAATATTCAGCTCTGGTAACGCGTAACTAATCGACCTAATCGTCTGAGGCTAGCAGTGCAGTCGAATCGTCGCGATCTAAATACACCTAAAGGCCCGTTTACACAGAAGTTATTTCACAGCGATTCAGCGAAATTTGTCAGTGTTTACACCAGTGCACGTCTGTTTTGCAGAAGAAAGCTCCGCCAGTTCAAAAGTGAGACTGCTTCACAAAGATACCATGTTTCGGGAGTTGCATCTCAACCGCGGCAATAAATTGCCGCAAATCGCACCGAATCGCAGCTGCGGTTTATACGTGCGATTTTGAGGTTGCAACTTAGGCTTGACAAATATTGCATTGAGTTGGTGCGAAAAGAAGCGCCTGTGTAAACGGGCCTTAAAGTGACTAAGAGCTAATCTCTTGGAGTGACTACATCGTGAGACAAACGACAATACAACGTAGATAGTCAATTTGAACGTTTTGGGACAATGAAGGTCACTGGTGTTTAAATTTATTCCGGTGAAGTCTCCTTTAGTGTAGCTCTCTAAAGTGTTTTAACTTTAATGACCGGGCTGGATTTTTATGTAGTTGCAGATTGAAGAAGCATGCCATCATTGATTGGAATCCTCCTTGACGTTTCCGGTTCCATGCGACTTAACGTTGGTGATGGTATTGACGAAAAAGGAGGACCGTGGGCTCGTTCAATCTTTGAGGTCATCAACAACTTCATCAAACACGATGTTTCCTCTGATAACCATGTATTTGCTATAGGCTTTGGCGCCGATCGTCCTGGTGAGGAAATATTTGATATCATAGGAACCCTGCAACAGCCCGTCACGCTTGACCACATAAACATGATGTTTGAAATACTGGAGAGAGCTGGAGCACCGTACCATTCGCAGGTGGGCAGAGGTAGAAGTGGTCAGAAGTGTATTAAAGGATTATATGGCTGTCTTGTTCCTGAAAAAGTCTCAGTCTGACCAGGCGTTTTTCCAGAAGTTCGTTCAAGAGATTCTACCACCCGCTTGCCGCGACTGGCCTAAAGACGACCTAGCATTGCTGAAAATAGCATATGCAGGGGTCGGGATCGCGACAGGTAGGATAGGATTAATGGCAGGGGTAGTGGCAGGGTTATATAACCCAGTAAGGGTGTTTTCCCGGAAGCAGCAGGAAGTGCCTATGCGTGGGGAGTGACGAAGTTCAAAAAGGCGACAAAGGAAGACATTAAAGAAGTAGTGAAAAAGGTTAAACCCCATTTGGCGGAAAAAAGGGAAGGTTATTCTGAAGAAAATGACGATTACTGTATCTTTCAACTCAAAAAAGTAGAAGAAGATTCCATCTTCAATGTTCAAGACGCCTCGGATGTTATACATGGATATGTCGATGAAAAAGAAATCTCTGAAGAATGGAGTGGAGAATTATTGCGAAGCGTCGAGCCTTACATTTACGGTGGTACGCCTCTGTATCAAGCAATTGAGAGGGCGACCGAAGTTTTTGAAAAAAACGCCTCTAAGTTTGCCAATCACAAAAAGCTGCTGTTTGTCATGTCAGACGGAGAACCTGAAGATGGAAAAGCAACCGAAGATACAAGAGTAGACCGTGTCCGCTCAAGACTGGAGAAAAAATCAGATGTGACCGTAGTGAGCTGCTTCATCACTAAATCCAAAGAGACTAATCCAAGACGACTGTACAGCGAAATGAAACCTGACTGGGATAAAGCCGCAAAGTTCCTGTTCAGATTGAGCTCAAAAATGCCAACGCAGTCGCTACCACGCACATTTTTTATAAAACGTGGTTGGTCCATCGAGATCATCAACAACGAAACACGTTTGTTCCTACAGGTGAATCATCCAGACCACATGCGAGAGGCTTGCCAGGTGGCTCGAAAAGTCGTTTGCTCTCAAGATGCGTTATCCGATTTGCTAGTAACCGTCAATCTAGATGTCTACATCAACCAAACATTGGAAGGCTATAAAGGGAAGGAAAAGCAAGAAGGAGAAACCTGCTATGCGAATGCAGCTGCCACAGTGCTTCATTTAGCGATGAGTCGAATTCTTGGTCGCCAAGGCGGATACGCAGATTTCAAGAAATTAAGACAAGAGTTGATCGATTGTTCTGACCGTAAAGGGACCACCAGTACACTCTACGTGCTGCAGGAAATATGCCCGAAGTACCATTTACGTTGCAAGAAAGTTGATCTCAAGGGTGCCATGGAAGCCATCACGTCAAGCCGACCAGTGGTGGCAAGATTCAGGCTCACCGAATATGAATGGGAGAGATTTGAAGGTTTCTTCGAAAGTAACCCGGAAGGTATTTTGACAAAGGAGAAGTTCGACATAACAGCCCGTCCTCTCGATGTCCCCACCGATGGCCATGCGGTTGTGTTGACCAGTTTTAACAGCGAATGTTTGCGACTGTTGAATTCTTGGGGAGTTGAATGGGTAGACAAGGGATTTTTCAGAGTACAGAACGCAGACGTCCTTGGTTTAGACTTCATTGATGTCTTCTGGGAGGAGGAGGATTTGACCCAAAAAGAAAAAGCCTATTACAAGAACCATGGATCCGAAGTTGCCAAAAAATTAATGGATCTCTTGCCAAGCCTTCAGCGAGCTGAATACACCTGCCCCAATAATGATTGCAAGATGACGTCGCCTGTTGTGGAGTTTACTGGCACTTTGTTGCACGTAAAGTGTCCCAAATGTGAACATGAGTTTTCTACAAACGATGCCAAAAGAGGGAACATTTTGGCTCTCAATATATATCTTACCTCTTTGTGCAATTAAGTTTGTTTTCGTTAAGTAGCTCATCCTAGTTGAAGAAACGGGGAAGAGATGACCACAACTATGACACAACAATATAGATATAGGAGCCATGCAAGAACGATTTGAATTTGCAGTTCATTAATTAACAAGTGTCATTTCACTGACATAAACTGTAGTTGATGAGCATCAAATATATTCAACAGTTGTTTTTCAATATCTCATTAGTTTTCTGAAACTGTTAATTCTAATCACACGAAAAAGATCAGGTTCATGCCAAAAATGAGGACCCTTTAACAAATGGATCGGACAATTTTTCTTTTTTTAAAGAAACCCACGAAGAAAGAGAGAAAAAGAGGATGTTGTCAATCGTTCTTTAAAAATGGCCCATCTAATCAGGTTGTGATAAAATGTCTTCTTTTAGTAAAAGAACATGCAAAATTGCCATGATCAGCAAAATTGCGTGATGATCGATAGTGGTTCTGACCTGGAAGTTGTGGTAATCTAAGTAAACTAAATAATGAAATATAGTCGAACACTAACATGGATGTACAGTAAGAATTTTGCTCTACAAAAAGATGTGAAAAACATCTTCACGTGACAATTAAATATCCTGACATAAGTGTATATTGTTAGTAAGTAAGTACTTTACATATCAAAGGACCAGCCACTGTAGTCTTACAGTCAGAGCTGAACCGGATGTTCCAGATGGACTGTTTGTTACAATTATGAAAGTTGAGAATTTGCCAATCAGATTTCAGATTACCGTTATCCTTACACGAAGATTGAGGCTTAGCCCTTTGCATTCTTCGTTATCCAAGTTTGCTATAGCGAGTAGCTGTATTTACTGCAAATCGTTTACTTTTGTATAGGAAATCGCATGAACGCGAGTATATTTCGTGAATTATGGGCATGAGTGATGTTTTAAGGTTTTCGTAATTGCACTCGCCTACGGCTCGCGCAATTTGAAAACCTTTCACAACATCACGGGTGACCATAAATTACGAGGTGTACGAGCAGTTCATGCGATTTTCTGTTTATTATATTCTCAACAAAATCGTTTTCTGAAGCTACTTTTTACGTCCATAGGGCACATTACCCGTAACGCTTTTCAACAGTTTGGGAAACCTCTTATGTTTTCTTTGAATTGATCATTTACAATACTTGTGACTGGCAAATCAAACCTAAATTAGTTTTTCTCAGTATTTTAGAAATTTATGCGTACTATTTATCTCAAAAGGTCAAATTTCGAGAGAGTGTCTATACCCTATTTATGCATTTGTCATTGACCAATCAGGAACGAGATATTTTGTTGAGTATATAAAAGACCTCTTTCGCTCCACCCACACGCACATCATGCCAGCTCGTCGTGGTCAGCAACAATGAGGGCTGGGCCGTCAGCAATTGGCCATGTTCTCCCTAGCGCCCATCGTCACCGACCTGGCCAGCAACGTGATCGGCGGCCTACTACCGGGTCTGACCGGCGGTCAAAGGGGCAGTGGCAACTCGCAAATGATCGGCCTACCCAATCATCTTTCACCTTCCACGTATCTTCGAGTCCTACAACCTCGACAAAAAGGACGAGGCCTGACCAAGAAAAGGAAAAAAGCTCGACACCCTCTTCAAAAGGGAGGCATAGGACCCCTAGCCCTGGCCGGGACGGCCTTCGCGCCGATGCTACACCAACCGCTACTAGCCGGTCTGCAGCAACGCTAAAGCAAAAAAAAGGATATAAAAGAAGCCTAGTTCTGCCTTTTTTTTTTCATCGCTTCAGACCATGGCGCCACCGTTAAACGCTTGGCGAACGCAGCAAGTCAATCGAAATTATAGCAACTATAGATCGGAGAGTGCCCAAACGACTCCAAGGCTTCGAGGGTCCTGCAAAAGCGCCTCCATCCAAACTTCACAAACTGAGACGCGCTTCCAAATTCCGCCACCAGAGACGTAGGCGTGGGCCACTCCAAGGGAAACTGAGAACCAAAGGCATGCTGGTGGCTGCCGGCACGCTGCCGATCATGGCAGGACTGGGCGCGTTGATCGGCGGACTGGTGAACAACAAGAAGAAGACACAGGAGTGCAGCGGTGCATGACGCGTGTCAGTCCACCAACCGTTCCTGCTCAACCTGGTTCGTGGAAATGGGACGAGCTGGCGCCGAGAAATAAATCGAGCCAGTAACGAGCAAATACGCGCCTTGACCGACGTGATACGCAACCTGTACGACGGCGTGGTGCCCCTACCGACCCAGGTCAAACTCCCCTTGTTAAAGCACATAATAGAGATTCGACGTTTGAGTGCGCTCAGGACCCCCCTGTGCGAATGGCGAGCGCTGCTGCTGGCCCTGGGAACCCGCCTCCTTCCCTTCGTACGGCTCGGTTTACGAGCCTTGGAACTATGAGCGCCAAATACGCTCAAGAGATGATCTCGATCCCGAAATCCTCCGACGACGACGAAGACCAAAGCGAAGGACAGGTCACCCTCGACACCATGGATCACCCCATGACACCATGGATCAGTTTTGGCAACGGCAATTGTTAGTCGATCAACTAACCACGGGGCCTCACGTAGATCGCATGATGAAACTCCTCAGCGACATGAAACAAGTCGAAGGTCATGTCAGGCCAGGCCCTCGACCCTGCCAGGTCAGGGACCCAATAGCAGCGTCTACTTTCGTTTACAAGGCCAGTTGAAAAACATTCCCGCTCAACCGGTCAAACGCCCCATGCCACCTCCCAAAACGGCTTCTCGGAGACCTCCAGCGGCGACCCCGAGCATTCCGCCCAAGTCCACGCGAGCCCCCATCCCTACGTCGATCGAGGAAGCCATTCGTCAAAAAGCCGACATTGAGAAGAAGCTCGAGGAGTTCAAGGAAAAGGCCAAGCAGGAGATAGAGAAAGCGCTCAAATGGGGTGACAACGAGGTCATCAAAGCGGCCGATTATAAATGGAGGATCGTGACCAGCACCGTCAACGACATACGGGAAGAAAACCGAGTCTTTAAGGAGCCGTCTCTAATGGAACAGATGATCTATGGGAAATAAGAGGAAAAAAGAGGCGAGACCGAGCCCAAGAAGCTCTCGAGCGTCGTCTCGATAAACTGTGGCGTCAACTCAAAGATATGTACCCCAACCAAGAGGGCAAAAGTTCTAAGCCTCATTTTTGACAGAAACCCTGCGGTTGGATTCAAGAACGAAAAAAGAGTTGATTAGAGTCTACCAGTGGTTATGTTGTGGTCTGAAGAAAAACAAAAATATAAAAACGGGCGTCTCCCCCCTTTTTCCAAAACCTGGTTAGAGTCTACGAGTGGTTGAGTTATCAATTTTAAAAAAATCCCACTCGTGTTGTGGTCTGAATGAAAAAAATATATAAAAACGGGCGTCCCCCCCTTTTTTTTCCACCACAAACAAAAAAACAAAAAACCCACCGTTGGCGGCCCCTCTGAGAGGTTGATGTAGATGATGACTCGAGCCAACAAGACCCGGGCACGCAAAACAGGTCAGCGCGGTTACGGTGTGGACCTTCAGAAACTGCTGGCCAAGACGGGCATCGAATGGCACTGGCCCGGTCATCAGTACCTGGGAGCCGGCACGCAATTGCAAAAACGTTTAAAGCGCGGCGATCCCGGTATCAATCGATTGGACAAACTGGCCAAACAACACGACATCGATTACGGTCGGGCCAAGACTTTGATGGATAAGTGGAAAGCCGATGCCAAGATGATCAAGGCAATTGACCGCTTACCCGGCAGTCCAACCGTGACCGAGCGGATGGTCAAGAGGATCTTGCAAACCAAGGAAACACTTAAGTTGTAAAAAAATAGAGGGTGGTCAGGCGTTTTATATTTTTCCCTCCCCCTGTAAAACCGGAGGTCTATAAAAAAAGAGAGCCGCCCATCTTACTTCTTCATTGTCCCAACACATCGCGATAGCAAGATAAAAGAAAAATAATTGCCTTCCCCCTTTTTTGGCAACGTCCATGTCGAGCACCAGAGATGCGCAGGGTTATCCACTGCAAGGTATCGACGTCGTTCCCGAACGACCCCCACCACCTCAGAATCCACCTTTACCCGATCTGTTCCGGCTGTTGCAAGAAGCCCGGCAAAGAGAGGAAACCGCCCATCGACGCGCGGAACATTGGCATCGCGCCTACCATCTGATTCGTAGGGTCCATTTACCTTGCCAAGAGCCCAACACTCCAGCCAGTGACAGCTTCGAGTTGTGTCCAGCGTGTTCCAGCGCGAGTCGCTCGAATTTGGGAACTGGTGACCAAAACCTCAAACCGACCGACGTCAAAAGAAACTCTGACGACATCTTGTAGGGAGTGAAGGAAGGGGGTGTTCATTCGGGCTTTGTTTTTAGAGAGACCGTGACGCCATGACGTCAGCCCACCCTCACCCCCCCCCCCCCCAACAAAAAGGTATCAGCAGTGTTTTTTCCCCTCATAACAGTTTTGTCGCCTTATAGTGCATCCTGTCCGAGCATGCCCTCTCCAAGAGATTTGGGGCTCTTACGCCACTGGGATCGACTACCGCTGGAACTGCGCCAGACCATACAGTGGCTGGCCGACCGGCTGCAAGCCCAGGAACGCTTACGACGAGGCTGGGACAAAATACACTGTCAAGGCTTCAAAGACGTTTGCCAGTTTTGTCAGGTTCGGCTGCAACCGAGAGATGATTCAGTCCAAGTGTGGGATTATTTACCCCAGAGAAATTGTGAACAATGTAATGCTTGTTTCGATTGCCTGATCTATTACGACAGTTCATCGGCCTTGGCCGACAATCGTTGTACGTGGTACGAAGCACATTTCCGTAACGAACTGAGAATCTCGGTGTTAGATGACGATCTGAGTCAAGCTCAGTTAGCGCAAGTAGGAGAATTACTCGATATCGACAACGCCTACGACTACCTCTTTAAAATAAGCCAGGCATGTGCTACACACAGCTGACTCTGTCAAACTTAATAGCTACCAATAAATGCTGTGACTGGTCCAAAGGTCGGGGGTTACGCCAGCCCCCATTCGCTGAGCCTTGACGTGCTGGGGTTTACGTCACCCCCCATTCGCAAACCCTCGACGCGCTGGGGGGTTACGCCACCCCCCATTCGCTAACCCTCGACGGAACTGCTGACGCCAAGCCCCGCGTCCAAAAACCTCAGCCAACAACACGGGGGTTACGCCAACCCCCCCCCCCCCATTCGCTCACCCTCGACGCGGGGCTAACGTCAGCCCACCACTGGAAAAAGGTGCCATCAACATGGCATCACAATCTCCCCCTTGGCCGAGGTAGTGCAGGGGCCTGGCGCGAGGGTGTGACGTCACTTTTTCTCAAACTTTATTGGCGGCTATCTTGGATTTGGAGGCGCAGACAGGCTAATTTGGAACACTATATACTATTCAGAGTAAAAACCAGTTCAAAGAAACCCCAAAATGTTGAAAACAACAAAAGTAGCCTCAAAAGAGGACAAGAATGACGTAGCAGATGGACACGAAAACAAGGCCCAAAGCCCATAAAAAAACCTAGAGGGGTGACCAATTTGCAGTCTTCACAAAAAATGTGGAATTTTCAATGTTGCAGACAGCCCAAAACAAAACTAGAATAATGTCAATTAGATTTTCCCAAAAATGTTTCTCATAAACTAAGTAAGATTTCACATCTTTTCCTTATTTTCGTGCCGGTGCTTATGCTCTAAAAACCTAACTGTAACACCTGCTAGTTTAACCAAAGGTGATAGCAAGGTTAGCAAAACCACCAAAATTTTAAATTTTTAATCGTCCCTATTTATAGCTGTGTTAAATCAATTGCCACTTTGCTTGAGTAGCTCCCCAACCAGAATACAGAGTGCTTGTTATGCGGACTATCAGTACATACAATAATGAAAATATGAAATGTGCATGTAGAAGTTCTGACAGTCTAAAAAAAGTAATTATTGCATTTTTATTCTAACATCTGTCAGAAGTTATACATGTACATGTCATTTTAGCCAGTAAATCTTTGTCAGAGATTTACCTGCACAAGTCATCTCCGCTGCACTTCCAGCAACTCAATTAGTGTTTTTCACAGAACACTTTCACATTAACAGCCCCTGACCGTGATAAATAGCCAAAAATCACAGCCTAAGATGCATATCTCACTGCAGTAATTTAACAGTGGTCATGTACCAAGTTTGGAGGCATGGTGGCCTCATGCTTAGTGTGCTTGTCTCCAGGCCTAGTGGTCCAGGTTCAAGCCCTGGCAGGCACATTGTGGTAGAAGTGTTCTTGGGAGTGCCCCTGTCCGCCGTGTATTTAAATGGGTGCCAACAAATTTAATGTCCAGGGGTAACCCTGTAATGGACAAGCATCCCATCCAGTGGGAGGGGGGTGGAGGGGGTAGAAATACTCCTACATGTAGTCGTTTCATGTTATTGAAACTGTAGGTAAGCACCAGACTGATGGGCCACTTGACTGGTATGCAGCCATCAGCTACTTACCCGCTGTATACCAAGTTTGTCTGAAGTTTATCTAATCCTGTCCTGTATTTTTATATTACATCTAGCTGTAACAACTGGACGTGCTGTGGTGGGCGGAGCCGCCTTGTTTGGTGTGGGAGCTTTATGTTATTATGGTTTAGGGCTATCCAATGAAGTGGGTGCAATTGATCGTTCTATGGTTTGGCCACAAGTGGTGCGTGACCGAGTGAGGTCAACTTATTCATATTTTGCTGGCAGTCTAGCATTGACAGCTGGAACAGCATATGCTATTAGCCAGAGCAGAGCTATCTACACATTGATGAGAGCAAGTCCTTGGCTTGTAAGTTTCATCTTGTTAAATTTCTCATTAAAGACAATTAAGCCCTTTGTATTAATGTATATGTCTCTAACTTTAACTTGATATTCTGAAGTCAGATTGATGTTTCAGCTGTAAACTCATACATTGCAGAGGTTATTGGTTCAAAGCCTCTTTCACACTTATAAAGTCATTTCATTATTGTTACCATGTACATGTACAACTGTATGTAGCATTCAGGGGTATTTTCCAATCCAGGGCATTAGCATCTTGTGATAACATCACGCCATCACAGATACCCTAAAACCTACATCAAATTGAAGCTTTTAGCCCTGGCTTTTCAAAAAAGTTTTCCAGAAAATGAATTATCTGCAAAATCTAAACTGGAGGTCATAAGTAATTATTATCTCTTTTGAGTCCCTGACCATCTCATTACGAATTTTTTTCTTAAAAAAATTTGTTTTTAAAAGCATGTTTATTTTTTCCTTAGTAAAGTGTTTGTTCATTTGAATTCAAAAGTTACAGAACATTTTCAAAAACTGCAGTTAAAAGTTACAGAGGGACCGCACTGTAGATATGCACATCTCATAAAGTACTTTTGCTGGAGATGGGTTAATTTCACTGAAATCAGTTACATGCGAGTTTAATGCTGACAGGTTACCATACAAAGTTGCATCTCAACCAGGGTGGGGGAGAGGAAGGGTTTCTTAGTTGCTACAATGTAAATGCTATAGAAACTGAATATACCCCAGGGGTTTCATTAAGGGGTGGGGGGCACCGGGCAAATTGACCAGCTGTGAAGACGACTTCGCGTGGCTGCTTTTGACATATCGACTAAAGTTACTTTCCTATGTTTTCTTAATGTGTCTTCTAAAAAAATATATTTAAAATTATAAAAAGATGTTTCCCTTAGACGTGTTATTGACCTTTTATCGTCATCTGCAAAGAGGAATCATGCGAGAAGTGAAATTGCCCATGATGCATTGCGAAAATAAATTTTCTGCATGAAAGCCCATATGACATTTTTGCTCATGGATGTTACGTAACATCCATGAGCTTAGGAGGCAGTCGGATGGCACTCGATCACTCACTCACTCACTCACTCACTCACTCACTCACTCGATTCTGATTAATTTATTCATTAAACCGGATTAAATCGTTTCTCCCAACCCTCCCCTGCTTAGTATGGTTCTTTTCCTAGGCACTTCGTGGTGTAGGTTCAGCAGGTTTTAGCGGGGTACTAGAAAGACGAATTTTTTGTCCGACAACATGGAGTTCGTACATATGGCGGCTAACGCGGCACGAAGATGGTTTTTGGTTCAACTCGTGGAGTTGTAAAATTGAAATTTGTCAAGCTAAGCAGCAGTAGCTGTAACAAATGACATGGAAAGACAAGAAGCATAGCGCTCGTCAAAAACCATGTGTAAATTTATATTGAAAGGTCAAGGTGTTTTTTCTTTAGACGTAAACAAAATTCTCCGATTACAACTCACGCTAAACTCACGCTATGCAAAGAATGTAATCAGAGAGTCACGTTTCGCAGACAGTGTAAGTAACCGCGTTTTTTTAACCGCGTTTTTTTAAAGCGCGGTTTTCAACCGCATACTGCGGTTCTTGTTCTTCCTGATTCGTGACCTGAAGGTTTTGCGTGATCCGTGAAGAACCTGAAATATTAACTGATATTCGTGATTTTATCACACAACTTTACGTGATTTTGAGACACAAGTTCTCCGAATAGTTACAGTGGTCTATCGAGAGTGCCTTAGCCATTTATTATGCAATATTGCACGGAGCCTTGATTTAGCCATTCGCGATTTTGCTTCCTACAAACACTGTTTTTAATGTAAGAACAGGTCCTTACTTTCTTATTTTCGTAATTCGGGAATCGAAATTTTTTTATCCGTGAACCGTGATCCTCTGTATTTTAGGTTCGTGAACCGTGCCAGAGACTTCCCTGTACGACCCTCTTGATATCTAAAGCTTTTAATCGGACATTGTAAACAGACCACGAGAAGATGATAAATTGTTTTTTTGTTAGATTATTTTTTATCAGTGCTGGCCTGATGGGCCGCTTGGCACAAATGTAGACTTTGACTTCCACCGTCTGAGTTTCTATTTGCAGAAAGAGTGCTTGTGCCAAACGTTTCCCACGAAAATCACTTGATTTTCATGCGAATGACCGCGCAGGTGACATATATTTTCAAACCAATAGTTTCGCTCAAAGACTCGTTTTGCCACAGTGGCAAAAGTAAACTTGGCATTGGGCTATTCATCCATGAGCTGCTCAGAGAGCCTTTGATTAAAATCACAAGCAAATACATGTGTTTCTGCGATGACGACCGGCAAAAAGACGAGGTTGATCGCCCAATATTTTCCTGCTCGACCCGACTTACCTTGGCCTGAGAAAAGGTCAAGAGGTGAGTACAATTCTTTTCGATTTAACCCTTTTTGTCTCGATAGGTTAAATGCCTTAATTGTGTTCTTTCCGTATGCTAAATGGCTTTATTTCTGTTCAGTGAAGAGTGTAATGTTTTCATAATATGCGGAATATGTGAATGATAATTATGAGTAAACAATTTTTTGATCAACGCTTTCAAATACATTTATTGTTAGTTTCCATGAAGACGATTTTCTTCTATAAAGCATATCTTTGCCCTTTCAAATGAGATATTGGGGGCATGTACTAAAACCCGAAACACCGAAACGAAACCGCCGGAACGAAACCACCGGAACCACCGGAACCACCGGAACCACCGGAACCACCGAAACAACCGAAACGAAACCACCGAAACCACCGGAACAACCGAAACGAAAATACTGGAAATACAGTTAAAAGGAGTCACATCATACCGCCGATTCCCTCGTTTGTAACAAACATGGAAGATCTGAATGAAAAGGAGAGCCTAAAATGTATTTTATGGGGTTAAAGATTGAGTAATGTACATTTTAAAATGTTTAAAACGCATTCATTCAAGTTAAAGGTAGATCTGGCGCAAGACAATATTTTTTTTACATATACAGTACTGACAGACCTGGCTCCGCAGGTAGCAGGAGCTAATGGAGGCGGGCCAGGAACAATAAAAATAAATGAAAACTGCTAGCCTTAGTTAGAATGAAGATGAAAAGGCTAGCTGTCTATTTGAATCTGTTATTACACTGAGATGCAAAATGGTTGAATGAAAAAGGAAAGTTGTATGTTCCTGACACCTTGACATTTGAATATCGTTCGCCGCATGCTCAGCTGTTTAGTTTTTAACCTGTAGCTTTTGGCCTCAATATTATGTCCCGCTTATTTGTATAGCGATCTAAAACACGGTAATGCGGTGTTACTTTTGCCGTGCGTGATTGGTTTAAAAATTGCCATGACAACGTGGCACTGAAATGGGTTGCTCACGTACTCTTCATTCTTTTACTCCGTAAAAACGTAAATCTTAATTTGAGATTTTTCGTCTTACCTCAACACCAGAACAAAAGCTGACGTAAGTTGTCAGCTTTTGTTCGGAAAATCTTAATTTTTACGGAGTAACTTCTTGCCATTTGCACGGTTCAAACAACTTTTACTGTCCTCTAGTTTATCCCTGCAAGCTACGTAAATATGTAAGCGGGAGCTTTACGTAGGCGATTGTGACACACTGCGCGAGCTACCTCCTGCGCGAGATGGCGAAACCTCTTTTTGAAAAGTTTATCGATTTGAATAAAGATAAGTTTTTGTAAATTATTTCTTTGCTCACTACTTTGGAGAACCTTATACTGGCGGCAACCGTTGAAACTGAGAACGCGAAGAGCACTATTTAGAAAGTTGTTCCCATTAACTCTCTTCCGATGTTAAAATGATTTTACTTAGGTTACTAAATTGGAAAAAAGAAAACGTTTTCTATTTGAGTACCATTACGTAAAAACAAATCTTTGCAAAGCTATCCAGAATTAATGCAAAGATGCTTAATAAACTCACCTTAAGTAATCAGGCGAACGCTGTGGACCTAGATTATCCATCCCAGTTGATCTGCCGTTATTTGTAGACGAAGCATATGTTTCAGTAATCGAAACAGTTTGTTTTATCACTTTCGGTACTTTCTGTGGTTCTCGTCGTCTTGTTTTGCGGGTGTTTCGGTGTTTCCGGTGGTTTCGGTGGTTTCGTTTCGGTTGTTTCGGTGGTTTCGTTTCGGTTGTTCCGGTAGTTTCGGTTGTTCCGGTGGTTCCGGTGGTTCCGGTGGTTTCGTTTCGGTTGTTCCGGTAGTTTCGGTGGTTCCGGTGGTTTCGTTCCGGTGGTTTCGTTTCGGTGTTTCTGGTTTTAGTACAAGCCGATATTGGGGTCTTCAATGCTGTAAATTAAAATACCTTCGGAGTAATTAAATAAAACATGCAATATGGTCAATTTTGTATTTTTGTTTTTAAGAGCAAATGCACAGAAAAATCGAGCAAAATGCTAAAAAAGCGGCCACGGTCGAAAATGAAACCAGCCTTAATTTTCAATTTGTAACGAGGAATTAACGAGTTTTCAAAGGTTTCGGGGTTTCTTTATCAAAATACGGGCGGATTTTCGAATTATCAGAGAAAATTGATTTTCGCACTCTCGCTGGCCAAAAATGGAAGAATAATTAGCATAAATTGGCATTCGGATTTAAGTCTTCGCGTAAGTAGTAAAGCCTATATCATCAGGAGGAAAGGAACTTATTTAAAAGGAGGAGTATTTGGCACTTTATTTATGCCTACTTTTTGGTTGTAGATGATGTTTCTTGCCACGAGAAAACGCGTTCTTTGATATGGTTCCACCACAGTCTCAACAAATCGAGTTTTACCTCAAAATTACAAACCGAGTATTCGATATGTGGCCATTGTTCAATGGGGCTCGTTTTCTGGTTATAACATGTCTAAATGCACTTCTTACACATCATATAAAAATTGCCCTGGGTTTTCAAGCGAGCGCTTCAAAAAACGCCTTCGAAAATTGAATAGTTTTATTACAATTTGAAATAATTAGCATATTCCCAACACTTAACCCAAGCGCTCACACGCAGGTATTATTGAAATTGCTGCACTAAACTCTGCTTCACAGTTTATAAAGGATGATTTGTTTTTACATGCCGTCCAGCCATCCTCCATTTTATGTTGCAAGCCAGATTTTGTTACTCACTTTACTCGGTCAAGGCTCCTTCATAAACGACTGTAACGCACACCAATGGAATGAAATTTTCAAGATCAGGAAAGTCTAGTACCCCAACAAATTTGTTTCATTTATCCTTACAATTTGTGGCCACTAGAGCTTCCGATTAAAACCGGATGGATCTTTATGTGTTTTTGTACTCTACTTATTCTATGCATGGCAGCTATTTCAACGGTGACGATCATAGTCTTTTTGGCAAGTTCATGATCTCTTGGTTCGTGTCGTTAAGTTGGGAGAGAAAGGCTTAATATAACCGGAACATCATTTTCTTCGTATTAAAATGGGCCTTCACTCGGGAGCTTTTTCTAAGGGCAAAGGGGGTGGAGCTCGTCAATGCCAGTTTACCGCACCCTTTCTATATTATTTGTATTTTGCAGTCCCAGAGTGACAGGGCCATCATTATTACATTACAAAGCGAGAAAGCATTTTATCGATATTTTATGGTGGACAGCAGCTACACTTTCAAAACATCTTCAATTCGACTCGGGTAGACCTGTTTCTTGAAATATCTCCTTGATCAAGAGTTGCTGGTTTCACTCCTTTTCCCAAGCCAGGAGTGTCACGCATTGTGATGACAGCGCGTGACTAATTCAATAGATTAGAAACTCTAGAAAAAGCATTCTTTCAAGATTCAGGAAATGAGTACTGGTCTAATACTTAGGAAAACATTTAGTACAAAATTAGTATGATCTGTTTCCTTCCTGAACAAGATCGCTGACCAAGGCGAACGAGGAGTAAGGACGATCCACTCGCACCCCCCCCCCCCACCCCCGCCCAGTTAATCGTTCCTTCCAAAACATCTGTTCCTTTTAAAACATCAAAAGTTTTAGTGATTATCATATAGAAGTCAAGCTCATTTCTGCCACTTTACTCCGTGTTGCACAATTTGCCGAAAAAGTTTCTATGTCGAATGCAAAGTTTCGTGATATTTTCCGTGAAAATTAAAGCTAATTCGATTTCATAATTCATATTGAATGTTTACACAAGTGTAAGGCGTGTAATTTATACACTGGTTTTGTAATAAGAAAGCATTATGATTTTTTTTTTTTGCGTTATTTCTTTTTCAAGCCACATTCAAAGTTCAGTAATTGCGGCTAGTTTTAAATAACTTTAAGTGCACCTATGTCTGTATAGTGCAAATGGGCTTATCCGTGATAGGCACAATTCGGGAAACCCATTCATAAACTAAGGCCATCGCCAAAATGTTCAGAATGTTTCGCTTCCCATCGCCCAAACGAAAAAGGCGTTTTCCCTTTTCCTTTGATTGAAAAAAAAAAGGATTAGGCTCATTGTTTTCTCCCTTTTACTGGTGTTTAGGGCCTCTTCATATGAGCCCGGTACCGGTTGGCTCGGTTACTGGGACGAATGTTGCTGTCTGTTCACTTGATGAGAAATTTCTGGCAGTCTCGTCAACCGGGATGCAATTCAAGAAACAAAACCAAATTGGGGGATCGTTTGCGACTATTGTACGGCCTTGTAGATTGTTTCAACTTTACTACTACCTCTGTTGTAGAAAAACACACCAGACAAAAATTATGCCATTTCTGCCGCTATGTTGAGATTGCGAAGCTATTTTGTCAAAAAATGTTTGGTCCCGATCACCCGGGCTGAAGTGTTCATATGGAAAACATTTCATCCCCGTTACCGAGATCTGGGTCGCAAAGTCCGAGATTTCGGTCACCGGACCAGCCCGGCTTCTCATTTGAACAAATCGAATTTTTTTTCGACGAAAAGAGCGGCGAAGCGGGATCTCGGAAACCGAGCCAGCTCGGTTGATTGGCCTGTTATCTAGTGAGAGTGGTAAAGATACAATTAAGGCTCACTTGGAATAATTTATTTGTACAATTTTTCAACACTGTCTAAGGAAATACAGGTCATCCGTGGATCAACTAACAAACACTTTACAAATGGAAAAATCATGATGACATAGCATTGAGCCCGACATGCATTACAGGCTATACTTGTTTTCTTCTTTTTTCTTTCTTCTTCCTGAATAGTGTGAATAAAGTTGTTGTGTTGTATTGTTGTGTCGGGTAGTAATATAATTAAAAGGTCCTAATACTGACCGTATAGTTATTTCTGAGAGGTTTACTGATATATAAAGGCAACAAAACAATCGATGGTTTCATAGAAACGGCATTCATTTCAGCTTCAAAGGATGATTTATTACAGTTCGTGATATAATCTCTACAGTGATAATGTATATGCTATTACCTGGTGACATTTGTAGAGTCTCAGTGCTGAACTGAAATTTGTCTTATGATTTTATATAATATAATATACTCCTCTATCACCATATCTATCGCAGCATCAAATTAACCGAATTAAGCGCCTTTAATCTATATTTTGCTATGGAAGCGGATTTTATGAAGTGACAGTTTATCGCTTTTTACTCACGAGTCAGTGTTTCGTTACCGTGACAATATGCAAATTAGCTGGGATTTCAGAGAAAATTCTCAGATTTCGGTGGCGGTTTTCAAAGCGTCCGTTGATAAACCCAAGAAAATTTTTACATCTCGTGCAAGAAGAACATTTCGACTGCTTATATTCTTGAAATGAGCTTGATTCAACTCTGGCCACATAACGAAAACTGTTTTTGAAATTATACACTAAAACTTGCTTTACGACGACTATTGTCAAAGCTTCATAAAAGGATGTGTTTTTCGCAGTGACAGCTGCCATCTGCAACCGAAAAACAGACAAATATGGAATGCCAGAAACTTCCTCTTTTAATATTAGTATCTAATTCCCGAGGATATAGTCTTAACTATTAACGCGAGGACGTTTTTGCAATGCTATTTTTTGCTAATTTATTCGGCGATTTTTTTGGCCAGAGAGAGTGCGAAATCCATTTTCTCAAATATTGCTGCAAGAAGGCCGTATTTAGAAAAAAGAACCCCAAAACCTTTGAAAACTCATAAATACCTCTCTATGAACTCGAAACAAAGGTTAGTTAAATTTTGGCCGTGGCCGCACTTTCCTCGATATTTCTGTGCACTGGCTCTTAAGTTAACACATTCGATTCAGAAATCTTCTGTTCACAGTTTGTCGCGATAAATGTCTTTAGTGAAGCCAAAACATAAAAAAATAGCAGTAGTTCATATAAATTAATTCTTATCGAGTGCACAGAGTTTATTTTCTCTAAGATTGTTATCTTACATGTAATCGGCTAGCTCTTTCAACTTGTTGCCTAGCACATGACCAATTTCTTCCCCGCCAGCTCGAGTTTCAGGACATATCATTGCGCAAACAGCCTAACCAGTTTGCACTAAATTAAAGTTTGAGTAATATTCAGAAAGACATGCTGCTCCTATGGTGATTGAAACTTGTGCCAAAAGCTCCATTCTTTTCTGATTTACTTTTGAAATTTGAATCTTCTTCGAGCGACATGAACTGAAAGTCAATTTGTTTTAGGAAGCTGCCAACTTTCCTACTGCCAAAATGTGTGATACAAATCAATGTCAACGGGCCTGAGGCTGGTATTAAGAACTTTGAATTGACCGCTGCTGTCACTGCATGGCATTTAGCAAGCCCAGACGGAAACTATTAAAGGCTCGCATGATTGCAAAGCAAACAAATCAGGATGAGTCTTCTCATACTGGACAAGTCACTGTGCCGGATTGTCACCCTGAGGGATGCTGAGATCCAAACAGATGATGTCATGGCCACTGAGTCTGAATTGACTGTAGAGGCAACAGGAGTTGAAGAAGAAGTGCAGTGGGTTGCTAAACAGTTGGACCTTCCTGATCCTGACTCTGATGTGATGGCTCAGATTCTGACAGTGACTTGGAGTAGCATTCAGTTCTTTTCTACTTAATATTAATCATTGTTATTGTTCAGTAGACATTAGTTAAGACAATGTAGTTGATGCAATGTATATGTTGTAGTTCAGTTTTACCTTTGGTACAATTTGTTTCTGAACCAGTACAAAATTTTTTAAACTAGTTCATTTTTTTCAAACCAGTTTAATTTTTAATTTTGAGCAAGATGTGAGCATGTGCCCTAGTAATTTGGGTTAAGCGTTCAGGTTAGTGATTAGGCCTAAGCACTTATTTAGAATGGTTAGCTTTGATGTTAGGCTGGGTCAGCTGTGCATGTTACTTAGTCGGTTTGGGTTGAGCTCCCAGGTTACTGATTAGAACTAACCACTTGTTTGGAACTGTTAGCTTCTTAGTAATTAAGATTAGGGTTAGGGTTAGAATGAATAATAAGGTTTGAATAAATTAAAATTTATATTTATCTATGAATGAATTAAATTTTTATGAGAGGAGACTGGGGTGATCAACTGATAATTAAAAGAAATATGAGAGCCTTTGCATCCAGTGCTTTCGTGGTGGTACGAGGTAAAAAGGAAAAAAGCAAAAGCCTATTGGGGGGAAAAAACTAGCTGGGGGATAGAATAAATCAGAAGAGACTCATTGAAAATAGGAGAATAGGATAGAGGAAAGTAAAGAGATATTTCCCCCTTTTGGATAGTTGACAAATAAACTGGTTTGAAAAATTTAAACTAGTTCAAAATATTTTGTACTGGTTCAGAAACAAATTGTACCAAAGGTAAAACTGAACTACAACATATATGTACTGTGTTTTACAGCATTACTGGTACAGAGTGAGTATACCGGTCTATGTAATTATTGATGACAATGTAGAGATTTAATCATTAAAAATTTGTCTGGTGACTGATGCATCAAATCACGATTTAATTATCTAAAGAGATGGTAACTTTTGAATGTTAGTTTCTGCTTCAAAGTACAGGAAAATGCATCTCTGCAACTGTAGAATTTCCCCCCTAGAAGGAAAAGCCCGAAGGGCGTTCCAGACGGATGCCTGCCTGTCAAATCCAGATGCCCTTCTGCTCCAAATTTAAATGAAACCCCTGATACCCTCTAGTGCAAGGGAAACTTTGTTCTAATGCTGTTTGGTAAATTGACAGGTTGTTGGTGGAGGAATGATTGCTACAATAGGAAGTTCTATACTCTGTATGAGTCTGCCATATGACCCAGGATTGAACGCAAAACACCTTGCTTGGGCTGGTAAGTGAAAATAGAAATTTCTATTTTTTTTTTTTCAAATGAGTACAACGGTCAAAACATCTGAAGTGTTCTACACAATCCTGACCAATACTTTTATTAACTTAATCAAATAATTAAAAATTATTGGATGTGGTTGAGCAAAATATCTTGTCAGTGGCGAGCAGATCAATACTATTTGACGAAGCCGAAGGCTGAGGCAAATAATTGATCTCGGAAACACTGACAAATCAAGACATTTTGCGATAACCAAGTTCAATAATTGTTTATCATTCAATCACATAGTTTTTTTTTTCATATTTAAATCACTCCCAGCCCACAGAAGCAATCTGCCATTTACAATATTTCACCCAAGAATGTGTTTTCAATTATGCATAAGCAGAATATTATTTGCAGCAAAACACGTTTAGACGTTACTTTCCATGAGCAGACCATTATTTGTAGGCACTTATTTGCAGGTCACGTGGTGGCGGCTCTCGGCCAATGAAAAGGAAGGGAAAATGCATCAAATGATAAATGTCTTTGTTTAGAATTAGATTTGAAACTTCAAGAGAATAATACAATCATTCAGCTGTACTGCATTTGGACATTGATTATTAATTAGATTGATAACGACTATCACAAGAGAGGTGATAATAAATCTACAAACAAAGCAGAAATCTGAGGGATTTGATAAGAAAAGTGTATTGGTTTCTTTCCACGACTGGGATTTGACATGTGACAAAATTATTTCCTGAACACTCCTACTGTGAGACACACTTAAATCCATCTGTCAAGCATGCAAATTACGAAATATACAGTATCGAACACAAAAGACTGTGTTTGACCACATTTCCAAACATCAAGAAGAGAGTCAAACATATGACACATAGCAGGGTATTTTTCACGAACTTCGAGCTGTTTTGTAATGTGGTCGTATGTCTTCTCAATCAAAACTAAAACTAGGGAGAAAAATGGAGGAAAAAAATTCTCGGTCACGATTTCTTTTGTCTAAACTTGTTGAATTATTAATGAGTTTAAGGAAGTAATCCCATTTGATATGGAAAACCAAAGTAGTTATAGCACCAACTGCGCTATTTATGAAGTCACTCAAATTTCTGCTTTCTTGTCACCTCTCATGCGGATTGAGAGAGATACATGTATTACAATGAAATTACATTTCAGAGGAAGTGCTGGTTGAATGACTGAGTTCTTTAATTAGGTAAAGTTTCAAGTCTTCAACTAAATCTGTAGAGTAAGTAAAGGTGTCATGTAGTTAATGGTCACACCATCATTAATTTGGCAAACCATAGAAACATACTGTTTTCATCATGGATTTGGTTGATTCTCCTAAAGTTGAAATATATTTTTTTTTAGTATAAATCTTTTAGCGTTCTATCACAAATGCCGTTCTCTAATTGGCTACCCTACTCACTATCTATTCTGTGATAGTGAGTAGCGTAGCAGTGTGCCCTTGTTAACAAATGACGGCCGCTTCTTGGCGTTTTCGAAATGTCTGTGAATGACTAGTAGATTTATACTAAAATAATTAGATTATTCCCTCTCGATTTCTATATATGACAGTTGACTCAGGCTGCGCCCTCGTCAACTATCAGGTGAAATCTTGAGCTCATAATCTAATTGCTTAATAGATTTTCTGAAACTTAATTAATTAATGAAATGTTTCAAAAGTAATACAAGTGTTATGATGTGCATTGTCCTTTTACAATAAAATATCTCAAAGGGAAGTGTACATGTATGCTATGAACCCAAATGACCTTTATGTGTACATCGCGTATAGCAAGACATCATTGCAATGTGATCCCGCAGTATTGTAATGCCAAAGTGAGGCTTGGACCATAAGTAACACTCTCGAGATCCTGAGCAATTTTGCTTAACAAGGGATTCAAAAATGGACCTCACAGCTTTCTGAAGAACAAAGAGTTGTAACAATAAGCTATTCAAAACAAAAGACAAAAAAAAGATTATTTCTTACTAGGACAGTTTCTGAGTGAATTTAATTCACTGAGAGTCTGCTGAACTGTTTATCTTTTATGCCAAAAAAGTGCAACAGAAACTATACCTTGCCCCAGAAATAGAAAATATTACAATGTAAACCAGCGGTGAAGCATTCTGACTGTTGGAAGATTTATATTGTTGGCCCTCTCGGCTACCTTGGTTCCCGTACGAAATTATATGAACCTAAACAGGGCCCAATTAAGGCCTTAAATCCACACAGAGAGCCAAAGGGCGACCAAAAATGAACCAAACAGCCCGAGCCAAAAAAAATTAGGTTGGATTTTAGGTCGTCAACCTCACCGGGAAGAGCCATAAAGCGACCCAATTTTTTGAGGTCGTAAATTTGGTCTAGTTAATGAGCCTCATATGAAGCAAAAAATATTTGGCTGTAATTTTGGTTGAAAGCGTTTTGTGCACCGTATCACGTCCTATTGGCTTTGCATCGAGCTAAACGAACGTCACAAAACAATGTTACACTGCCCCAGCACTGCAGAAAGTCGCACGCGTAAAGCTATATAAACTTAAGCTACCGTGCATGTCCAGTTGTATATTGCAACAGCTGTGTTTTACGAATAATCGGTTACATGGTGGAACAAAACGAAAAATAAAATACCACTTTGGCTGATTGTTTGATTGATGAAAGCTATAGCGTTATATGTAGTTTTTGTACACGCCGTATACCTACCACGCATAATAAACGACATGAGTTGGCAGTGCTCCATTTCAAAGTGTTTTTCAAATGACTTCTGACCAGTACCATTATTATACATTAAAAAATCAAATTTTGCTCTCATATAATAATTTTCCTGTGTTTCGTGAGCTTGCATGTTTTGGCTTTCAAGCGCCAATTCTTCGCATGCATGAGTGATGCGCGCGTGATCTCAAAGTCTCTTGAGAGTTGTACCAAAATGTGATTGGTTAGCTTTGACAACATGTTGTTCTTTCAGTGTATTCACTTGCACGTGTTTCATTTTCAACCGTTTGAGCACCGTTGAAGCCGCAGGCGGGATGATATTTTGTGGAATTATAGAATTTTTCTGGATTGCAACTTCTAGGGAAACTATTCTTTTAATTTCCCATCAATCTACTACAACCGATTCTTCATAAACCGAGATTTTCCATGACAAATCGCTCCAGGAGGATCAAGGGAACTGCGTGGTGTTTGTGAAGCTTTCCTATAGCAAAGATATCAGTGACGTCACCTATTGTTGTGTGGGCTTTTTTGTAAAAAAAATCCCACACAATGCTATGACCCATCTTACGAATTCCTATCTTTGTAGATATATATGTCCGGCATCCATATGTCCACTTGACACGTGACTTACTTCGCGCAGGTAGCCTAGGTGCCAGTTTAGTTTGAGTTCATCGTCGACTCATCGTCCATTTTGTGGCAATTTGCTTAGCCTGCGAATTTTCACAGGCTACATTTTGCAGGATTTGTTTAGCGTTGTCGTACGAGTTCGTTCTCTTAATAGTTCTAAATTTTCGGACGCAAATTGATTTCAGTTTTCAATTGGTAAGTTATTTTTCGTTTGAAAATTTAGTGCCAGCGTGTGTTTCACGTACCTGAGCTTATCGATCGAAAGTTGACTTTAAAACAAACCAACACATTTTATCTTTGTTTGTTCAGGTGCCCCTGAGCGAGCTTTTTTGAGTTCTCTGTAGTTGCTCCGGCCTAAAATTTACGGTTTCTCCTACCAATATAATCGCTAATGTTACATTTACCTAGATGATACAGGTGATCAGCTATTCTTTTGTTGCTTTATTTTAACAACTCTTAAGAATACCATAAGGTTTTATAACTTTATTTGTAATAGCTACTGTATCACCGATGTTTCATTTAAATCTGGACTTTTGTTTACCAATATCAAAACAAGTTGAGTGGCGTTTAAAATTTTCGATTACGCCTAGAGAATGTTCTTTCTTGGTTAAGCTATTTGTTGCTAAATCGAGCAGTATCCAACATTTTTACAGTAGCTAACTGAGTTACCGTGCAGTTGTGTTAACACTGATTTGTCAATACCATCTTTTGACTTCATTTGTCCTAGCAGTCACCGATGTTCCTATTTCTTGTAAACTTGGAAAAACGATAATTTGCACCGAGTGCAAATTTCCTTCCGTAGAATTTTTTAGTTTTTTTTTTTCTGACGTTTGCTCTCAATGATAACATTATATTAAAACAATAAAAAAGGGGTCACCCGGCTTGTTTTCATGCAAAAGCCTTCGCGAGTTCCGTTATTCCCACGCGCGTAGACAGGCATTCAAAACTCCAGACTTTATAAGATCAGCACTTGCTCATGAGCTGTTTTGACGCTCCGAACAGGCGTTTTGTTTTGTTTGCTGTCGTTTGATGCTAAAACATCATTTACAGTTGTAGTTGTCGTTAAAGACAACCTCCTGGGCTTACTCTGTAGGATTTTTACACAAATTCTGGGAAGATTTGTTATGTTTTATGAGTCCTTAAGGACGTTCGCGCGAAAATTTTTCCAGTGGATAGAATTTTTTTAAATTTTTACCGCAGGCAGATAATGAGTTACTTGTGCCAGATATGCAAAAAAAATTGGGGGTCACCGTCTTCGTTTCAGAGATAAAGCGTGTGGAAAACTACCCTGGTTTCGAAAAATTGTCCCATATAATTGAGCACGGTCTACAGGGATTTACAGTTAAAAATATCGAAGGTGAGTCAACGGAGGCAAACGATCTTAGTCATATTTTGTAGAAGTGGGTCTGTTGCCTAAATAATTTCAAATGTTACTAACGTTTTCACAAAATTTAACCCTTTAAGAGGCATTTGAAACCGCCGCACAGGTGCACAAAGAGCTATTAAGAACGGAATACGATCGTGCATTTTGCCAAAAATTCAATTTTCTAGTCGATAGATTTTCTTCATTTTTTCCCTAAACGTAGAACATCAGTAGAGGAAATGATCTATCCAAAGAAAAATTGGGGTCACCGAACGTCCAAGATCGTTAAATCCAGGCAAAGCTCTAGCAATGGCCATCTGTCCTATCATTTGTCTATTTTCTGACTTGGCGCGCGCGCTCATGCATGACGTGGCATGTGAATTTCCGTGCGCAGTAAGGATGCGCAGAAAAAATTGGCGCGAGCGTCCTTAATACGTTCTCGGTGGCTGCACGATCGATCGAGTTTCCTTTGAAATTTGGGAAACATCGGATTCCCGAAACTATTTTCTTAAATACACAGAATTGACTTGTTGTTCCAGCAGGTAAAGTCTCCTTTATATTCGAGTTTCGTCTCTAGCAGTACAAAAGTGACCTTGGGCGAAAAAAGCCGCGCGCCGCCATATTTGTTTTGGTCTTTCGGCCTCTATCGTTCGTGTTTCTCACACGTGACGCACGATGGTGATCTACTCCCCGCGCGAGAAAACTAGTACGAGCCACCTTAAGTCAAGCACATGTTTAGGTTTAAAACTTATGGTTACCCTTGGATAATTTCCAGTCTCGATTAAGCTATTTGTTGCTAAACGTTGTGCAGTTACCAACCTTGAGCAGTGACTGAGTTACCGTGCAGTTGTGTTAACACTGATTTGTCAATACCATCTTTTGACGTCATTTGTACTGGCAGCCACTGATGTTCCATTTCAATTTAGACTATTGTTTACTACTACAAGAACAAACACAAGTTAAGTCAAGTAAATGTTTAGGTTTAAAATTTATGGTTACGATTAACAAGTTGAGTGAAGTACAATGTTTAAAATTATATGATTACTTTTACCAATATCATCATTAATGTTATCAGTACCTGGTTAATAGACAGTCTTAGTTAAGCTATTTGTTGCTAAAACTTGAGCAGTAACAAACAGAGCTCAGCAGTTTTCACAGTAGCTGAGTTACCGTACAAGTTTTGTGTTAACAGGTTTTGTCAAATTGTTAACCAGACGTGAACAGAAGTACATCTCTTTAAAAAAGTATTTGAAATAAATCTGAGTTTTAGTTCTTTTAAAATATTTTGTGTTTCAAATGTTGATCACTGTGTTTAACAACCCTTCAAGTCAGCTTTTTTGAGTTCTTTGAAAATGTAAATTTTTGCCTTCCCCTTCTCGAGGTCAAGGCAAATCACATAACTGTAATAACTTATTGCGTAAAAGGAACTGAATAACAACAAAACAAGAATCCTACCCCTACCATGCACAACTGAACACTGTTTTATTGATGCAGTTTGCCACCAACGGTATTGCAGTATATGTTTTACAAGAAAGCAGTATGAATGTTTACTGGAACAGAAACCTTTCTAACCATACATAGGGGCTTTCGTCAATTTTTGGGGTGTTTAAATTTGGAGATTTTTGCTTCCTTACCCTGAAACGAAACATGTATTGATCAATGTAAACATTTTCTTGTTGGAGAAATAAATAGCAAAACAAAAGAATGTTAAAATATGACAACAAAGTTCAGTCATACTTCTTGTCAATGTCAAAGCCCACACATGTACGCATTGCGGACCATTTATTATTAATATGCCAACCAGAGAACTATTGGCTGGTGAAACAAAAAATTCTTTTGTTTAACGTTTTTAACATTTAAATAACAAAAACAATGTTTGTAAACAAATATCTTCCCTATAGTTTGAGTCTGGTTTGTCAGCTGCAATATTCTTATGAATTTGTTGCCTTCAACCCAAGACCATTGGATTCATCTGCATTATAATTTCCCAAAGAAAAGGACACGGAAGATCGAGGTAAGAAACAGCCTGACCTATGGACGTAAAGCTGTCATGATGAAAAGCCCAAGGCGACTGAATCGAGACTGAACGCGCACTGTAATTGCGGCGAAGTATGGTATTTGTTATTACTAGTAAATTGGAACAGTGTAAATAGATAAGCCACGAGAAACAGAAAAAGCATTATAGGTTTTAGTGAATGATATTTTGAGTAAAAGCTTTGTAACAGCTGGTACATAAAAACTTTTAAAAATGCCACTTTATAAACATCATCGACCCGCCGATCGGAAAATGGCATGGTAAATAAAATCGTAGCGAAGAACCATTGATATATCGAACAAAAGTTACCTACAGTTAGGGAATAAAAGTGACATCTTTTTAAGTTAATATTTTAGCAATTTGTGTACTAGGTTTTCTAATAATTGAACAGACAAACTGAAAGTTATTTGCCGCAATAACGTAGAGTGTTTTGCGCCATGGTCATGTTGTATTTTATCAGAAAATGTGTATTTGCATGAGTTTCATAAGATTTCCTTACAAACGATGGATTCATGATGTTTGATTTCGAATGAACCTGAAATAAAATATGTTGTTTACGAACACGTTTACAGTTCTTTTACAGTGAATATTTAGATTGATAATTCATTGTAACGTAAGCCGTTTCCGCTCATATTTACAACGTAATTTTGGTCCAATTTTAGGCCCTGTTTAGGTCCATCAGATTTATGTTCTCTTTTTGCCTCAATTTATGCTGATAATGAGGCTCAGGAATTTAGGTTTTACCGAGGTTCGTTTTGGTTCATTTTAGGCTGTAATTTTTAAGGCCCAATTTTGGTTCATTGTGGCATAATTTTGGTTGAAAAATTATGGCCCGATTTTGCCTGGTTTTACAGTGTTAATTTTCGTACGGGTTGTGTAGTTAGTGTAGAAATATACATGTAACTTCATGTACTTTAAGTACACTGTACAGTAAGTATTGTGTGTTCACTTCACAGGTCACAGCACTCTTATCGGGACCCTTATTGCACCTCTGATGTTACTTGGAGGTCCATTAGTCCTGAGGGCTGCTGCTGTAACAGGTGGTGTAGTTGGGGCCTTATCACTGACTGCTGCCTGCGCACCTGATGGCAAATTTCTGACCTGGGGCGGTCCCTTGGCTATTTGACTTGGCGGTGTTTGCATGGCATGCTTAGGTATGCTAATAATAACAGTATCCACTGCTCTTAGTGCCAAGAGTTGTTGTTTGTAAAAGAAAGTTGCTTGTAAGCCTTGGTGTACAGCCTGTATCAAGAGTACTGCATTTTATACTGTGTGCTTGTCTTGCTGACTGAAATGGAATGTGTCTCAAGTGACAAGTGCTACATTTAAGATTTATTTAGTAGAGATGCTTAATGCATACTGTGTAATAAATTAAGTGCAATTGTTTTAACCCATGCATCTCCGCTCCATGTTTGAGTAAAGTACAGAATATGTCTTCTTTACCGTTCTATACCATTACTTTATCATGATCACAAATTCGCTCAATGAAGAAGAAATGTCATAATTTACAGAACATAAAGGATGGTTACCAATTCAATTTTGAATATAGGTAACTTAAGTTCGCCCTGAGCATCTTACATTGTAGCCAGAGCATCTCAGCCTTTGGCAATTATTTGATCGTTTTGTAGAATTGCTCTGTAGAATTGAGGAAGGTATTGGCAGTAAACAGGTTAACAGTGTCTTGTGTTGATTTCCAGGCACCCTGTTCCTCCCTGCCACCTCAGTGGTGGGTGCGGGTCTCCAGTCTGTTGCTACATATGGCGGGTTAGTAATCTTTGGAGGTTTTATGTTGTATGACACACAGAAGATCATCAGGAGTGCCGAGACATATCCTCTGTATGCTGACAGGCCTTATGACCCCATCAATGCGTAAGTAGACACCTCATTCCAGTGCCAGTCGATACACTCATTTATTGACGGTCAGTGTCTTTTTTCAAACGTATGCACGGTGTGTACATCAACATGCGTTATTTTGTCTTTTGAGCTGGAAGTTCATGAGTTTGCGAATGTAAAACAAGTACATTTATCAAACAAACAACATCTTTATGAATCGCAACTAGCAGAAGGCCGTTTGTTTTCTCGTTTGATTTCTCGCTGGCAAATCGTCCTGGAGCTTAATGTACGGTCACGCTCATCGGACTAAGCGAAATAGAGCCTACTCGTGGTCTATAGGATTTCTATAGCTTAAAACCTTTTCAGTGGTACGGTCCATCCAATGTCAATCAAAGCTGTACTAGCAGCTTTATTAGACTAGTAGTCTGGTTATTAGACTAGTAGTCTGGTTATTTTAGAACGGTTTACTTGGGTGTCGAAAGTACTTTGATTTGATTGCTGCGCTAAACGATTGGCTGAAAAAAAGAAACTCGCGCCAGTTCATCCAATCACAAATATTATTATATGGCTAGCTCCGTGAGCGGGCAAGATGAATCAAATCCTGCGCTGTGATTGGCTACCCTAGCGTGCAAGATGGAGCTATCTTGCCCGCTCGGGACTACCCGCCTTGTCCTGCAAGAAAAATTTCCCCGAAAGCCATATAATAAATCCTTTATTGACCAAGCTTGTTCGGTCAAGATGGCTTGGTATTAGCCTCGTTCTTTTTTTGCGTGTTTATGGACCTGGACTCCGTCTCTGTCCATAAACACGCAAAAAAAGACTGGGCCAATATCCAGCCATCTTGACCGAACACTAGGTCAATAACCCATACATATTAAAACCGATCGTGACTCGCTCTTCTCGACCTCCGCGTCAGCCTCCTGTTTTTTTCTTCGGGTTTCGATTGGCTCACTGCATGGATTGCCTGTGATTGGCCAAAGTGGTTACTTTGGTTTCAGTTTCAAGTTAACGATACTCAATTGAAAACCGCTCTACTAGGCATTAAAACAAAGGTTGGTACTGAAACCAGAATTTAAGACCAAAACAGATCTAGAGTTGAAAAAAAAAACAATTGTCTTTTTCTGCAGGTCTATTGGAATATACATGGACACAATCAACATCTTCATCAGAACTTTGACCATTATGGCATCCTCCAACACCCGCCGAAGAAAATAGCCTAAGCCTGCTGATAAACTGATATTGACCCGCAGAAAAGAAGATAAACAGAACAGAACAGAACAGAATGATATTTTTATTACGGTCTGTGATAAGGGAATTAGCCGTCACGTTTTTCAGAATACATAAATATAGTTAGCTTCATTTTCTCGGAAGCCTGCTTATTGCTATGTATTTGCTTTGCTAGTAAGATGGCGTTGCCAAAGTGCATTTTGTTGTTGTTGGAAGCAACGTGATGTGATTAATAATATCTTACGGGTCAGTTTCGTTTATTTAATGTCATCTCTTAGCTTAGCTTCCTTGGATATACCAGTGGCCAGATGAAAACTAATATAAGAGGCTGCGTATTGTGAATCAGTAAGACTGGATATATCTAGTGGATTGATTCACTCTTAGATGGTCCGTGAACATAGCGCAGCTAAGCTAGGTAACTGGCTTTAATAAAAACAATCACAACCACCTTATACTGCTGCTTAGCTCCGTTTTAAGTTACAACAAGAAGACCAGTTTACGATAACTCTTTGTCACCTTTGTCCAAAGAAAAACAAAAGAGAAGTTCAAGTCATCCGGTCGCTTTTGTCAGCGGTTTGACATACAGACGAGGCAAAATTCTGTGTTGACCTTTTCGACTCGTTTTCATGCCGTTTTAAATACAAAAGAAGACCTAATGGAACAGCATGCAACCCAAGTGTTTTCAAAAGAAAGGATTCATTACGAGAGAATCAACGTTTTTCCCACAGAACGCAATTTAGCTTGTTGATCATCCTGACCTTCCAGTCTATTATTACCTAACTCGTCAAACGCTGTTTAAAACGCTGTGTTGCAAACCCGGCAAACAGACTCAACAATGCCAATTATTTTCGGGTGGTTATTTTCTCTTAGTGAACGTAACATTATAACAAAAGAAAAGACTTTGACAACACTGATAGAGAGTTTTTGGGTTGCTCTGTAGCAGCTATTGATACACTTTGAGAGGACAACAGAGTAACAAACAGAAGCAATGTCCCCTGCCCAAAACAGTATCAGTTGCTAACAAGCAAAACAATCTCCAGCTTACAAGCTTCACTTCTTGTTTGCACTTCTTTCTTGCAGTTTTTCACTCTATTTCTACGTCTCTGAATCGCTTTCAAAATCCAAATAGTCAAATTAAACAAAAGCAAACAAAATAGAGTTGACCCCGACGTGATTCGAACACGCAGCCTTCTGATCTGGAGTCAGTCGCGCTACCACTGCGCCACGGAGTCAAGTCTCTTTTAGCTGCACACGATTTTAAATTAAAATTGTAGGAGTCAGTGTTCATTCTGATTTATGGCGAATGATTAATGTCCAATGCAGCAAAAGCGAGACAAGTGTCTGAGAAATGAAAGAAGATTTTTCAAAGGCAAAAGTGATGCCACTGCCCCTGGAAAAGTGCTGGTATGAATAAGCAATCATTTAGGTGCGTCTGTTAGTGATCTTTGAAGACTTTTTAAACAACTAAGTCGCAGTTGTCCATACCCTTTTCTTTACTTATACTTAACAAATCCTTACGTTTTCGTTTGCCTCCCCATATTTAACAATTATCCTGCGAAATTGCGCGGAATATTGTCTGATGCTTAGCCGACGAGGCCGTAGACCGAGTCGGCTAAACTCAGACGATATTCCGCGAAATTGAGCAGGATAATTGTTTTATTATTCAACAAATTGATAACAAAACAGCCTAAATCCTTGTAAATCTCTCTGTCGACATTTTCTCACTTCACTTTTTCTTCCCAGGTACGAAGCTACGTATACCGGGGGATATCTGTTACCCACGGATGACAGATATCGAGAGCATCATGACCATATTTGGATAGTGTTACAATTTGTTGAATAATAAGGTCCATTATATGCAGCACCCTCTAGGCTCCAGGGGTATTGCTTGCCAACTTTCTGTGACCCATCGCTTCAGGTGCCGCATAGGCCATTGCCTAATAACAACAGAACTGAGGCTTTTCCTTTCCCCTCATAACAATTGATTTTACAAACTGCAGTGTTGTTAGCCGGGAGAAAGACAACAGCTTTTAACACAACAACTGATTTTACAATGAGAGTTGCTAGCTGTATTCCAACTCCTCTAATGTCGAGGAGAGGCGGTAATTCTGTTAGTCTGGCCTCTAATCTTCGGCCTGTTCAGCATGAAAGAACGAAAGCTTTCAACTCAGCAACATTTTCCATTTCTTTTGACGACTTGGTGATATTTCTCTCTTTCAGGACTCTTTCAGGACTGCTTTACCTTTTTGTCAATGCAAATGGTTACCAAAATAATACAAAAAATTTAAAGCTGACCCCGACGTGATTCGAACACGCAGCCTTCTGATCTGGAGTCAGACGCGCTACCATTGCGCCAAGGAGTCAACATGTAAGATGAGGTGGCTATTTATGAGAGCGTATTAAAGACTCTAGCAGTTTTCATTTAAAGGAGAGTGGGAGGTGCTGAACAATCAAGCAAATTTCTGGGTAAACTGTAACGAAAGTATGCAGATTTTTTTCGGATGGCATCGTGGAGTGATGATGACTTCTTGATTCGTACATTCCCTGACTTCTCTAATCCTGTGAGTACTTTAGCAGGAATGGACCTATTTAGGCGACGGGAGAGGAAACTCGGTTGAAATGTGATATTCTGAGAGGCCTTTTATTCGAATGAACGTTTATTCCTAGGGAAACGAAGAAATGCAGCGACAACGAAAATTTGTTAGTAAAAAAAGTGGATAATTTTTTCAGATGGCGTAAAGATGTGTATTATGTTAATTCGTTTTACAAACGTCTACAAGTGTCTGCAAAATTTACACACCATATAATCGCTATTTTGTTTAAATTCTTGGACTTTTTATGCCGTTTTAAATACAAAAGAAGACCTAATGGCAACAGCATGCAACCCAAGTGTTTTCAAAAGAAAGGATTCATTACGAGAGAATCAACATTATTCCAACAGAACGCAATTTAGCTTGTTGATCATCCTGACCTTCTAGTTTATTATTACCTAAGTCGTCAAACGCTGTTTAAAACGCTGTGTTGCAATCCCGGCAAACAGACTCAACAGAGCCAATTCTTTTCGAGTGGTTATTTTCTCTTAGTGAACGTAACATTATAACAAAAGAAAAGACTTTGACAACACTGATAGAGAGTTTTTGGGTTGCCCTGTAGCAGCTATTGATACACTTTGAGAGGACAACAGAGTAACAAACAGAAGCAATGTCCCCTGCCCAAAACAGTATCAGTTGCTAACAAGCAAAACAATCTCGAGCTTAAAAGCTTCGCTTCTTGTTTTCACTTCTTTCTTGCAGTTTTTTCACTCTATTTCTACGTCTCTGAATCGCTTTCAAAATCCAAATAGTCAAATTAAACAAAAGCAAACAAAATAGAGTTGACCCCGACGTGATTCGAACACGCAGCCTTCTGATCTGGAGTCAGTCGCGCTACCACTGCGCCACGGAGTCAAGTCTCTTTTAGCTGCACACGATTTTAAATTAAAATTGTAGGAGTCAGTGTTCATTCTGATTTATGGCGAATGATTAATGTCCAATGCAGCAAAAGCGAGACAAGTGTCTGAGAAATGAAAGAAGATTTTTCAAAGGCAAAAGTGATGCCACTGCCCCTGGAAAAGTGCTGGTATGAATAAGCAATCATTTAGGTGCGTCTGTTAGTGATCTTTGAAGACTTTTTAAACAACTAAGTCGCAGTTGTCCATACCCTTTTCTTTACTTATACTTAACAAATCCTTACGTTTTCGTTTGCCTCCCCATATTTAACAATTATCCTGCGAAATTGCGCGGAATATTGTCTGATGCTTAGCCGACGAGGCCGTAGACCGAGTCGGCTAAACTCAGACGATATTCCGCGAAATTGAGCAGGATAATTGTTTTATTATTCAACAAATTGATAACAAAACAGCCTAAATCCTTGTAAATCTCTCTGTCGACATTTTCTCACTTCACTTTTTCTTCCCAGGTACGAAGCTACGTATACCGGGGGATATCTGTTACCCACGGATGACAGATATCGAGAGCATCATGACCATATTTGGATAGTGTTACAATTTGTTGAATAATAAGGTCCATTATATGCAGCACCCTCTAGGCTCCAGGGGTATTGCTTGCCAACTTTCTGTGACCCATCGCTTCAGGTGCCGCATAGGCCATTGCCTAATAACAACAGAACTGAGGCTTTTCCTTTCCCCTCATAACAATTGATTTTACAAACTGCAGTGTTGTTAGCCGGGAGAAAGACAACAGCTTTTAACACAACAACTGATTTTACAATGAGAGTTGCTAGCTGTATTCCAACTCCTCTAATGTCGAGGAGAGGCGGTAATTCTGTTAGTCTGGCCTCTAATCTTCGGCCTGTTCAGCATGAAAGAACGAAAGCTTTCAACTCAGCAACATTTTCCATTTCTTTTGACGACTTGGTGATATTTCTCTCTTTCAGGACTCTTTCAGGACTGCTTTACCTTTTTGTCAATGCAAATGGTTACCAAAATAATACAAAAAATTTAAAGCTGACCCCGACGTGATTCGAACACGCAGCCTTCTGATCTGGAGTCAGACGCGCTACCATTGCGCCAAGGAGTCAACATGTAAGATGAGGTGGCTATTTATGAGAGCGTATTAGAGACTCTAGCAGTTTTCATTTAAAGGAGAGTGGGAGGTGCTGAACAATCAAGCAAATTTCTGGGTAAACTGTAACGAAAGTATGCAGATTTTTTTCGGATGGCATCGTGGAGTGATGATGACTTCTTGATTCGTACATTCCCTGACTTCTCTAATCCTGTGAGTACTTTAGCAGGAATGGACCTATTTAGGCGACGGGAGAGGAAACTCGGTTGAAATGTGATATTCTGAGAGGCCTTTTATTCGAATGAACGTTTATTCCTAGGGAAACGAAGAAATGCAGCGACAACGAAAATTTGTTAGTAAAAAAAGTGGATAATTTTTTCAGATGGCGTAAAGATGTGTATTATGTTAATTCGTTTTACAAACGTCTACAAGTGTCTGCAAAATTTACACACCATATAATCGCTATTTTGTTTAAATTCTTGGACTTTTTATGCCGTTTTAAATACAAAAGAAGACCTAATGGCAACAGCATGCAACCCAAGTGTTTTCAAAAGAAAGGATTCATTACGAGAGAATCAACATTATTCCAACAGAACGCAATTTAGCTTGTTGATCATCCTGACCTTCTAGTTTATTATTACCTAAGTCGTCAAACGCTGTTTAAAACGCTGTGTTGCAATCCCGGCAAACAGACTCAACAGAGCCAATTCTTTTCGAGTGGTTATTTTCTCTTAGTGAACGTAACATTATAACAAAAGAAAAGACTTTGACAACACTGATAGAGAGTTTTTGGGTTGCCCTGTAGCAGCTATTGATACACTTTGAGAGGACAACAGAGTAACAAACAGAAGCAATGTCCCCTGCCCAAAACAGTATCAGTTGCTAACAAGCAAAACAATCTCGAGCTTAAAAGCTTCGCTTCTTGTTTTCACTTCTTTCTTGCAGTTTTTTCACTCTATTTCTACGTCTCTGAATCGCTTTCAAAATCCAAATAGTCAAATTAAACAAAAGCAAACAAAATAGAGTTGACCCCGACGTGATTCGAACACGCAGCCTTCTGATCTGGAGTCAGACGCGCTACCACTGCGCCACGGAGTCAAGTCTCTTTTAGCTGCACACGATTTTAAATTAAAATTGTAGGAGTCAGTGTTCATTCTGATTTATGGCGAATGATTAATGTCCAATGCAGCAAAAGCGAGACAAGTGTCTGAGAAATGAAAGAAGATTTTTCAAAGGCAAAAGTGATGCCACTGCCCCTGGAAAAGTGCTGGTATGAATAAGCAATCATTTAGGTGCGTCTGTTAGTGATCTTTGAAGACTTTTTAAACAACTAAGTCGCAGTTGTCCATACCCTTTTCTTTACTTATACTTAACAAATCCTTACGTTTTCGTTTGCCTCCCCATATTTAACAATTATCCTGCGAAATTGCGCGGAATATTGTCTGATGCTTAGCCGACGAGGCCGTAGACCGAGTCGGCTAAACTCAGACGATATTCCGCGAAATTGAGCAGGATAATTGTTTTATTATTCAACAAATTGATAACAAAACAGCCTAAATCCTTGTAAATCTCTCTGTCGACATTTTCTCACTTCACTTTTTCTTCCCAGGTACGAAGCTACGTATACCGGGGGATATCTGTTACCCACGGATGACAGATATCGAGAGCATCATGACCATATTTGGATAGTGTTACAATTTGTTGAATAATAAGGTCCATTATATGCAGCACCCTCTAGGCTCCAGGGGTATTGCTTGCCAACTTTCTGTGACCCATCGCTTCAGGTGCCGCATAGGCCATTGCCTAATAACAACAGAACTGAGGCTTTTCCTTTCCCCTCATAACAATTGATTTTACAAACTGCAGTGTTGTTAGCCGGGAGAAAGACAACAGCTTTTAACACAACAACTGATTTTACAATGAGAGTTGCTAGCTGTATTCCAACTCCTCTAATGTCGAGGAGAGGCGGTAATTCTGTTAGGCTGGCCTCTAATCTTCGGCCTGTTCAGCATGAAAGAACGAAAGCTTTCAACTCAACAACATTTTCCATTTCTTTTGACGACTTGGTGATATTTCTCTCTTTCAGGACTCTTTCAGGACTGCTTTACCTTTTTGTCAATGCAAATGGTTACCAAAATAATACAAAAAATTTAAAGCTGACCCCGACGTGATTCGAACACGCAGCCTTCTGATCTGGAGTCAGACGCGCTACCATTGCGCCAAGGAGTCAACATGTAAGATGAGGTGGCTATTTATGAGAGCGTATTAGAGACTCTAGCAGTTTTCATTTAAAGGAGAGTGGGAGGTGCTGAACAATCAAGCAAATTTCTGGGTAAACTGTAACGAAAGTATGCAGATTTTTTTCGGATGGCATCGTGGAGTGATGATGACTTCTTGATTCGTACATTCCCTGACTTCTCTAATCCTGTGAGTACTTTAGCAGGAATGGACCTATTTAGGCGACGGGAGAGGAAACTCGGTTGAAATGTGATATTCTGACAGGCCTTTTATTCGAATGAACGTTTATTCCTAGGGAAACGAAGAAATGCAGCGACAACGAAAATTTGTTAGTAAAAAAAGTGGATAATTTTTTCAGATGGCGTAAAGATGTGTATTATGTTAATTCGTTTTACAAACGTCTACAAGTGTCTGCAAAATTTACACACCATATAATCGCTATTTTGTTTAAATTCTTGGACTTTTTATGCCGTTTTAAATACAAAAGAAGACCTAATGGCAACAGCATGCAACCCAAGTGTTTTCAAAAGAAAGGATTCATTACGAGAGAATCAACATTATTCCAACAGAACGCAATTTAGCTTGTTGATCATCCTGACCTTCTAGTTTATTATTACCTAAGTCGTCAAACGCTGTTTAAAACGCTGTGTTGCAATCCCGGCAAACAGACTCAACAGAGCCAATTCTTTTCGAGTGGTTATTTTCTCTTAGTGAACGTAACATTATAACAAAAGAAAAGACTTTGACAACACTGATAGAGAGTTTTTGGGTTGCCCTGTAGCAGCTATTGATACACTTTGAGAGGACAACAGAGTAACAAACAGAAGCAATGTCCCCTGCCCAAAACAGTATCAGTTGCTAACAAGCAAAACAATCTCGAGCTTAAAAGCTTCGCTTCTTGTTTTCACTTCTTTCTTGCAGTTTTTTCACTCTATTTCTACGTCTCTGAATCGCTTTCAAAATCCAAATAGTCAAATTAAACAAAAGCAAACAAAATAGAGTTGACCCCGACGTGATTCGAACACGCAGCCTTCTGATCTGGAGTCAGACGCGCTACCACTGCGCCACGGAGTCAAGTCTCTTTTAGCTGCACACGATTTTAAATTAAAATTGTAGGAGTCAGTGTTCATTCTGATTTATGGCGAATGATTAATGTCCAATGCAGCAAAAGCGAGACAAGTGTCTGAGAAATGAAAGAAGATTTTTCAAAGGCAAAAGTGATGCCACTGCCCCTGGAAAAGTGCTGGTATGAATAAGCAATCATTTAGGTGCGTCTGTTAGTGATCTTTGAAGACTTTTTAAACAACTAAGTCGCAGTTGTCCATACCCTTTTCTTTACTTATACTTAACAAATCCTTACGTTTTCGTTTGCCTCCCCATATTTAACAATTATCCTGCGAAATTGCGCGGAATATTGTCTGATGCTTAGCCGACGAGGCCGTAACAAAACAGCCTAAATCCTTGTAAATCTCTCTGTCGACATTTTCTCACTTCACTTTTTCTTCCCAGGTACGAAGCTACGTATACCGGGGGATATCTGTTACCCACGGATGACAGATATCGAGAGCATCATGACCATATTTGGATAGTGTTACAATTTGTTGAATAATAAGGTCCATTATATGCAGCACCCTCTAGGCTCCAGGGGTATTGCTTGCCAACTTTCTGTGACCCATCGCTTCAGGTGCCGCATAGGCCATTGCCTAATAACAACAGAACTGAGGCTTTTCCTTTCCCCTCATAACAATTGATTTTACAAACTGCAGTGTTGTTAGCCGGGAGAAAGACAACAGCTTTTAACACAACAACTGATTTTACAATGAGAGTTGCTAGCTGTATTCCAACTCCTCTAATGTCGAGGAGAGGCGGTAATTCTGTTAGGCTGGCCTCTAATCTTCGGCCTGTTCAGCATGAAAGAACGAAAGCTTTCAACTCAACAACATTTTCCATTTCTTTTGACGACTTGGTGATATTTCTCTCTTTCAGGACTCTTTCAGGACTGCTTTACCTTTTTGTCAATGCAAATGGTTACCAAAATAATACAAAAAATTTAAAGCTGACCCCGACGTGATTCGAACACGCAGCCTTCTGATCTGGAGTCAGACGCGCTACCATTGCGCCAAGGAGTCAACATGTAAGATGAGGTGGCTATTTATGAGAGCGTATTAGAGACTCTAGCAGTTTTCATTTAAAGGAGAGTGGGAGGTGCTGAACAATCAAGCAAATTTCTGGGTAAACTGTAACGAAAGTATGCAGATTTTTTTCGGATGGCATCGTGGAGTGATGATGACTTCTTGATTCGTACATTCCCTGACTTCTCTAATCCTGTGAGTACTTTAGCAGGAATGGACCTATTTAGGCGACGGGAGAGGAAACTCGGTTGAAATGTGATATTCTGAGAGGCCTTTTATTCGAATGAACGTTTATTCCTAGGGAAACGAAGAAATGCAGCGACAACGAAAATTTGTTAGTAAAAAAAGTGGATAATTTTTTCAGATGGCGTAAAGATGTGTATTATGTTAATTCGTTTTACAAACGTCTACAAGTGTCTGCAAAATTTACACACCATATAATCGCTATTTTGTTTAAATTCTTGGACTTTTTATGCCGTTTTAAATACAAAAGAAGACCTAATGGCAACAGCATGCAACCCAAGTGTTTTCAAAAGAAAGGATTCATTACGAGAGAATCAACATTATTCCAACAGAACGCAATTTAGCTTGTTGATCATCCTGACCTTCTAGTTTATTATTACCTAAGTCGTCAAACGCTGTTTAAAACGCTGTGTTGCAATCCTGGCAAACAGACTCAACAGAGCCAATTCTTTTCGAGTGGTTATTTTCTCTTAGTGAACGTAACATTATAACAAAAGAAAAGACTTTGACAACACTGATAGAGAGTTTTTGGGTTGCCCTGTAGCAGCTATTGATACACTTTGAGAGGACAACAGAGTAACAAACAGAAGCAATGTCCCCTGCCCAAAACAGTATCAGCTGCTAACAAGCAAAACAATCTCGAGCTTAAAAGCTTCGCTTCTTGTTTTCACTTCTTTCTTGCAGTTTTTCACTCTATTTCTACGTCTCTGAATCGCTTTCAAAATCCAAATAGTCAAATTAAACAAAAGCAAACAAAATAGAGTTGACCCCGACGTGATTCGAACACGCAGCCTTCTGATCTGGAGTCAGACGCGCTACCACTGCGCCACGGGGTCAAGTCTCTTTTAGCTGCACACGATTTTAAATTAAAATTGTAGGAGTCAGTGTTCATTCTGATTTATGGCGAATGATTAATGTCCAATGCAGCAAAAGCGAGACAAGTGTCTGAGAAATGAAAGAAGATTTTTCAAAGGCAAAAGTGATGCCACTGCCCCTGGAAAAGTGCTGGTATGAATAAGCAATCATTTAGGTGCGTCTGTTAGTGATCTTTGAAGACTTTTTAAACAACTAAGTCGCAGTTGTCCATACCCTTTTCTTTACTTATACTTAACAAATCCTTACGTTTTCGTTTGCCTCCCCATATTTAACAATTATCCTGCGAAATTGCGCGGAATATTGTCTGATGCTTAGCCGACGAGGCCGTAGACCGAGTCGGCTAAACTCAGACGATATTCCGCGAAATTGAGCAGGATAATTGTTTTATTATTCAACAAATTGATAGCAAAACAGCCTAAATCCTTGTAAATCTCTCTGTCGACATTTTCTCACTTCACTTTTTCTTCCCAGGTACGAAGCTACGTATACCGGGGGATATCTGTTACCCACGGATGACAGATATCGAGAGCATCATGACCATATTTGGATAGTGTTACAATTTGTTGAATAATAAGGTCCATTATATGCAGCACCCTCTAGGCTCCAGGGGTATTGCTTGCCAACTTTCTGTGACCCATCGCTTCAGGTGCCGCATAGGCCATTGCCTAATAACAACAGAACTGAGGCTTTTCCTTTCCCCTCATAACAATTGATTTTACAAACTGCAGTGTTGTTAGCCGGGAGAAAGACAACAGCTTTTAACACAACAACTGATTTTACAATGAGAGTTGCTAGCTGTATTCCAACTCCTCTAATGTCGAGGAGAGGCGATAATTCTGTTAGTCTGGCCTCTAATCTTCGGCCTGTTCAGCATGAAAGAACGAAAGCTTTCAACTCAACAACATTTTCCATTTCTTTTGACGACTTGGTGATATTTCTCTCTTTCAGGACTCTTTCAGGACTGCTTTACCTTTTTGTCAATGCAAATGGTTACCAAAATAATACAAAAAATTTAAAGCTGACCCCGACGTGATTCGAACACGCAGCCTTCTGATCTGGAGTCAGACGCGCTACCATTGCGCCAAGGAGTCAACATGTAAGATGAGGTGGCTATTTATGAGAGCGTATTAGAGACTCTAGCAGTTTTCATTTAAAGGAGAGTGGGAGGTGCTGAACAATCAAGCAAATTTCTGGGTAAACTGTAACGAAAGTATGCAGATTTTTTTCGGATGGCATCGTGGAGTGATGATGACTTCTTGATTCGTACATTCCCTGACTTCTCTAATCCTGTGAGTACTTTAGCAGGAATGGACCTATTTAGGCGACGGGAGAGGAAACTCGGTTGAAATGTGATATTCTGACAGGCCTTTTATTCGAATGAACGTTTATTCCTAGGGAAACGAAGAAATGCAGCGACAACGAAAATTTGTTAGTAAAAAAAGTGGATAATTTTTTCAGATGGCGTAAAGATGTGTATTATGTTAATTCGCTTTACAAACGTCTACAAGTGTCTGCAAAATTTACACACCATATAATCGCTATTTTGTTTAAATTCTTGGACTTTTTATGCCGTTTTAAATACAAAAGAAGACCTAATGGCAACAGCATGCAACCCAAGTGTTTTCAAAAGAAAGGATTCATTACGAGAGAATCAACATTATTCCAACAGAACGCAATTTAGCTTGTTGATCATCCTGACCTTCTAGTTTATTATTACCTAAGTCGTCAAACGCTGTTTAAAACGCTGTGTTGCAATCCCGGCAAACAGACTCAACAGAGCCAATTCTTTTCGAGTGGTTATTTTCTCTTAGTGAACGTAACATTATAACAAAAGAAAAGACTTTGACAACACTGATAGAGAGTTTTTGGGTTGCTCTGTAGCAGCTATTGATACACTTTGAGAGGACAACAGAGTAACAAACAGAAGCAATGTCCCCTGCCCAAAACAGTATCAGTTGCTAACAAGCAAAACAATCTCGAGCTTAAAAGCTTCGCTTCTTGTTTTCACTTCTTTCTTGCAGTTTTTTCACTCTATTTCTACGTCTCTGAATCGCTTTCAAAATCCAAATAGTCAAATTAAACAAAAGCAAACAAAATAGAGTTGACCCCGACGTGATTCGAACACGCAGCCTTCTGATCTGGAGTCAGTCGCGCTACCACTGCGCCACGGAGTCAAGTCTCTTTTAGCTGCACACGATTTTAAATTAAAATTGTAGGAGTCAGTGTTCATTCTGATTTATGGCGAATGATTAATGTCCAATGCAGCAAAAGCGAGACAAGTGTCTGAGAAATGAAAGAAGATTTTTCAAAGGCAAAAGTGATGCCACTGCCCCTGGAAAAGTGCTGGTATGAATAAGCAATCATTTAGGTGCGTCTGTTAGTGATCTTTGAAGACTTTTTAAACAACTAAGTCGCAGTTGTCCATACCCTTTTCTTTACTTATACTTAACAAATCCTTACGTTTTCGTTTGCCTCCCCATATTTAACAATTATCCTGCGAAATTGCGCGGAATATTGTCTGATGCTTAGCCGACGAGGCCGTAGACCGAGTCGGCTAAACTCAGACGATATTCCGCGAAATTGAGCAGGATAATTGTTTTATTATTCAACAAATTGATAACAAAACAGCCTAAATCCTTGTAAATCTCTCTGTCGACATTTTCTCACTTCACTTTTTCTTCCCAGGTACGAAGCTACGTATACCGGGGGATATCTGTTACCCACGGATGACAGATATCGAGAGCATCATGACCATATTTGGATAGTGTTACAATTTGTTGAATAATAAGGTCCATTATATGCAGCACCCTCTAGGCTCCAGGGGTATTGCTTGCCAACTTTCTGTGACCCATCGCTTCAGGTGCCGCATAGGCCATTGCCTAATAACAACAGAACTGAGGCTTTTCCTTTCCCCTCATAACAATTGATTTTACAAACTGCAGTGTTGTTAGCCGGGAGAAAGACAGCAGCTTTTAACACAACAACTGATTTTACAAAGAGAGTTGCTAGCTGTATTCCAACTCCTCTAATGTCGAGGAGACGCGGTAATTCTGTTAGTCTGGCCTCTAATCTTCGGCCTGTTCAGCATGAAAGAACGAAAGCTTTCAACTCAACAACATTTTCCATTTCTTTTGACGACTTGGTGATCTTTCTCCTTTTCAGGACTCTTTCAGGACTGCTTTACCTTTTTGTCAATGCAAGTGGTTATCCAAAAAGTACAAAACACTAAAGCTGACCCCGACGTGATTCGAACACGCAGCCTTCTGATCTGGAGTCAGACGCGCTACCATTGCGCCACGGAGTCAACATATAAGATGAAGTGGCTATGTATGGTAGCGTGTCAGAGACTCTAGCGGTTTTCATTCTAAGTGACACGTACTAAGCAATGAAGCAAATTTCTGAGTAAACTGTAAAGAAAGTATGCAGGTTTTTTCGGATAGCATCGTGGAGTTATGATGAACCGTTGATTCGTACATTCCCTGAATTCTCTAATCCTGTGAGTGCTTTAGGAGGAAAGGACCTATTTAGTCGATGGAAGAGGAAACTCGGTTGAACTGTGATATTCTGAGAACGGTTCATATTCGAATGGGTGTTTATTGCTAGGGAAACAAAGAAATGCCGCGACAACGAAAATTTGTTGGTAAAGAAAGTCGATAATTATTCTTCGGATAACGTCAAGTTGTTTCTTATGTTGATTCGTTTTACAAACGTCTACAAGTGTCTGCAAAACTTACACAAGCCATTTCATTAAGATGATCTTTCAGACGAGTCTGTAGATTACTTAGCGAATATAAGTAAAGTCAAATGCACCGTTGAAGGGTCCGATTACTTTAAGTCTCACTAACATAAAACAGAGCGAGCCACATTTGTTAACCCAAATTATACGTGTTTAATATGCCAACTCTTTTTTGTACTCAACAAACATATTGCATGTATATAGCTATTGGACTTCTTAGCTATAATTACGCTATATTGCTGGGCTGGGCTGGGCCGTTCAAGGTCCGAGGATAAGGGACACTTTAATTTCAGTTTGGTAACTTTTTGATGAGGTTTTCTGTTTATGGTATTTGTCCTTTAGTTGTGAGCAGGAGTAATTTCAAACTAATCAAATCATACGTAATCAAAAACATTCTTATACAAGAAAATCTAATCACTTCGGTTAACTTTGAATCCTGCGTTTGAATCAAGCTGCTTTCGAACAACCCGGACACAATCAATTGACTTTTATTGCTAATTATCAAAATTATTGGGGGGAAGGTTAGAAAAATTCACACAGTGGAGATAAATTTGTAGTTTGATTTCAGAGCTTAATTCATTTCTAATTTAAGAAAATGAACCACCAGGTGTCCGCCATACGCAACTGATCAGTTGAGCATACAGAAAACACAGAGCTGATTATTGACGAGACTACCTCCAATACACTTTCGCCACATCTGTACGTTTTTTTCAGCTTACACTCTCGCTTTTGCTGCCTTACGCTTACATTCGTTTTTGTGCAGCTTTATGATCTATCGCACCATCCTAGCCATAAATCAGAATGAATACTCCTACAATTTAAATCTAAAATCGTATGTAACTGAAGCAGACTTGACTCCGTGGCGCAAGATCAGAAGGCTGTGTGTTCGAATCACGTCGGGGTCAACTCTATTTTTTTCTGTTGTTTATTGACTATTTGGATCTTGAAAGCGATTCGAAGGCTTAAAGAAACCCAGAAGTGAAGCAGCTCTTGTAAGCTCGAGATTGTTTTGCTTGTTATCAGCTGTTATTGTTTTGGGTTAGGGACATTGATAGCACAGCTGCAGTGCAGCATTTCACTTGACTTCTGATCAGTAGCTCGCTATTAATCATAGTAGACACTGTTCCTACCTCCATCGCCACATTACAACTTTGCTTCCTGCATTTTAAGCCCGTAGGCAAGTAGCTTGCTTAGCCTAAATATAGTTTACATTGGTTGTTTTTGAAAAGAAACTGCTCGACTAGCACGAAACAACTTACACTAGGTGTGCACAGTTTCACGTGACGTGCAGTGAAGTTCTATTTTTTCTACCAAAAATGTTTGGAATGACTCTCGGAAATGCAGCGACGGTTGAAAATAAGCAAAGCATTTCGTTAATTAGAGGCAAATTACCAATAAAACGGCAATTGGGTATTCCTATGTATATGCAAAATATTTGAGTAAGTTAGCTGGAAGATACAGATCTTGTGTTTCCCTGTGGTAACTGCAAAATCTCACTCGTTCTTTAAACTAGTAAGCTCTCACAACAAAGATACTTGTCTTGTTATTCAATGCTACCGCGCATAGAAAGTGCTTGGTATGAATAAGCCATCAGGTTCGTCTGTTGAAAAGGGCTTTTAAATAACTGTTAGCAGCAAAGTGGCAGTTGTCCCTACCCTTTACCTATGTGTGTGTGTGAAGCCTTGGAGCCATTAGGCTGGCTCATAGCTGCCGAGGCTTATCCCGGTTTCTGTAGCATGAGGCGGCTACAAGTATTTCTACTTCCCCTGCACGGGATGCTAGTCCATCGCAGGTCACTCCCCCGCAATTTTATTAGGTTTCCCCAACAAATAGCAGGTACCCATTTATACACCTGGGTGGAGAGAGGCACTATCCCTACTCCAATCCATCTAAAGTTGAACAAAGACTGGTTCTATCTAATTGACAAATAAATAACGAAAACCAACCTGTGGCGCAATGGTAGCGCCTTCGACTCCAGATCAGAACGCTTCGTGTTTGAATCACGTCGGGGTCAGTTTTCATTTTCTCTCTATTATTGTCATAACCGTTTGCATTGACATTGCCCTTTTCTCAAACCTGAAACTAGCCCCATGGAACCTTTTTGCCCTTTTCCAAAACCTAAAACTAGCCCCAACGAACCTCTTAGCCCTTTTCCCAAACCTAAAATTAGCCCCATGGAACCTTTTTGCCCTTTTCCAAAACCTAAAACTAACCCCAACGAACCTCTTTGCTCTTTTCCCAAACCTAAAACTAACCCCATGGAACCTTTTTGCCCTTATCCCAAACCTAAAACTAACCCCATTGAACCTTTTTGCCCTTTTCCAAACCCGAAACCTAGCCTCATGGAACATTTTTGCCCTTTCCAAAACCTAACCCTAACCCCAACGAACCTGTTAGCCCTTTTCCCAAACCTAAAACTAACCCCATGGAACCTTTTTGCTTTTTTCCCAAACCTTAAACCAGCCCCATGGAACCTTTTACCCTTTTCCAAAACCTTAAAGTAACCCCAACGAACAAGTCTTTGCTCTTTTCCCAAACCTAAAACTAGCCCCATGGAACCTTTTCGCCCTTCTCCAAAACCTAAAACTAACCCCAACGAACCTCTTTGCTCTTTTTTCAAACCTAAAACTAGCCCCATGGAACCTCTTTGCCCTTTTGCAAAACCTAAAACTAGCCCCAAGGAACAACTTTGCCCTTTTCCCAAACCTAATCCAAAAAATAACCCAAGGAACCTTTTTGCCCTTTTCCAAAAGCCTAAACTAACCTGAAGAAATCTATTTCCCGGTTTTCCAAAACAAGAAACATTTTGCCATTTTTCCTCATCTAAAACTAACCTCAAGGAACTTTTTTGCCCTTTACCCAAACCTAAAACTAACCCCAAGGAACGCTTTTGCCCTTTTCCCAAACCTAAAACTAACTGCAACGGCTTTCAATACAACTGAACATATTAGTTGGGAAAAATAGAGCTGACCCCGACGTGATTCGAACACGCAGCCTTCTGATCTGGAGTCAGACGCGCTACCATTGCGCCACGGAGTCAGGTGAGTAATTGCTATTTACGCTTTCAGCTTTAAGTATTCATTCTGATTTACGTCAGGGATTGAGCGATTGAGCGGTGGATCAAAATGTTCCACTTGAAAACGAATGAAAGTCTAATGCAGGAAAAACGAAATAAGTTTTTGAGAAAGGAAAGAAAACATTTTAAGGTAAAAGTGAGGTCACCGACCCTGGATGAACAAGCCATTAGCTTCGTCTGTTTGAGGTCTGTTTGTAAGGGCTTCTTAAATAACTATGTGGCAGTTGTCCCTACTCTTTTCTTTACCTATACTTAACTTTAGAAATCCCTACGCCTCCACGAGCCTCAAGATTGAAATTAAAACGGCACGCTTTTTGAGCGGAGTCTCCCCCATATGGTGCATTATATGGAGTACCCTACAGGCCCTCACTTGCTCCAGGGGTATTCCTTGCCAACCTTCTTTGGCCCATCGCTAAAGGTGTCGCATAGTCCATTGCCTGCTAACAACCCAGCTGAAGCTTGTCCTTTAGCTTCCCCTTCTCCCAGGTCTTGCTGACCTGAAGTTGCCATAACAACTGATTTTACAAAGCTGGACAATTTAACTTGGTCCGTCTTGTTTAATTTCGACCTCTAAAAACATTGAGGGTACAGTGGCTAAAGACAACAGCTTTCAATACAACAGCATTTCCAAATTTCTTTTGACGACTTGGTAATATTTCTCATTTTCAGGACTCTTTCAGGACTGCTTTTACGTTTTTTTTCAATGCAAATGGTTACCAAAATAATACAAAAAATGAAAGCTGACCCCGACGTGATTCGAACACGTAGCCTTCTGATCTGGAGTCAGACGCGCTACCGTTGGGCCAAGACGCTGCGAGTTTGGATGAAATCAGAGATGAGAAAAGAAAGTCCGACTCTGAATTGGACGCGCTCTGCACTCAAACTAATTACTTGTTGTACGAAGCACATTTCGATAAGGTTTCCATCCGGCAAGT